>NW_004624752.1:17838895-17923447 GCF_000247695.1 Heterocephalus glaber
TCCCTTACTATTTTAAAACAATTTTTCTTTTCCTGGTCACTAATTGCAATCTTATCTTCTATATCTGAAATTCTGTCCTCATATTGGCTTATTCTGCTGTGTAATGTAAACTTTCTTTTTTTTTTTGGTACCAGGGATCGAACTCAGGACCTTGTGCTTGTGAGGCAGGCAGTGGAACCACTGAGCTAAATCCCCAGCCCAGCTGTGTAAACTTTCAATGGAGTTTTTAATCTCCTGGAAATCTCTTTGTATCTGTTTTATGGATTCCATTGTTTCCTATGTTGGGATTCCATCATATTCCTCAGCTCCTCTATTTTTTTTCAATCCATGTCCTCTCTAGATTTATTAATCATGTCTTGCACTATGAGCACAATCTTTGTTGTTATTTGAGAAATTATTTCTGATTTCATTTTTTTCCAGATCCTCTTTCATTGCCAGTTCAGGGAGTTCAGGTAGTTGAATATCAGATTGTTCCATCTTGCTTCCCTTTGGGGTTGCTTTAGGTGATTTGGAAGTCTGGTTTTGAGATTTGTTTATGTGTTTTGTCACTTTAATGGGGAGGGGGGTGGGGGGATGCTCCTGGTGCCGTGTGGCTCACCTCCTTAGCAGTGGGACCGGTGGTACAGCAGGAAGTCTCCTTCTCAGCACTGGGGGCAGCTCTCTAATTTTAACTCCCACACACCTGCAACCCCTGGTGGAAGGCTGTAGCTGGGCTCCCAGATGGATTCAGCTCTGTTTCACTGGTCCTCCTCTCCCCTGGGAAACTACCAAACACTGCAATTTTTAAAAGTAACTTTAAAATAAGAACAGATTGAGAAACTCATCCTTATCAGTCAATGTTAGTTTTTGCCTAAGCATGTAGGTAATGAGCACACTATATATTTCAGTGTTACTATGCTATAGCTTTTATGAAAGCAAAGCTCCTTAAGTGTAAACAAAATCAACATTCAAGCCAACAAGGACAAAATTTTCTATATTGGAATCAGCTAAGGAGCCAAAGTGAACATTATTATTATGGAAAAAAAAATCTCCCTACTTTATTCAGGTCCTTGCTGGATTGGGGTTCTGATTGAAGAATTGCATAGTATCACAGTGAAAAGTTACATCATACATGAGAAAGTTATCATCACCATTTTGGATCAAGTAACTAAAGGCTTCAGTGAGGCCTGAAATCTAAAACCAACAATCAGATTTGTCTGCATAAACCCGCCAAGACTAACCACATGTGAAATGCCAAAAGGCAGAAAGATAGGCAGGCTGTTCCTTTAATAAACAGCAGGCAAGCTATAAAAAGGGGTTTGAGACCAGGGAGTCACTACTGAAGAATTTCATAGTACAGGGCCTTCAGTTGTCCATGTAATTTTAATTTTTCAAAAATCAAGTACAAAGTAGGAAAAAATTGACGGACTAACATAGGGACTACTTCTTTTTAAAAATTACATATATAATAATATACAGATGTAATTTTTATATGTTTAGATATAAAATTAAATTTCCACATGTACCATAATACTCAAAATATTTTATTTAGCTAATAAAATCTTAGGTAGTGATAATAAGCACTAAAAGTTAAGTTTATATACAAGCTACTTTATTTTATTTATTTATTCTTTTGGTACCAGGGATTGAACTCGGGTCCTTGTGCTTGCGAGGCAGGTGGCAGAACCACTGAGCTAAATCCCCAGCCCCTATACAAGCTACTTTAAAGGAAAGTCTTAAACTAACTCTAAAATCATCCTCAAGTAGCAATGAGCTATACTAAGCACAAAAACACAGTTGAGTCTTATTAAGGTATGGATGATCAAACAAATTTTTTCTTTTTTAAAAGGAAAGTTACCAAGCAATAAAAAACATTCTGCTTCACAAGCTCTCCTCATAATAGAAATATTTATATTTAACATTTAAGAAAGTTAATTCCCTAGGCACCATTTACATGACAATGAAATTTGGATTACCACCTTTAAATAGAAAATCTGGAATTTAAGTCTTATAAACAGTAGAGGAAAGTAGACTTTTATGTTCAAACTCAAATCATCAGATTCTCTTGTTATATCCACCACTTTTCAATGCACTTATTTTTAAGCACCTTGCTTTGGCCCCTTTTATTTCCATCTGTTCTACCTCAGCATCCCCAGATGTCTCACCTATTGCTTCTTTCAGACTTTCACAAATGTAAATGTCCTTGCTAGTGCATGATATGAGTTGCTTCCAAGTTATCTCTCTTATCATAAACCCAAGGCCCAGATAATTTGGCAATATAAAAAGTACTTAGAAAACGAAAAATATACTTATAAGCAACATTAATGTAATTTCCAGAGCAGACATTTACCTACCAATTTAACTACAGAAAAATGTTTTCTCACTAGCCCTAGTAGTGGGGTAACACTGAAATTACTGACAGTTGTGATAAAGGGGAATCTTTGAACATATGTGGGAGTAAGAATGAATTTGTATGCTATGAAAGACTGTAAATTATCAAAAAATTCTAAGAAGTCTCTGTAACCATGTGGCTAACAGGGTATAAAATAAAATTATATATCTTTAGGTAATACGCCAGATTATTAGGTTTTTGTCAAAGTTTTCAGATCACAGACCAACTAAGTAAAATCTTTAAGAAGGCCTGAAGAGTAACTGTGGTTACAAGCCAAATGAAAACAGAGGAGCAGATACATTTACATTTTACTGAAAATAATGGAGGTATCCAAGGAGAAAATCAGAAAGGGATTGGGAAAATCATGGCGGCAATAGAAATGTGTTATTTAAAATTATTAAGGAGACAATTCAACATGGACTATGGGCTGGATGTAAGAATAACGCATCCAACCAAGTTTTGATAAATATCCTTTGAGGTGGTAGCAATATCGTCAGTTTATAACTCTGCTTTCCATATATTTTAAGGCAATGATTTAACTGATAACTTAATGAAATAGATTGAATACATCCTTGCCCAGGGCAGAATATGTAGTAATTCTTAAGTCTTCTGACTCAGTAAATCATTTGATGTATCATTTCCTTTGGAAGCTAATTTATTCTAACTGGAGGAAAAGAATCAGATGTATCATAACAGCCTCTCTTCACAAATCTATGTGTAACTCAAAGAAAGGTTACACATGCTAAAACACTAAGATCAGGAAATTATCTAAATAACCTAGTTGAAATGTTATATGCCTCAAATTTGGGATCTTAAAAATATTTAACTTTCAAATTGGTTTCTAAAATGAACCACAGGTTTTCTACAAGCAATACTACCCATTGAGCACTTGGGCAGTCTTTCTCTAAAATCAAGAACTGGTCTGCATGTCATGTCTTGATGGTTCCAATTCTGTATGTCTAAATTATTGTTTCTACTTCACACAAACTCACACACACACACATACACACACACACACACACATGCATGCACACATCAAAAAAGAAAATGATTTTAAAACTCTTTCTTGGCATCATTAAACATTTCAAAATTTTTAAAGAGGTTTTAAAATTAAAATGTAGACTTAGGAAAATCTTTATTTATTGCTACGACTTCCCAAACTCTATAATTTATTGAGTGGCTGAATCTGTTTCCATGGCAAAATGGCTAGTTTACACGGAGTGCTCACTCACCGGGAACAGATGACTCTAGAAAGTTCACAAACTTTTTCTCTCCATAGTGTCAGTTTTGTTAGGTCCTAAACCTGTTTGGGTCAGCTGTATTTTTCATTGTGAATTATATATGTTAATAAGATGTCTATAAACCAGTGATATGTGAATACAAATGGAATTTGTTTCCTTGAAAACTAAGTTGAGTAGATTTACATAGACTTTATAAATAGATTTCATAAAAGCCCCTAGAATAGATTTACATGTTAGGATTCTTCATCAAAAGCCTGCCTAATTACATATTAAGTTAAAATACATTATTAGAGAGATGGAACTTTTATGTCATATTATTATAATTCTCTGCTTTTAAAACTTTAAAATTCCCTAACCAATGACTGGTCCTAATTATATCTGTTAAGAAGGCGCCACAGTATTTTTAGCCCAACATTTCTTTTACTTGAACTGAGACAATAATTACACCAAGGTTAGTCACTATCATTCGTGAAACAGGAAAAAGTGCAGGCTTTCTTCATATGCATAATTCGTAAAAGTTATATATGTGAAAAGTTGGAAAGAAAAGTTATTAGGAGTTGGGATGCAAGAGAGGAAGTTTTATTTATTCAACTATTTATTTTGTCTGGTCATTAATATTGAGGGATCTGAAGTCAGTCTGTGTTCAAATTTCACCTCTGTTAAAGATTTGGGGAAATTCATTTATCCCTTTACCTCTTGCTCTCTTAGCAATAAAAAGGGGTTAAGAATTTAAAAATAGATAGTATTGTCAATGATTAAATGAGATCATTGATATAAAGAGCCTTGGTAGATTACTAACATTATATATCACCAACATTATCATTGTGCTAAAAAAAAAGATGTATATTGCACACATAAAAGATATTTTTCTCTTACACGTGTTGGGCCAGTAGTTTCTTTATAAGTAAAATGAGGAAAGAGACATGATTTCCTTACCAACAGAACCAAAATACAATGATACAAACAATAACCCAAATATTTCTCTTTCTTATTCTAGGTAAATATAGTCAAACATTGCACTCCTTACTCTCAAATGCTTGTAATACTTCTGAGATTAATTTTAGGCTCTTAAAAAGTAATTGTACAAAAGTTCTGGTTTCAGTTAACATGGTTGATTGCACTGGCATGATTTATAACACAGTGTGTGGAAAGAATTCTATGAGCAGGCATTGCAGCTCCATTGTTGGAGTTGCTTTTTTTTTTTTTTTTCTTTCGATGTAGTCCTCCTGGGAGGCACCCTGGGAGGCAAACACAGCATGGGAAGAGGATTCTCAGGGTGAAAATGGAGTGGGATAAGAGAGGAGTAAGCAGCATGAGAAATGACACATAAGAAGGAAAGACTCACGGGGAGACTTTTCTTACCCAACTTTGGTTCTCAGTCCTGGGAAAAGGGGCATGACGGGCTTTGGAAGCTGTTACCAGTTGCATCCCCCTAGCACACAGTCTGCCACTCCCTCCCCTCCAGATCTTTCCCTGGGACCCTATCTGTGACGCTGTGAAATAGTATCTTGGTCTTGAACATCCTAAATTAATTTAGAAGATGACCAGGACTTGATAAAATGATCTCCGAAGTATTATGGGTTCTGACCTCAGAGTCAGCAAAATTGCATATGTGTTTATGCTTTCATAGGACCCATTTATAATTTTAGACTTGAAATTGGTTGGGAAATTTTTTAAAAATGAAATCATGTGAAAATTCTGCAGTAACTCATTGTAGGCTGGACCTTGGCTAAAGGCCATCCTAAGGAAACAGATGTTTGCTTATTTTAATTTTCTGGCAGGGAGTCTGAGTTGACATTTGGATTTATTCCTTAAGATAATATATATGTTCAGTAGGAGGAAAACATATAAGGCCCTTCATCAAATCACTTTCCAACCACATCTCTGTTAGCAGGTCTGTTTGAGGGCCAGACATAGCAAATTTCAGCAGTTAACTTCCGTTCTCTTTTAATGTTCAAAGACCATTTCAGGTCACCAAATAGGAAGTAGTACATGGCCTGCTGTCCTTACATGTCATACTTCCCTACAATCTATCTAAAAATAAGCCATAAATTATTAATACATTCTCTGTTCATGCTTACTAAGTATCTTCTAAACACTTGTGAATTCATCCAACTATTCAAAATTAATAATTAATACTTTTATTATTTATAAAGGAGATACTTATTAAATCACTTAAGCACCCATATCTTTGAGAAGATAACCCTAGCTGCCTTTGACCCTTAGGCTGGTTCTCTTTCTTTCTCTTAATTCGAAAAGATGAGCTGCTTGGCACAAATATGAGACATTCCTGCAATGAACTATTCATGAGAATGCTCCCACAAAAGAATGCAGGAAGCCTTGTTTAAGTTATCAATTGCTATATAAATAAAATGCATTATTATTTCTATAAGTGAAAGAAACAAGTCTAGAACTAGATTCTTGGATGTGAATATGAGCTTTTAAATATTACAGGAACAATTAAAGAAGGAAAGAGTCACTGGGTATAAACTCAGAAAGTGGATGAATTTTGGAAGACCTTTGTCTCTTACATTTTAAGAATTGCTATTAAATTTGAACTTGAGGCTTCCATTTGCTTAACTCAAAAGCAATTTCAGTGAACAACAGATGGCAGTGTTCTGCCTTTTAAAAGAAATCTAATTAATCATCTCTTCAGGAATGACTGCAACTTGTTCATTAACAGGCACAGTTTGGTTTCTTTTTTCACAAAAAATAAAAATACACTAAAACAAGGCTAATGTGCATGGATGGACTATTGGTTGAAATTAATAAAAAGATAAAATTGTTCTACATCCCTCAGGATCTTTTAAAAGTGGAATTATAATCATAGAATTAATACTTTGTCTAAACAAACTTTTAAATTTCTTTTCTTTTCTTTTCTTTTCTTTTCTTTTCTTGGCTGTGCCAGGGATTGAATCCAGGTCCTTGCACCTGATATACAAGTGCTTTATGAGCCAACTGGCCCTATTTTTCTGCCTTTTTATAAGATATATTAGAAACACAGCTCATTTCCATACACAATTTCATTAAACTGTCTCCCATGTGCAATTTTCTATTGAAATTAAGATATTTATCACACAAAAGTAACCCATCAAAATGTGCATTTGAACAAAATCATTTTGTAAGCCTTCATTGGCTTTTGTCTGGTCACGTGTGTTGTCAGTGGACTCTCCCACCTTGTAGGCACTGGGAGCTTCCCCAGGCTACTGACTTGCCTTCTAGTTTCAGTCTGCAATATCTTTCCTGTACACTGCAGTCATATCCAAACTCATCTCCATATTAATGTCTGCTGGGATATTCCTTTATTTCATACGCTGGAAGCAGCCCAAACAAAAAAACAAATGGAAAATCCTGGGAGCCATCACTTCTGAGAACAGTGGCTCTCTGGTCACTGCACTTGTCACAGTTTTCATTTCAACTTTTGTTGTATGGTTATGTGATAGAGACCTGTTTTCCTCCTTTAGGCTGAAAGTCATACAAAAGCAAGGTCAATGCTAAATTTCATTTACCAATTTTAATCATTTTATTATCATTTTATCATAAAATGAACATGAAATTTAACCATTTTTGGAACAACACATAACAAAAAAACATAATAAAAATTTTCTTTTCAAATTCTTGTTCCTTGAATTTTTCTAGGTAGCATATATGAATTTCATGCAAAAATTCAAATAATTGCAACCTTCGACATAACCTGGAGCTTAGTACAGTATATAGTATTAGAAATGATGAATGCAGAAGTAATACACTGGAAATCTCCAAAGATAAGTAAATTCCCTCTCTCCAATTCTGTCTTAAAAGATGTAAAAAAAAAGTCAAATAAATTACAACATTCAGTATATTTCCTTAAAACAAAACAAGCCCCTGCTGTTTCTGGAAGTCATCCAAACACAATCAATTTTTTAGCACAACTTCAAATTCTAATCTCATCATTAAAATGTTTAAACAATTGAAAATAGTTAGATCCAAAACTGGAGTCATGAATAAAACCTATTTTCCAAGCTGATTCTAGAATTAAAAAAATCCTGAAAACGTGAAGCTACAAAGGAGAAGTAATACAGCAGCACTGATTAAAAAAAAAAAAAAAAGCCTACAATATTTTCTACAATCTGGTACATTCATGAAAAGAATAAACAAAGGATGCTGGTATATGGGTAAGTACTCTCTGGAAAAAGAGTAATCCTTAATAGGCCTGGAGGCAGAGACAGAATGCCTGTATGGAGATAAAGTACAAAGAGCTTCAGGTGGAAAAGATGTGTCTGGAGGTCTCGGAAAAGATCGAGACAGGGCTGTGAACCACATTCCAGAGGACTGATTAACTATGAAGGGTGGTGGGAACCTTGCCCAGCTATGACACTGTCAGTATGTGGAAGGAGCCAGGCTGATGTTCAGAGTCATGGCCTGGGGAAATGGGTAGCTAGGATTGTTTCACCAGAATCAAAAGAGAAAGAATCAGTTTTGATGAGCTTGCTGAAGTATTCATCCTTGACTAAATATATGGTGCCCACAGAATGATTCTAGTTGGACACCTGGAGACAGGTCTGCACTGGAAATACACGATGACATATATTTGGTCATTTCAACAACATGCTGCCATAAAATATGGAAAGAGAAAGGAGAAAGTGACCGAGGGCAGAACTGTAATCCGTGCTGGGTCTTAGGGGCCAGGCAGAAGGGAAACCCACAGAGAAATTGAGAAGAACTCAGTTAATATCAAAAGGACCAAGGACATGTATTTGTCCAAATGAAGGCATGGTCAGCAGTGACCAGTGATTGACAGATTAGTTAAATTTGAAAAATGTCCATTAGTTTAGTACCTTGGAGGTCAATGGCAACATTGAGAAGAACAGTTTTAGTGACACATTGAGGTTATTGGGTACACTGAAGTAAGTTGAACAATAAAAGGAAGATATGAAAATGGAGGTCATGTAGACAACTCTAGAGAAAATTATCTAAAATAGAAGATACAGATGCATCAGTATCCAGTGGAGAAAGAGGGCCTAAAGAACTGTTGGGTGTGTGAACAAGCATTCATGTTGAAAGGGAGAGCTCATGTGAGACAGAAGCTAAAAACACAGCATGGAAAATAATAATAAAATACATAAAAATGCAAGAGGAGGAAGTGTGCAGGGGAGTGAGCTTTCACAGTTGGAGACACCTTTTCCATGATATCAAGAAGAAAGAAGAGTATTTGTATACTTACAGATGAGAAATTAAAGTTCTTATACTCTGGCTTTATTTACTTTGTAAGTCAGGTAGTTGATTGTTTGCTCAGAATGTGCTATGGGTCATGTTGAGGTTAGGATACAAAGGGGAATAAAGAATACTTGAAAGAAGAGTAAGAAGTTTTTGGTTAAATTCTCAGGCAATATTGAAAGCCCAGCTGAGGTTAAAGACCAGGGACTCCAACATGTTCCGTGTATACTCTGCATATTGGTGGACATGGAATTTCCCATGAAAAGGTAGCAGGGTGAAAATAAGCAGAGTCTGCCAGGGAGGAAAGATGAAAGACTGGCCAGCTGGACTGGACATCTAGGCAGGTGGCAGACAGGTCTAGCTGGACAGGTGGAAGAGGCATGAAGTCAGGATGTGAGTGCTGCCTGAGAAGGACATTGCAGGATTCCACTAGTAGACTGGTCTCTTGGGCATGGAAGATTTCTGCTTTTTATTAGCAGAAAATAGGTTTAAAAGGAAGTTGAGGCCAGATTTCATATGTCCATGAACAAAAACCAAAGTGTTTTCTAACTCTATTAGTTGATAATTGTGATGAAAGGTGTCTAAGAAGGAAAATTACATAATCAAACATTATGCAATGCTTGAGGAAGATTAGGGTGACCGAGGTTGCAAGAATAATAAACATGTGAATCTAGGGTGTGTGCAACATGCATGACCAGGAAGGAAAGGAAAGAATGAAAGCAACATTAAAGAGAGTCAATTGTACATGGAAACTGATTAGATACGGAGACAAGTAAAACACGAGGGATTTATCCCTTCACCAGTTTTTTTTTTCACTGTCCATATTTTCTCAGTTCTTTCAGAAATCTCCTCAGTAATTACAAGCTTTACCAAATAATATGTGAAGAATTCACTCATGAATATATAAAGTCCATATTGGCTCTGACAAAATCTTTTTTGATATCTCATGTTGGTAGCCCTTACAATGTCAATAATAGAGGGTGGTGAATGCTCTTAAGGGCCCCAAATTGTTTTTAATACAACAGCATACATTTCATAAATGGATTTAAAGATTTAATCAATTCTATTTTTCTACAATGAACCAAAGATACCATAAATTAAGTACTAAGGTTTCCAAACTTATAGAGATATCAAATATCAAAACACATATAAATCACATTTTTTGGAACCTAGGATGTATTTTTTTCCTAAAGAAATGTTAGAAATGATGAAATTCTTGAGCTACCTCATAAAAAGCTTCATATAAGAGTATGATAGCTTTTTTGTTGTTTTCCATTGCAAATGCAACTTACTTCAATTAACATATTTTAATGTGAGAAATACATGTTATCAATGGAGTGGTTCAAAAAGTGAACATGCAGGCAGTATGGAAACTTTCATTTTTGCCTCATTTGATCAACAAATACTAACTGAACATCCACTGGTACTGTATACCCTAGTGGTGTGGAGAGCAGTGAACACATGCTGCTGCCCTAAGCACTCTATAGTCTAGTGGGGGTTGACCTCCCAAATGAAACAAATCAAAGAATAAGAGGTGAAACTGAGGGAAGTGTGTGTGTGTGTGTGTGTGTGTGTGTATCACAGCTGCCTGTGCTTATAAGGACAGTGAGAGCAGTTGCTTCAAACTGAAACTAGTTGCTTCTCAAAGTGTAAGAATCAAAACACTGATATCTGGATCAGGTCTTCTTTACATAAACTTTCAAAATGGCCACCTTAAACTGAGCCCATTATCATTTGTACCTCTCCTCAGAGTAGCACACACACAAAAAAAACCCCACAAATCTTCAGAAAGAGAACCATGAGGAGGATGAGAGACACATAACGAACGTACTCATCAGGCAAGTAGAGAAACCTCTGGTTTCTAGGCATTTCCCTCAAAACCACCATCCAAGACTCTCATACCTCCAACACCTATGTCTCACATTTGAAACATGATCTCAGGGCTCTGGAGAGTAGGGAACTCAAAACTCCCTTCCTTTCTTAGTACCTGAGTATCTGCTTTTTGCTGCCTGGTTTTAAGAGTCAGATGGAGCAAATCTGTGTCCAATTGATGTGCGTAAAATTTGAATAGTTTGTACTATTATTTAATTGTCCAAAGTGCAACTCACAGTTCTAAAGATGTCATCATAAAAGGAGTGACTTTTGAAATATGAAATGAATACCCAAAAGGTTGTTACTTATATTTGTTGTGTTACTAATCCCAAAACTAAACTGCCTATCAGTGTTTTGGATATGTCCCTATATATAAAAGTCAATTACTTTTGATGATAGGAAAAGGGCCCTGCCAATTTGTTACATACTTTTTGGTAAACTTTTCCTCCAACTAATCTTTATCAACTCAGACTTTCATTATCAAGTGAAACTTTTTAACGTCATCAGTAAACTCCAAGATTTCATTCTATGGTCCCTTCTTTCACATCTCTTTTGAAAATGTCAACTTGGACTTCCCAGAAATAAATCTTAGGGAAGACCTCATTATTAATATTTTTATTAATATGTCACTTATTCTTTCTCCCTATTTTTCATACTTAAGCCAGATTCTTCATATTATTTGCCCCAGAAGGAAAAATTGTCGGCTCTCATGGAGCCTTCTGTTGCTAATAGGAAGGCTTTGGTCTTCATTTTCCTTTTAGGTGGTAATGAAAATAAAATTTTATAAAATATCTGTCTACAAGTCTGGGTTAATCACTTCAGTTTAAGAAATTGGTTTCAGTTATAATCTTATTATATACAGAATGTTATAGAATAATGAAAAAAATGTGATTATCCTAGAGTCAGCTGACCATGGTGGCTCATCAAGATATTTAACAGGCAGAGATGTTAGCCAAGACTGTCAAGGTTATGGACAGGAAATATTTCAAAATGATGCTCTCTATTCCACATGTGTATCAGGAGTGAGTTGCTGAACAAAGGAGGAAATTGGGAAAGTAAGTAAGTCATTTGGTCATAATGGTGAGTCACTCAAGATATATATCATGGAGTTGTTTTCTCCCAAGATATATATCATGGACATAATTGGTAGTTCAGACAATGCCTCCACATGCCCTTGTTAGAGCAATAATAGTAGACTTAAGAAATACAGAGTCAACAGTTTGTGGAAATTCAGCACAAGTTCTTTAAGACAAAGATCCAAGCTAACTTCAGGAATAAATTAAGATTAAAATTTTAAGAAATTAATATAATTGCTAATTATAGAGGGGGAAAATTTGGTATCTAGTTCTTTAGCTCTCATTTCAGTCACTTGTTTTCATTTCACCTGGAAATAAGAAGATAGACAGTAAAGTAGGGTGTAAAGGCTTTAATTAAAATATTCCACAAGAACAAATAACCAAAGCTTTATTAAAAAATCAGTACAAAAAGCAATGAACCCTTCCAGGTCCTGGCTCTGATGGCAAATTAAAGACCATAAAGTTTAATATAACTCTAAAATAGCTTCAAGTTGTCTCCTTGTTCATTTCAATACTTTTGTTTTTGTTATTTTTTGAGGCAGGATCTCACTATGTAGTCTAGGTCAGGCTTGAACGTGCTATATGGCCCAAGATGGCCTCAAATTCACAATTCTCCTGCTTCAACCTCTCAAGTGCTAGGATTAGAACTACTTTTAACATTTCTGATGAACAATTTTAATTTACTATATTATAGTCATCATCAGCCATGCTCTACACTGCTTCAAAAGAAGATAATGGCTTTTCAAGTACCAATCGCACGTGTCTGTGGGTTCTGGATAATTGACACCCTTAAAAGTTGCTGGATGAGTTACAATAAGATTTTGATATTGTTATGGCTTGTGTCATATTTCCCCCCAAAGGCTCATGCAGTCTTAAGTGGAGTTTTTTCAGAGGTGGGTGGATCTAGAGTGTGTGATTACTAAATTAATCCACTGATTGGTCTGGCATAGTTCTGAGTATTGATAATAGGAAGGCCTACCCTGGGTGTATGTGCTACCTGCCCTTAGGGCATGTAGCCTGGGTAGAATATAATGGACAGAAAGAGCTGCTCTGGCCACTTGCTGCTTTGCCATCTTCCTGCCTTCTGCCCACCATGAAATGTTTCTCCTCTGTGATGCCCCTCTGCCATGCCACCCTGCCTAGGAGCCAGCCAACTATGAACTGAAACCTCTACAAACTGTGAGCTAAATAAACATTTCTGCCTTGACTTGTGTGTGTTTGGTATTTTGTCTCAGCGATAAGAAAAGTACCTGAGACAGATATTAAGGTGAATATGTCCAAGAACACTCAGAAATACTCCAATCCTGAACTTTCTTCAACATTTATACAGTGGAATCATGATTAACTCTAGGACCACCATGGTAATCCCTACCCTTAAACCTGGGATTTGATCAAGGGTGGGATGAACAAGTCAATGGGAATGAGACAGGGGGGCAATTCTGTTTCTAGAAGAAGAAATTCCTTCCTTCAGAAGGAAGTATGTCCCTGCCAGCTGTCATTTGTGGATCACATGTAGAATTAGCATTAGAATGAAGCCAATACTGTAGAGAATAGCACAATAAAAACAATTTGTTAAAAAGCCCTAGGTCTGTATAACATTGTTCAGCCACTGAATCCACTAACCGTAAAGGCTTTTTTCCTTTGGCCTTCTTATGAAAGGTAATAACATTTCTTTATTGTTACTCCTACTCAGAGTAAATTTTCTTTTTATCATGGTGGGAAATATTCTAATACTATTGTATAAAATTTGTACCAAATGCATACTCTTCAAAGAGTAGGTAAGTAGGTGGTAATGGTAAATACAATTGTATAATATATTTGTCTGGAAGTCGGGATTAATCACTTTCAGTTTAAGAAACTGGCTTCAATTATAATCTTATATTCAAAATGTTATGAGAAAATTACAAAATAGGATCATCCTAGGGTCAGCAGGCCCTAAAAGCCCACTGAAGCTACAAGAACTGACCCGAGTAGTTTCCTCCAGCCATGTGGCTGATTTCCATACCCCACTGCCCGTAGCTGAGCCTTAGTAGTGAATTACCCTGTGCCATATGCCTGCAGCAGGACTTATTAAAATCAATGCTACTGATTAAGTCTTTCTGTGAAAAGTCACTCTATGACACATGTGTGCATTTGGGAGCTTCTTAAAGATGAGGAACATTTTATATTCATTTCCACCCCGACAACACCTTTCTCAGGTACCATGCTCTGTAAATCTTACCTAATTAATTTCAATTAATTCTCCATTCTTCTTGACAGAAAATACACAAAAGAAGTTATGCAATCCTTTATCAGAGACATTTAGCCTGATGTACATTTTGAAGTATAGAAAGGTCTTCATAATTCTTGACTCCATCCCTGATTTAGTAAGCACATATTCTTGCTTTACTAAAACACCAGTCCCTTACTTCTGCACTTTTAATTTCATGCCTCTGACACAGGCAGCCCATTTGTTGTCTTAATTGGTGTTTTTTATTTACTCTCTTTATTTTGCCTTCTCCCTCTTCCTTCACTCTAAAAACACTCAGATATTTCATCGCTATTTCATATTCAACTTTCCAAAAGAGAACACTGCTATCTGAAACATTTCCCTTCTGTCTTTCCTATCTTAGGTAGCACTCCAGTTAATCACCAAGACTGGATACTTTGATTCTTGTTTTTCTTTTAACAGTTTTTCGTTTTTTGCTTCCTCACCAAATATTTTCTGCAGGATCCAAAACTATCTACCTAAAATTCTTTAAAATCCCTTCACTTCTGCCTTAAACCATCTCTCTTTATTGCATATGAGGTGGCTGCAATTGTTTTGTAACTTTCCGTCACAAACTGGCTTTCCCCCAATATAGAGACATTAATATGCACCCTTATTATTTGATGGTTCTCCAAAGTTGTAGACTAAGATTCAATTTCTTGGCAAGGTTATAAGTGTCTTAATGAATAACTTTTAAATCTCTGTTCCATATGTTCTATTAATGTCTCATCTTTCCAGCTATCCTGGATTATGTTCCCAAATAGGCTACCATAGCCCCATACTTCTGCTTATACTATTCACTTATACTAAGTGCTTATACCCAGCACTTAATTTTTCTCTCATATTGTTGGCATTAATGAGTAAGATCCACCTTTAAAACACAAAAGCATCTTAGCTTCATTCCCAAACACACCAAATTAATCATGTCAGCCTCCAGGCCTCCAGATTACTGTGTTCAGGCATCTATTGTCATATTGTACTATTGCTAATTGTTTGTGACTAAATTCCTTGCCACTCTGTGAATGCAAGTGAAGAACAATTTTTATTCATTTTCTATAATCTTAGAGTTCAGCATACTGTAAGAACTCAAAAAACATAATTGCTAAATGAATGAGCTCTAATTGCTTTCTAACACAGTACATTGTTCTTATAAATAGTTCTCAAGAGTTTAGAGAATTGGAATTCTTCTAACCAGGCTGAAAAGTGTGACTTCCTTAGCCCTTGTATTTAAACAAATCACCTTTCTAAGGAAACATGGCTCAATAATAAAGTGCTAGAATGACCGGAGCCTAGTGTGCAGGAAGCCCTGGGCTCAATAACCAGCATCATTAAAATAAACAAGAAACTTTCCTGTTCTCACAACTTCAACCTGATTATCAGGCAACTGCCTATGATGAACACACTCAATTCAACAGCTAATACAGATCCCAGGGATCAAAGAACCAAAAGTAGTGTTGGAGAAAGGAGAGACAAAGTACACTCATTTTCTTTAGACACTCTCTGATTTCCATTATCCCTGACTATGCGACTTATTTTCATGATTACCACTCAAGCATAGGCGCGTACTTCACAGAGAGTGGATTTTATGTGTGTACTAATATCATATTTATATCCCTAGAGAACACTAGAACATCAAAGGGAAAAATAAGAGCCAACAGATTTTGAGTCATTGCAAATATAGCAGTTTAGCACGGTAAAGTTTTAATACAGTGATTGGATATAATGTTTACATTTATTTATTTAGTGCAGATTGATCACTAATACCTTAAAAGGTAACCTGGATATTCAGTCAACTCTTAGCTTCCTAAGATAAATACTACTTCTCCAGCTTTATACTATACGTGGCACATAGGCCATCCAAATGCTCTTGAAAGACAATAGTCTCCTTTCTTCAGATTTAAGAACTTCACAAAAAATTTCTCAGTTCAAAACTAACATCTTTAAACAGGTAAGACTCATTTACATATTCTTCACCTACCTGCCACACCTATATCAATTAGTATCTAATTTCTCTACCAAAATTTTTTAAAGAACTGATTCAGTTCCTTTGTATTCTCATTTTCCATCCATACTATAAGCCACCAAAGGCAGGCTTCTAGGAGAACCAAAGGATAATAGTTCTTTCTAACTACTACCAGGAGTTTTTAATTGCTAAACTCAAATGATATATTTTTAAGCCCCTGTATTATTGGATTGTCTGTAACACTTTAAGATATTGATGTACTTTTTAAAAAACATTTTTTTTTGCAAACTCCATTCTTCCCTCAGCTCTCATAATATCATGGCTTTCTAGCTCTTTCCTTACCTGCTGGAACATTCTTTCCCTCTTTTCTCTCATTTTCCATCCCCCACTATTTTCAAAGCCATTTCCCCAGGTTTCACTTCTTAGCCCATTGTTCTTCCATTCTACAGATTCTTCTCAATTTGTTCACTTTCATAAGCTCTATATACCATTTCTTACAGCTGACAAGTCCTATACTCTGCTACCCCAAACCTCTGCCCTGAGCCTTGTTCCCTTCCTGGTCACGGGGGCACTGTGTGCACCACTCCTCTAACCCATATCTTGCTTTATCTGACATTCTCAATGGCTTTATGTGGCTACGTATATTATTTCACTCATTGGCTCCAACTTCCCCCAAATTATCCGTACCAGAAACCCTTCTTTCTCTCCTTCCTCATTTCATTAATCTCCAAGCCCTGCCATTTTTACCTTGCCACATTTTCAAATAAACTTTTGGTCCAATAATAGTTAATGAATTATATTTTTCATTAAAAACATACATATATTGGCAAAAGTACCTATTTCTGCTTAGAAATTCAACCTTTCTAGCCATCTCCCTCAATAGCACCATCATTAGGTTTATTCCTACAAGTTTATTACATTTAATTCTAAAAACACAAAACTGGGTTAGGTGCTCATCATTCGTACTCCCCAAATACCTTAATTATAAGTCAATTGTTGCATTTAAATTGAAATAATATGCTTGCATATGTGTCTTCACCACTGCAATGTGTATTTATTTAACTCTATCACCAGTGCTTAAAATGATGTATGGAATCAATTAAGTGGATAAAAATGTTTGCTGAAGTTAGAGCAAGAAGGACAACTTCTAATTCTCTATAGCACAATAGTCTAACTAGAGTTGACGACAATTAACTGAGTATTTCCAAATAGCTATCAGAGAGGACTTTGAATGTTTCTCACAGAAAGAAATGATTAATGTTTGAGGTGATGAATATGCCAAATACCCTGATCTAATCACTGCACATTTTATACATGTTTTAAAGGATCACCTTGCACCTCTAAATACTGGATGCACCATTTTGTGTCAATTAAAAATAAAAACAATTAAGTAAAAAAGTTTGTCAAATTAATAAATAAATGCTTGCACTTATTCATTAATTTATTTGCTCAGGTACACTTTCCTACTCCAAAAGCAAAATACTGGACAGCCAGCATTACACATTATAATCTGTTTGGCAATAGCATTTCTCAGGAAAAGGGAATACACTGAATGGTTTATTAGTCAGCTTCTCATGAATAAGGTAAAATGCCTAAGTCCTCAATTTTGCGGGTAAACTTAGTGTACAGCTTTGTTTTTGTTGTTGTTGTTTGCTTGTTTGTTTTTGTGCTAGAGATTGGATCCAGAACCTTGCACATGCTAGGTAAGCACTCTTACCAGTTAACTACGTGCCAAGCCCATTTTATTTTTATTTTAAGACAAGGCTTCTTGTTTAGTTGTCCAGGTTAGCCTTGAACTTGCAGTCCTCATGCCTCAGACTCTCAAGTAGCTGGACAATAGGCATGAGCTACTGTGCCAAACTAGTATACAGTTTTTTGAGTCTGAAGAAAAATTTGCACCTGTACCAGCCTATCCTAGGCACTGGAGGGCTCAGCACAGAACAGCCCAAAACTCGTTTCCTCCAGTCCCTCATAGTGCATGTGTCTTAGCAGTTTGCCTCTGCAGTTTTACCTCTGGGTCAGCATCACCTGCTGCTGTGACTACTCTTTTGTAAAATAGAATTGTGTTTTGATCAGGTAATCAGCAGTAAAATACTAGACCCTAAACAACTGTATACTAACTGCTGATTGAACAATGGTGTTAAGATCAGATGGCAGTTTGACTGTAAAGCAGATTGACAACTGATTCTTCAATTCTTTATCATGACATTACTTTCCAAACAGTGATATGATTAGCTTTATCCTATCTTTAAAGTGTAGGAATGACCAGTTGTATATGTGCAGCAAATGTCTGCAATATAACTAGTATTGTACAATCCAAAACTTATTTCACAATTAAAGGATATGAATGATCAGAATACTATTTTCTATAGCTGAGAAATATCACATAGATTTTACTATTTTATGACTTTTGGGAAAAGCATTATGTGTCACAAAGGACTGTCACCTGGAATTACATTTGGGTACACGTTGTTTTAATTCCAATAATGTTCAGGCAAACCTAACATGTCAGAGAAATGAATAGGAATACTTGTCATTATAATATCAACAATGGCAACACTTATGCCTAGTACAAGTGCTCTGTACTTTCAAAGGGGGCAGGGATCTGGGACATGCAAAGCAGGACACTGCTGTTATCACCATCACTTCCTAAAGCTTATCGCTAGAGAAACATGAAACACGTGTCATAGGTCTACCATGATCTGAATGTTCTCGACATTTTGGCCAAAGTATGTCCCAGAGGAAATATTCAAGAATATATTTCTAATCTCTATTCAGTCTACATAACACCTTGTACTTCCAGGGGTGAGAGTAGATATTTTAAATTTGTATCCTCTTCCCTTTTTATTTTCATTATCCTATCTCTTTGGATTATGCTTCTTAAAACTTCTTTTCTCCTTGGGTCTTGAAACCTTTTCTCTAAGTCTTGTGTTCTACTGATTTCATGCCACCTTGCAGATTTGGAAACTGTTCTTGAATACAGCATATAGATCCACGCCCCTATGTGTGCCCCTGTCCCCTGCCATTGAGAGGGGATAAATGGTCAGAGGACATAAGCTTCTTGAAACTTTTGTAACATTCACTATCATTAAATACTGTATCTCCAATTCCTGATGCAGAATCAGAAAATACAATCAGAATGCAGTGAGCACTCTCTCTAGCAATTGCACTCTTATTGCATACATTTGGGAACTAGTCCCTGATAGAGCTTATATGCATTTGGAAAATGGCATGGTAAGAACGCTCACACTTACTTTCTGTAGAAAGCAGAGCATGTGGGCAATGTCTCTAAGTTTGCCCTGCACGTAGTGGCATTAACATTCATGCAATGTGTTGCCAGTCTCCATCCACACTGCTGTGCTATCAGCATACCTGATATGTCTTATTTCAGTACAATACACAGAATTACTGCAACCAAAATGTCCACCTGTGACATTTATCCTATCATTGACTTCAGATAAGATTAAGAAGAAAACAACCTGGGTAACAGCTCAGGTCAACCTTAATATCTCAAATTATTTACCAGCAAAATATGAGTTATAGCAACATTGGTAAAAATTTGGGGGGCTATAAATATCCTTTTCCATTTCAAATTGGCTCTGAAAATCAATACATCCACTCAGCTGTCCCCCAAATAGGAGTGCTATGGAAAGAACATTTTTGATAGTCAAGTGAATTAAAAACTTGACAAATTCCAGGAATGAAAAATTTAAAAAGCATGAAACTTGTGGGCGTAGGAATCAAGTATGATAGAGACAGGTCAGCCGGGCTGAGGTCAGTTTCTGAAAGCAACTCCCAGCATTTCAAGGCTCCTTTCTTACTTTTAAATATAGATCCCCAGATTTTCTAAAAGGTCCATTTTTTGGTTGGTTTCTAAAAGTGAGGTAGGAATGACCAGGATGACCAGCCTGCTTTGGCCAGCTGGGGCCAGCAAAGCTGTCTGGAGTATGTTCAGGCTACGCCACATGGAGTATTTTTTAAAATTAATTTTATTGGTACATTTTAGGTATACAATATAATGACATTCATCATTGGAAATTTGCATCTTTACATAATCTCTCTTGGTTCTTATTTTTCACCCTTCCCCGGCTCTCCCTTCAACCCCTCCATCCCTCCCTATTACAAACTTTGTTTCCTTTTTTTCATTTTCTCACATTAATTCCATTCCCTTCTTTCCTTTCCCCTACCCCTCCCACTGCCCCTTCCCCTTTGCCCCTTTTCTTCCTATTTCACATTATCTATTATACATTTTAGTCCTTATTTACACTTTCAGTTTCTCATAGTAGAGAAACTATTTGGTATTTACACGTGTGTCCTATTTATTTCACTTAAGAGTATGGCCTCAATGTGCATTCATTTAGCTATAAATGTCTCTAGTTTCTCATTTTTTATGGCTGAGTAGTACTATTTTTCAGTCCTGGGATCAACTCACAGAACCCATGTTTTTCATCCTGAAGTCCAGCAGCAGTACCACTGAAAACTTTCAGGTGCTACTGTGTTTCTAAGAAGCTGGGAGGAGCCACAAAAGATCTAGAGAAAATTTGCTTCTTGAATGATCACATTAGAGTCCTAATTGAAGTGGAGTAGCACTGGGCCTCTGAAGCTGACAGTGAGAGGCACCATGCTCTGAGCATGTGACCCTTATCAGGGCCACTTAGGCTAATAGCATCCTACAAAAGGCCCTCTGGGGCCAGGAAGGTACAGAGCCCTATTACTCCTACAGTTAGGAAAGCTTTAGACCACTTCTGGGAATGCAAATGAATGAAACCCCATGTGACAGCTGTAATAAAAGGCTCCTGCCTTTTTGCAAAGCATTCAAATGCCATCTGGCAATTCAGTTGACGTCAGCAGGCACAGAAAAACAACTGCCCCCTCTGCCTTCCTCAGCCTTCCCCTCCACCCCCAACTCTGCTTTCCCTTCCTCCCTGGCAAAGATCTGGATTTTCAGTTATAGAGAAGGACAGGGGCAAAGAGTCTTTAGAAACAATTTTCTCTATTTCTTGTCTGCTCCATTTCAAGGAGCAGCTTTAGTATCTGAACTGTAGTAGTGTTTGGTCCCAGCCCTCCAAATTCCATTTAAAGGTTGTAAAGATCACTGCATCAAGGAGAAATTAACCTTTTCTATCTGTATATTAGGACTCTAGGTAGGTAGATTATGTGAGTAGACGTGTTAAAGAAAATGAGAAACTTCTGATCCAAGGCATTCTCTCTTTGATCAACGTAATACCCAGAGTTGCACTGAAACAAGTCTGCAGCCCTAGGCTGAACAGACTGGCATAAGAACTCACATATCATACACATTTATTTCAACAGCTCGCTAAAAGCTTAGAGGAACAGATTTGTTTTTGCAGTACTGAAGACATATGATATATGTATTTTTTTTTCTCTTAGATATATTCCACGGAAAACATTTTTAAAAAATTACTGAATATAAAGCAAACAGGTCCACTGAATGTTTTTTTGTACTCCTGATCAAAGAAACGGTAGAAGAAATACCATCAGACACAAATACTTTACAGAAATCCTAATTAAAATAAATTTCTACCTAGTACTTGTAGACAGTATAGAAAGGCATAGTAACATTGGGATATTATTGGCTCTATGGCTTTTTTATTTCTGAGGGAGAAGTTGAATACTCACAATACCTAAACTGCTCCTATAAATAAGAAGTACCACTAAAAGAAAAAGCAAAATGGGATCATTAAAGGCCAACCAGAGGTAGCAGCTGCAGTGGCCCATACCTATAATTCTATCACTGAGGAGGCTGAGGCAGGAGGATTCTGTTTGAGACCGATCTGAGCTACACAGTGAGTTCTCAGCCAACTTGGACTACATAGAAAGACCCTGCCTTTAAAAATAACCAGTAAAAGAATACACATTTGAATGTGATCCTATAATTTTACCCATCACACTCATCCCTATTACTCGACCAGTCAGATGAAGAAAATAATTTGAAAAAGAGTATTACACATCAAATTACGTGCATAAGGCCAACTAGTAAGTTATTAACTAATTTGGGGGTTGCTTAGATACATTGCCAGAATACTACTTCCTAAGTTCTCTTTTCTTGCCTTTCAAAAATCTTCAACATTCTAATATTCAAAATAACTTTTACCATCATTATTCTCCAATTATCATTCCTCACGAAAACCCATTCATCACATAAATGAGTGATTGTTACAGCACGGTGTCACTTCTAGGCTAAATTGTCATAAGTCCCTTTTATCTAATCAACTTTTAATCTACTCCAACTCACTGGAGCCATAGGGCACAGTCTTGTTCACAAAAGTCACCACAGCCTCGAGGAACGTGTGCGGGCTGGGATAGGTGAGCAGAAATGATGCGACGGCCACCGAGTTCGGAAGTTTGCGCCCTTAGCCTCCGAGGGGACCGTGGCAAGCAGATACTGAGACTTTCGGGGCCTAAGCTCCTCGTCCCCCATTGTTGCTATCGCAACTCTGGCCATTCTCTTTCTAAATGAAATTCTAGTGTTTCTCTTCTCAAAAGGCTGCTTCTGGCCTCTGTGCGTCTGGATCGTGCTGTTCTCGTTATGCAGAAGACACACCCCCGTCCCTGCCTGCTCAGCCTTTTTACAAAAATAATTGTTTTTATTAGTACATCATTTTCACATTCATCTTCAGGAGTAGGGACACATGCTTGACATATCTGAATTCTTTTTATTCCTCTTCCCTTCCTCTCTACACTAATCCCTCCACCTCTGGATCGCCTTCCCATATGCAAAAGATCTATTTCTCTCTTTCCTACTGTCTATTTTTTAAAAAGTACTGATACTCATATAAGGGAAACTTTGCAATAGTTAAACTTCTGTGTCTGATTTATTTCACTTAACATTATGGTCATGTGGCGCATCTATTTTCCTACAAATGACTCAAATTTATCCTTTTTATGGTAGAGTAGTACTCCATTATGTATAAATACCACATTTGCATTAACCATTCCTTTGTTTCTTTTGGTACTGGAGATCGAACTCGGGTCTTTGCGCGTGCGCAGCAGGCTGTGAGACCACTGAGCTAAATCCCGGGTCCCTCCATTTATTTCTTGATGGACATACTTGCTTCCAAGTTTTAGCTAAGGCTCCATTCAGCTCTCTCTCCTGTAAGAGGCCTTTGTTGATCAATTCTGCTGTTTTGCAAATGCCCGGTACCTATATGTTCATTTTAACTTCTGCATTTGCTCATCATGTATGTCTGTTTTCCCATGGAAATATGGGTACCATTCAGTCAGAGAGTATTAGTCATCTTTGTACCCCCAGTGCCTAGCGGGCATTAAGTGTTCCCTTTATGTCTGTGAAAAAATGAAGGAACAGAAAGAAAAAAAAGCCAAGTTAAGCACAGGAAAGAAAGGGAAAGGAAAAGCCACCCACCAAAATCAAAACCAAAATATCAAAGCAAAAAGGGAGAAAAAAAAGAATTCAAACAATCACTTATGGTGACTGATGGAAAATAGCTCGGATTTACTGAACGAAATGCCTGCTAGCATGCTAGCCACGTTCACACATGGTCCCACTTGATAATGAGTGAAACCCTAGGAAGCAGGAACTGTGATTATCATTTCATTATGAGGAATCAGATTACTGAAGGTTCCTTGGCTGGCAAGTGGTGGGGACAGAATGGAATGCAGGTCTGCTGATGCTCAGCTTTACAAGATACTCAATAACTGATGTTGTTTGGGTTAAAACAGGAGAGAATAGAAGGCAAGGGAATAAATAACCTATTGTTGAAGTTTGGGTGAGTCTTGACAATTTCAAGAATAAGTACATTAAACCAGAAGGCAAAAATTCAACAAGGTACATTTGGAAAATACCAACTGCAGGCTCAGCCTAAAGTGTGTTTCAGGCCCAGGACTTTACTGAGAACAAAAGGTCATTAGTAGCTGCTGATTTAGAGTTGAGTCTTCACTGAACATATAAACTAAGCACGTTTTTCAAAAACACCTGTCACTTGGTAACTACTGTTTTTTATGAGCTGGACATGTTGGTTTCAGGATGGAAAATAAGAAATCCAAGAAGCTCTGAGATAATCAGGCAGAGGAAAATGTCGATTTGGTAACTGGAGAAAGAGTGACATTGAGGTACTATTAATAGATTTGTACTTTTAAGCTTTTAACAATGAACAAAAGGACTTAACATTTTCAGAAGAGTATCAAATGAAACAGTAGGAGCAAAAAAAATTTCTTTCTATGTGCCTTACCTAATCATAACCACCTTTACATGAAACTATTTTATTTCTAAACTAATGGAGAAATAAAAAAAAAAAAAAAACAGACTCTCAAACTATCCAGAAAATAGTTATCTCGGTTTTAGGGGAAGTAAAGCAAAGAGATAAAAAAAAATTAAAATTGGCAGAAAAAGATGTTCAGCATTTTAATGGCACTCCTGAATAGAACCGTGCCACATGGATCTTGTCTTTATCTTGTCTAAGAAATAGTCTGAATTTGAAACACCCCATGTTCATAGTCATGCTTTGCTGACTATGTAAGAAAGAAACAATACTGTAATATATTCTTTCTTACTGTAATGTAAGAAAGAAACAATAAACTTTATTCAACAGACTTGTCAATCCAAAAAGAAAAGAATATTTTAATCAAGAGTCTGACATTCTATATTAGGTTAAGAATATAGGCTGCTACCAAGGAACAGGTAATATACAAGTCCTGTCAAGGTAAAAATTCAAACTTAGAAACTTCCTGATAAAACTATGAGTTGATGAAGTTTCATCCTTTCCTATGTAATTTTCTGAGGAGTTAATGTTTGAGTTTGATTTTTCTCACAAAAAATGCATTTCTGGACTTGCAAAATCATGTGGATTGTCTTTTGTTGAAAGGAACACGGAATTCACGTATCACATAGTCATCTCTTCTAGCATCTGCAGGCCACAGCCATTAGATAATTCTAGAACCCAAGCCATGACCTGTCTCCTCCATTCAGCTCCAACTCTATTGTCACCAGTCAACCCCGCTGGATACCTCACAGCTCTTCACAGAAATGAAGACACTCTCTTGCTCTGCATTATAATAGAATTAATCAATCTCATACTATTTGTTTTCGCCTACTATTTGTAGGCTATAAAAAAGTCTGTTTATGAAAGTCTGCGTCTGTAGGGACTGTAGCAGTTTCTTAATTTTTGTTAATCAATAAGAGGAAAAGCAGACAAAATGAATAGCAAGATAAAAATTAGCACGGATTGGGTGCTTATCTTATACCAGGGACCTGTCTATGCACTTTCTGTAGATTATGTAATTTAGTCCTTATATCCCCCTGGGAAGAAGGCACTAATGTTATCCCTATCTCACAAATGAGCTCATGGAGTTTAAGTAACTTGTCTCAGGTCCATATCCAGTGAGCAATGGCCCTAGATATGATCCCAGGCAGTCTGATTCTATAGCCTGTGGCCTTAAACATTAACTTGTATACTGTCTCCTTACAGAAATTCAATTTTAAGAGATCTTTGTCAGTGCTCTCATTTCTAATGAAATCACTAGTAGAGTTAAAGTAGGGCAAATATAGCAACTCCTTAGGAACAGCCTAGAAATCATTGCAAAACTGTATACCCATACTTCCTGGTATTTAAACTCAAAATATTTACTTGTTGAGGGTACAGAAATTGTGAGGATTTAAAATGGTTTAAAAATAAAGTTTAGTGTAAAGGAAATACTATGAGTGAGGCAAAGTAGAGATGAAAGAGAGTATTTCAAAATCAGAGTTCTAGGCAAAACTAACAAGCAGAATTGTGGGCAGGGGATTGATTGGGTAGCATTTGGACAAGTTACAAATAGAAGCACATTCTCAGATAATGAAAGGAAGCGGGGAGAGAGGGATCAGAGAAAAAGTCTGTAATTCTTGAACTGTTCTGCAGAACTCAAGAGTTCCTTGGGTAGCAGGTAGTGTTTCTAGAGTACTTAAGTTTTGATGATTTCTAAAATTAGCTTTTTTCCCCTGCATATATCAAAACTGTAAGAGAATATTATTTTAAATGTAGTTCCTTTTTTTCTCTATTCCACCATGAATTTCACTCTATGATAGAATATTTGTTTTTGAGTGCAAAGATCACATCTGAATAAATATTTCCACTCACAGGTACACAAAACCAACCACAAAAATATAAAAGTCTATATTTATGCATTGTTATAAATATCAATGTGTAGCTACAATGAATATTGTTTCAGATTCTAGCCTATAACAAGGGTCAATGGTGACAAACCATTCTAAGGTTTATTTTATATTTATAATACTATACTATAATTTTATTTGAGTATTTTCCATTTTAATATAATTTAATAATTATTAATAACTCAGAATGTGTTTACAAAATGACTATTTCCATCAAAATAATGTTCTTTTAAATCAAAGAAGAAAGACAGTATCGTTTTGTAAGATATGTCTCTAGGAGACTTCAAGCCAATTGAGACTTCCTAAGAGTCTGGAAAATTTAAAAAATTCTCCAAGCTAAACAATCCAAATATCCATTTTTTAGAATATAGATTTAATTTCTGAAAATAGCTTATTTTCTTTATCTTTTTGATGAATCTGTGTCTGATTTTAAAATTCTGGTATTCGGCAATTTCTGTGTAGATTTTAGATGTAGAAACGTGTAAGTATATATTACACGTTCAACTCCAAAAGAAGACAAACATGGCAAGCTGTATTGTGTTGCTCAGTTTCCAATGTTTATGGATGGATTTAAATGGCTTAGCAAGAAAATCTAACATGGGAAAAATGGTAGTTGATGAGCTAGGAAGCAGACATTTGCCTTTAAGCTATGAGGCATGTACTTTTTATACCATAAGCTGTATCCATATTGCATAGTCACTTGTTACTTGATGATCCCAGAGCAAAGCAAATCAAAACAAAAACATAAAAAAAGAATTTTACCTCAAAGCCAGGAAAGTTTGATAATTTGTGGCAATGAGCACTATAATAGGCATTAAATTTTTACCTGCTATTTTAACTAAATTTAATGTTTGCCATGGTGATAAACTATTTCTAGCTTGCCTTTTTTCTATTAGTAATTAAGTCTAATATTCTGAGTGCTTTTCATATCTTAAAAGGAAATTTAGAAGACCATCTTCTGCTATTTTTTTTGAAACACAAATTAGTTCATTGTAAGGAAGGTTGATTGGAAATCTCAGTACTAAACAAACCAAGAAGCTATAATTTTCTTGATAGCAAAACCCTCCATTTGCCTCTGACAGCAGGAGGGCGGCATGCCATCTTTCTTTCTATTTATTATTCATAATTCAAAACTATCTTTTATGTGCTACTGTACTTTTGAAAATCCCAGAACCAAATTCAAGAGGTTAATTCATGCCATTAGCTGTCTCTTTTAGCAAATGCTTGCATATTTTCATGTTTGTCAGGAAAGCAGCATGTGAGTATAGAGAAGGCATGGAGGAACATTACTTTAATACGAGGCTCTGCATTTATGCTTCTGACTCAGCACACGCTATTGCTCTTGGTGTCATAAAAATTAAATAGCAAAACATAATTCACACTAATTTGCTCAGCACCACGATCAATAGAAAGAGCAACAGAAAGAATCAGAAAGCCCTTGCTTATCAAAATGCATACTAGTTCACTGATTGCTGTGATCACAGTACTAAATTGATTAAATGCATTTGGACCTTAGACTAGCTTTTAATATTTCCAGTGTGGTCACAAGGTTGAATTTTGAAATGGATTTTTCTTGTCTCCCATCCCAGTCAACTTTTATTGATGATCAGCTTTGATGAAATTATCCCTGAAGACTTCAGCCTGTATTGATTTTTCAACTTCCAGCCAATAGTCAATATAATACCATTAGAATTTATAAAATGTCCTCCTAATGTTTTATGTGTACATTATTTTTAATCCAAATTTTAAGTTTTGGTGAATGGGATTACGGCCTGGAGCCCTACCAAACTACTCAGAAAGTCTTTACTCCCTTCAACCCAAATCATAAGACATGTGACTTGGCATAGGAGCCACCAATGAGTACCTTATAATAAGATAAATATAACTCATCTAAGTTCATTTTGTGCTGCTATAACAGAATGAACAAGCCAATAAAGAACAGAAATTTATTTCTTACAGTTTTAGAACCAGGGAAAGCCAAGCTTCAGGGTCTCACATCTGGCAAGTGGCTTTGTCATGCATCCTCCCATGGCAGAAGGTGGCATTATCAAATGACCATGCAGGAGACACAGAAAAGGAGAGGCCAAACTCACCCTTTTATCAAGGAACTCACTCCCTCCATAGCTAATTCACTCCGATAATAGCATTTATCTATCCATGAGGCCAAAGCTTCTCCACCTATTCACCCGTAAAGGGTCCCACTTCTCAACTATTGCATTGGGAATTAAGTTTCCAACACATGAAGCTTGGCCTATGCATTCAAACTGCGGTATGAATGAGCAAGATGAATTAAATTTGATTAAATAGATACTTTTCTAATGCTAACTGTACAATTTTAATTGGTTATATTTTGTATTTATATTTATTAAGTTTTGATCAACTATGCATGGTCCCATTTCTAAATCCCAAAAGCAGGTTATTTCCTGAAGACTTTATTTCTTTGACGAGTGGATCAAGTCTGGACCAACCTTTCCAGTTGGTGCTTCTCTTTCTATTAAAAGACCTTCACCTGTCTCATTTCTACTTGACTCTTCAGTTGTTCTCTGTACTACAGATTGAGTCTAAGAACCTGTGATGCAACTCTCAATCATCATATACACTGTTGAGTGCATGAAGAAAGACATTCAGGGCTGGGGATGTAGCTCAGTGATAGAGCATGTCCTTAACACATATCGGGCCCTTGGTTCAATCCCTAGCACCACAAAACCAAAATTAAAAAAAAAAAATTCACAAACTGACATCCAGGAGTGGAGCATTACTTTAAAAATTTCCTAATATAATCGCAATGGAGTGGAGTCTGACAGCAAGTCAGGAGGAATCTGCCATTAACCAAAGAAGTGGCTGTGATCCACATGATACAGAGAAGGAACAAGTGGAAACACTGTCACCTGTGGATCTTGAGAGGCAGACGCTGAACCTATGGAACTTGTGGCTCTAGCAAAGTCTGGAAAACAGCATGAGAAGATGACATGACAGCCACTGTGAGCTGGATTTGACAAGAAAGAGGCAAAGGAGTCCAAAAAGACTAGATTCTTTGCAAAGAAGAAAAAATAAGACAAAAGCAAGGAACAGGAAGGAGGCAAATGCTTCCCATTCTTAAATGGCAGAAGAAAAAAATGAGGAGGACCCTGAAGCAAAAATGCTGATTATAACTCCGTCTTGATAAGAATTATTTATGAATATGGCCATCACACCCATTATGGATCTTGGAATTGATTCAAATGTCTTCAAACAAAATCAAATTAAGGCTACAGCATGAGATTCTTTTAGGTAGATAAAACAAATCAAGGAAAAGAAACTGAAGAGACTTTTTTCACGGGAAAGCTCCCAGGTTCTCCCAACAAAGCCTCACAGCCCCAGATTATCAGCATTGAAATCTGGAATGAGAAGTATAAGGTCTAAAGGAGAGAGGCACATAGCAAACATAAAACCTAACACCTAGAACAATACCATGGGTGCAGTCAATTAGCTTATGAAGCAGTTTGGAATTTATTAAAAAAGGAGCCATGCTTTTGAGAAGGTTATACTACCAAAGGAACCACTAATCAGCCATGTAGGGTGGTGCATGCCTATAATCCCAGCACTTTGGAAGGATGAGGCACCAGAATCTCAAGTTCAAATCCTGACTGGTCAATTTAGACTCTGTCTCACAATAAAAAGGGTTGGGTTGTAGCTCAGTATGAAGACCCTGGGTTGCAGAGCAACCAGAACAAAACAAAACAAAACAGGACAAAAAAAACTGAGGATGAAGAAAGCCACTGAGCCCTAGAAGAGCATGCTTCCCGATGTCCACTTTCCAGATGGTCATGGAGGAAAATAAGAGCACAGAGAACCCCTGAGGTGGAGCCAGGGTCCCAAGAACAATGACTGGGGCCTGCTGTCAGCAAGCAAAACTAGAGTTTAATACAAAATGTATCATACTCCAGGACAAAGAACTTTAGAATAGCTTTGCAGCAAGATTTTGGAATTGGGCCAGGGATTTAGCTCATAGTACCGTGCCTGCCTCGCAAGTGCAAGGTCCTGAGTTAGATCCCCTTGGAAAAAGAAAAAAAAAAAGATTTTGGAATTGTTTCAGATTAATAATACTGTATGACTTCCTTTTTCCCCTTGCTAAGTAATGGCACCTATTATGGTAATCCTATTTTCCACCTGAACATGTGTGTGTGTGTGTGTGTGTGTGTGTGTGTGTGTGTGCAAGCAGGTGTGTATATACTCATGTATCTCTTAAGGAAAAGTGGGAAGGTTGATAATCTACTGCCTCATGGTCTCTGTATAAATGGGAGCCACCTCCAAATCTGATAAATTACCGAATATCACTCCATCTTAGAAGTGAGTTGTATCTGCCCTCCCCCCAAATTTATATATTGCAGTCTTAACCCATAGTACTTCAGAGTGTGCTGTGATTTGCAGACAGTGTTGACAAAGTGATCAGGTTAAAATCAGGACACTAGGGTGGCTTTCATCCAGTAGGATTGGTGTCCTAGGCAGACACAGAGAATGTCACATGAGGATGAAGGCAGAGAGGTTAGAGGCACAGAACAAACTCACACAGTGTTCAGAATGAACCAGGAAGGTGTTCAGAATGAATCAAGAACCACTTGCTCTTGACTTTGAGCCTCCACAACAGTGAGACAAAACATTTTTTTATTGTGTAAACCATTCATCTTATGGTGCTTTATGACAATAGCCCTTCCAAGGGAATGCACAATCTACTGAAGAAACTACTCTGCTTCATGGGCATATGGATAGAAGGTACCATTCTGGTTGTTTCTGCGGAGAAGGAGGTAAGTGCATTTTTCTTATACTGGTAAGAATCAGCCAAATGGTGACAAGGTGGTTATTAGTGCTATTTGCCTCACATTTCTGAGTTTGCTTCTTCCCTGGCACATGGAAGGACTACAGCTGTTTGACTCCTCTGAGGTTTGGTGGTACCATTCTACAAGCTGTGGCAAGTGAGTTAGGGAGCAGTGATATTCACTACTTCCAGAGTGTAGCACTTACTTGCCTTCATTTGCCAACCAGAGCTTCCTCTTCCACTGCCAGTGATTAATATTGCCTTACATGGTGGCTGCTCCGTCGGTGTGGTCTTGGAGTGAGGATAGTACAGAGAAGGAGCTAAGCCAAAGCCTACCAGCTTGACAATGACCGAGCAAGAAATAAAGTTCATGATTTTAATAGTCAGAGTCCGCTTAATCCCACAGAACCACCTAGCTAATCCTGACCATTACTGTCCTTGCATCAAAAATAAAGATCATAAGGAATATAGCTTGTTTATGAAGCTTTCCTTGGGGAGTATATCAGACTGACTCTAGCCTTGCAATTCCTCAAAATACTGTGAAACTCCCAGGGAGGAAGTGAAACCTAATGCATAACTAATCTTTCAGAGTTTTTTCTGAATCCATTAACTCTAAAGGTATTCAGTTTCTCCCTGAAAGAGATAAGATGAGTGGAATTCTCTTAGGACAACACCCCTACTCTGGTAAAATGGTTAAACCTACACTTTTTACTAGTTTGTTGTTTAAATTTACATCTCTACTTTCTTCTCAACTTCTGAAAACCACAAGGTATGATTAAAATGTATGAATGCTTAAATTTTAAAACAATTATTACTGTAAAATATTCATTGCCATTAACTCCCCAAGTATATTCTTGTTTGCTTACAACACACTTATCCCATCATTCTTGCCACTTTCTAAGGCAGTTCTGGGAGTCCTCTTTCATTGAGTGTTTTTACAAGTTGTGATAAAAAATTCAGTGAATGCTCCTGCTGAGTGTCATCCAATGGAAAAAGCTCATAAAAACATTATCATGTTCCTCATCTACCATATTCACTGGATCTGTCACCTTGCAACTTCTGGCTCTTTCACAAAGTCAAAATGACCATAAAAGGTAAACATTTTGAATCGATTCAATATAGAGAGGCAGCTAAGACAGCTCAACTAAAGACGGTCATGAAAGACGACTTCCAGAACTGCTTCAGAATGTGGCTAGAATGACAGGCTATACATGTTTGAAGCCAGGGGAAGTATTTTAGTGGGGATTAATGGCAATGTCTTTTACTGTAATAAATTTCTGAAATTTAAACATTCACTGTGGTTTTCAATCATACTTCATATTGTTTCAATTGTCTTTATATTTTCTAACAAATTTCTTTTAATTATAAAAGGATACAAAAGACTTTTTATCATTTTTGGCTAAATAAAATGTTGTGTATTTCCAGTGCATTATATGTCAAATTCCATTTTTATGCTATATAACACAACCACAAAATTTTAAATCAAGAATATATGTCAAATTTCATTTTTTGCCACATAACACAACCATAGAATTTTAAAGCAAGAAGGGATATTAGATTTAATCCGACCCGAGTTCATTATTTTTTCGATTAACACACCTGGAACAGAAGGCAGTTATTTATCTGATTCAAGATTATACAGCAACTTAGGTGCCAAGAAAGTTAAGATCCAAGTTCACATCTCATGATTTCCAGTTTTCTGTAAGTCAACTGAATATGCATTTATCACATAATACATAGTTGGTTGATACTGGGGAAGAGAGAGGACGGAAGTGTAGAATACCCACCTTGCTTAAAATCCTTTGATGACTCTATTGCGCACCAGTTGAATTCCCAACTTTTTTAAGCAAGCCAAACAAGGCATGTTACAATTGTTCCTTCCTACCCCATCCTTTTATAAATGTTCCAACACTCTTGTCCGAGTGGACTGTGAGCTCTGGGATATCCTCTTCACTGGATATCTAAGCTCTCCAGTCTCATGCCTACTCAGGGAATGGTTCTAGCTAGCTCCTGAAAATTGGAAAACTCTTCACTGATTCCTCATGTGGGCAGCTCCTGAGTCATCCACACCGTCCTTGTTCCAGTTCCTACTTAACACCATGGTAAAATTTCCTCCTATAAAGCATTTCTGGTATAGTGCTACTATACTGCTGCAGCTCCATGGTAATGCTGGTGTCACCTGCGTGTTTCTCTCACTATCAAGTGGCCTTCTCTGGTTAAAAAAACTCATGCACATCCAGCTCGTTCTTACAAACTGCACAGTCCATGTAAATTTGCCTCTTGGATGAGTGATAACTTTAAGGGAAACTATCATTACAGATTCTGCATTGAATCCATAGTCTCCCCCAAATTTGTTGTTCCTCCTAGACTTCCTATTATAGTGATTGGTTATACCGCAGACCTGGTCGCTTCAATTAGAAAAGAACAGGGCCGGGGATTTAGCTCAGTGGTTCCGGCTCCTGCCTGCCTTGCAAGCGCAAGGACCTGAGTTTGATCCCCGGTACCAAAAAAAAAAAAAAAAGAACATATCCTTTCCCCATTCTTTCTCTCCCCACTCCCTCCATCTACACACATACATATACAAAATATGCTATACAAACATATTGTATATGATATATGTAATTTATCAAAATACTTATGCAAAATATTTTGCTAGACATTGGGCATACCAATGTAAACAAAGCATATGAGTTCAGCCCATTTACATAGACAAACTAAAACAGAAGGCAGAGGTACTCCATAGGGAGACCCTGAGAGAGGGTTGTGGAGGAAGGGACACACAACCACCCTCTGAGTCTTTATAACACTTGGTTCCCTTTGCATTTATCCATATCACTGTCACAGTCTCCTGCCTCATGTCTCTTGCCTTCAATACATGTGGCACCTGAATGTTGCTATCTGAATAACTTTTAAAAGTACTGAGGAAGGGCTAAGGACATGGGTTAGTATGAATTATTTCCTAGCATCTACAAGGCTCTGGGTTCAAGCCCCAGTACTAGGGCTGGGGAGAGTGTCAATCAATCCATCTTCTATTTATGCTGCCATGAGGATTATCTTCCTACATCATGGATCTAATTATGATAGTTCCAACCTAGGTACTTTAAAAGCTTTAGAAAAGGGTGCAATGATCTTTCTAAATCAAAGATTCAATTATGATGATGCCCATCCTAGGTCCTTTGAAAGCTTTAGGAAAAATTAAAATATGAGGTCCTTCAAAAAGTGACCTCCATCCATCTCAGCACACCTGATCAGGCATCTTTGCCCAACTATGATGTCACTAAGCTTTTATGGCAAATACTTTCCTTGGCCTGGAAACTCCATCAAACTCTTCCACCAAACTCTTTTCCTTTGATAACTCCTCGCCACTTTCAAGAACCAACTCAAGCGTGGCCTCCTGTCTACCAGGCATTTCCTTCTTATCTGCTTCTATCATCCTTAGAGCACTCTGCCAATACCATACCAACCATACTGCATGATAGGAGCCTCATCCATCAGACTAAGAGCAAAGTGGACCTGTTCTGTCTTCCCATCTCCCAATGCACAGCTCAGTGTCTGCCATGTGGAAGACAGCACAGTGCTGAATGAAAGATTGCATGAATGAATGCTGTGCAGCTTTTTTTCAGGTACACAACAATCATGGTTAACTGTTCTTGCATTTATAGCACACAACACAAAATAGACACTCAAAGCATGTTTTCTAAAGGAATAGTCAAAAACTGGATAGCTATGCACCAAAGATAAACATTAAAATTCATAAATGACTAACTGTAAACATGTGTGTGACTCTGAAATTCAAAGATCAAAAAGGAGAAACTAGAATATTTTACAACTGTACAATTTTTTAAATCAATGCATTCTTTTCCTTTGGTCTTTTGCATAATTCCATGTTCCTCTTTCTAGGTTGCCAAATCTTGTATTTTGACAATCAGATCCATTTCATTTGAAAAACAAAAAGCCAATCTGTACCTAGAACAGCACATGGCTAAGAAAGGATGTATGATATTCTCATCACAAATATCTGTAGGTAACTGACAAAAAATTGTTTTCAACTTGGCAAATTATATTTTTGCAAATTTAAAAAAAAATGAAGCATACTTAAAATGAAGACTGTCTGTCTAATCTCATTTCCCCTGGTAAATGACTACTTAATGCTGAAGGAGTCACTTCCTCTTTTCTGCTTATTGCTAGCGGAGGATTTAGTCCTTTCACATTATGTAAGACTAAGGCAACCCTTGTTTCCTGTTTTCCAGATATCTCAGTGCTCCTGCCAAAGTACTCATCCCTCTGTTTTTAATTAGTTTGTATATAATACTGTCTTTATTTCAGGATGTTCACATCTTCATTTTAGTTGATTTTAATATCTATTTCCTGCTACTGTAACATTCAATAGCTTTAACATTAAAATTATAACATATGAAATAGTACTTACAATTCAATTCATATTTGAGACTAATCTGGATCTAAAATCTCTGGCTTCACAAAGTAAGATATTTTATTCCAAATCCACACTTAGGAAACATAGACCAATAAAACTTAAATTGAAGGAATTCTCTCAACAACATTTATTTCATGTTTTCATAATAAAAGTGCAAATTGGGATGTGCCAATAATTTCCAAGTAGGAGTTCTTTGATTTGTGAATATATGGTGGTCTAATTTCGCTTAGCTTTTTCTTAAACGTGAGTTTAGTTGTATAACTTTTACAAAAGAAAAACACTTTCTTTTCAGTGATCATATATATATGAAACTATATGAAACTATTAAATAACAATTTGAAATCAGATCGCATTTGTCAGGTCACACAAGCACTTTAGGTTTTAGAAAGATAGGAAAGTACAAATTTCTCAGTAAAAAATTATATAAAAAGCCAAACTAAACAGGACCTTGCGACCTAACCAAAATGAAATAGAAAAGAGCTATTTTTCACATGAATTTAAGTCTGCAGATGATCCCAAACAATTTGAGAGAATAACATGTGTTATATATTAAATTATGTAATAATACATAATATATTCAACTCCCAAACACTCCCTGATTGTGAGGTTACATTATTACCAGTAGACAACAGAGGAGGATCTTTGAAGTTGTTTAGTTATCAGCTAATACACAATGTATAACATAACCAACTTTTGAGGATGTCATACATTCAACTTTAATTTCATTTTTATGTAATTATTTATTTAATTAGAACTTAATTTTCTCCTACTTTTAATTGAAACTTTACAGCTTAATTATAATTAGTTTATTCTTAATACATTAGACCTAATGAAATAAACAACTATCAAGTGATTCAAAATTTACTTAAATTAACATCTTGCTTGATGTAGTCTAGAAAAAATGTTAGTTCAAAAGTGAAATCCAACTTTAGCATGGACAACTTTGTCTTAATTTGCTTTTGCAAAGCACAGGACATCACAGTTAGTATTCCCACTGAAAATTTCAAAGGAATACTCTATGGATGACATTAGATTCATCTCCATAAATGACTTAAGAAGCAGACGTTCTAATTCAGACAATTTATCTTGCTCATATGATCAGATAACTCAATAAATAATATGGGAAATGACATTTATAGAAACTCAGAAGGAAGACTGTCCATTCTGGAGCTTGGTTGTGATGTCACCTCTCATTTATCGAAGAAGTCTGTGCCACGGGGTCTCCCACTAATCGTGTCGGGAAGAGCCTTTGGGGGAACTGAATACCTCTTTGCTAATACTGGGAGACTCTGCTGCTTTTGGTAGACAGAAATGAAAAGAAAACGTTATTGAATAATGTATTGGGGATATTCAGACAAACTAGAACTTGTAAGATGATGGTTTGTTGTCCAAGGAAAGATTAGTACATGTTCTGGTGGGCAGATCAGAGAGAAGGCCTGGACCCCCCACCATTCAGTACGGACGACTTCTAAAGTACTGGATATGGCAGCTCATCGGTGGCAGTAGCAACAATGACAAGATAGTGATGCTGATGCTGAAAACACTGAAAGGCATCATTTAAGAGCGAGTGTTTATTCCACAGACTTTCAAATTTAATGCTGCACAACGTATGGTATCCAGAGAACAAATCGGCAAAGTAGATGTAATCTCATTTTCCACATGAGAAGTCCCAACTTCCAAAGGCTAAATATTCATTTAATGGTAAAGCTGGGGTTTTTATTACTTCAGTGACCACACTCCTCACGAGCACACCAGTCTATCTTGCATTTCAGTTAATGTGGAATTCTGCAGGACTAGACTTTAAAGTAGGTAGTTTCATGAAATTCCGGGAAAATTTAATTATAACCTTTTGCTTTCACAGATGTGTAGCCTGAAGAAGATGAGACACAGTAAAATGACCTTAGCAGACTGCTCCTGGTTAAATTAGAGGACATGGCACTTTTAGAGGTCCTTCAAAGTTCATATTCAGAGGTAATTCCTACTCCATAATCAATAAACTAACATCTTTAATGGGCCTGATGCATATATGGTAAAAAGGCAAGGTTAGAAAGCAGCACAGGTCTGGAGTAGAAGTAATTCATGCACTGTACACAATAAATCTCATTTCTCTAAGGCAGGCTTTGCAGCAGAAAACACAGTGGTATATTTCTGTTGGCTGAGATCAACATTTTTTGTCAGAAAAGCAATTCTGAAATGTTTGTTTCCTGTACATGTGTAAGACTGTTTAGAAAATCCACTATTCAAAGACTGACCTTGCAGTTATTTCAATTTTTGAGCCTCAATGTATAACCTCTAACATAACAAAGTTCTTATGTTTCTAATTAAAATTAAGGGTAAGCAAAGGATTACATGAAAATGTGTTTATTTTAAGAGATGGTAATTAGTACCAAGATTAAAAAAAAAAGACTTTTAGTCTTATCAGACAAAGAGCTTTGATATCTGCATGATACTCAGATCTTACACATATCTTGGTAAGAGGGAAGCCAGCAACCTAGAGACAGGAGCAGCCTTTAGTGTCAGACTTGGATTTAAACAACTTTACCTCTACTTCTATGACTTTAGTAACTCTTAAAAGCTGCTCAAGTCTGCCTGTTCACTGGTAAAGCATGGTAATAATATTTCGAATTCTAGAGTAAGACCTGTAAGAGGTCTGAGAGCTCAATTACCCCATTTTCCATGGACCTGCCTCGCCACCAGCATTGTGCTTGCAAACAGGAATTGATCCAAGACCTTAACCAAATATGTAAATGATCTGCCTTCAGAAATCATTTTGTAGATTAAAATAAATCATATAAATAAAGTACCCCACACAGTACTTGGTGCAAAAAAAAATTTCAATGAATGTTGATTTTTTTTCCCCTTGGGTAACTCAATGTATATTCTTAAATATTTTATTTTAAATCTTTATCTTTTGCTACAGGAAGTGATAAATTATTTACCAAATAAGAAAAACTTACCATTAAAGTACATGAAAAGAAAGATCAAAAGGATTCGAAATACATCACTGTAAACTAAGAATGAACCAACACCCTTCAATGTGGAAAGTTCCAATGTGGTTAGAGATGTAGGATAGTCATTTTAAACTTTTTTCAACTGTTTTTTTTATAGTTTCTGTTGGAAATCATTATAGAACAAAAGGGTTATTCATACCTTTAACGAGTAGTCATCTAACTTGTAAAATACTGTCACCATGTAAAATCAGTAAGAATATTCTATTAAAATGATTCTCATTTTTTAAAAAATGCTTTCAGAAACACAGATTGGAATTTAATTATCCTCCAATTAAAGCAAGGCTATCATGGCTAACTTGTGAAGTATGTTAAATCAAAGTTCTCTGTGTTCTAATTTCCCACTGCTTGGCCCATTTATGTACTCATTCATTTATTGTTTCTTTAACAACTGGACAGTATTCACTGGAAGAAATTCAAATACAAACTGTTCCTAGATGTGGGAAGCTGATGTCTAGTGGGAGATTCTGCAAGGTGTAAAATGCATGATGGATGCAGCGGACACAATCAGAGCTTAAATATGAGTTGGGACTCAGAATGGTTTGCCTATGCTGAAGAAAAACATCAGAAGACAGAAAAGGAAAAATTATTTATTGCAGACAGAGAAAATGTGTTTATTGCTTATAACAGCACAAAGGAGTGACATAGCATGATGTTATCCAGGGTACAGGAAATTGGACATATTTTGGACAGGAAGAGAAGATGGTAGGTGGTACAAAAGCTAGGAGTCAGAGAATAATTGGAGCGATACAGTCAAGGTAAGGTTTTAGAATTGTTTTTCTGTCGTGTGTAAGTAGCTTTAGAGATTCAAAAGGGCCATGCATGCAGCTATATGTGTTGTATACTTCACAGTACTGAGGCACATAATTCCTGCAGATTATAATGTGGATGGCTTCCCTGAGAGTTATGAACCGTCACTACTTCTGTGCCACAGGTCACAAGGAGAGGAGCACGTATCAGTCCTCAGTGTTGTTCCCCTCTCCTTCAACTCCATTCTAAGTAGATTCACTTTCTCACCTTTCTCCCCTCATTAAATGTGATTCTCCTTATCCTTCTTCCAAACTAAGGAATAAATGATCACTACCAATCTAAAATACAAGTTCCTACAATTTATAAGTAAACAAGCAGAGTAGAAAGACACTGGGCCACAAAAGACAAAAAAGTCGTCATGTCAGCTGCTTTAATCTACTAAATGCATTGTAACTCTGAAGAACTGTTGCCCAATTCAACAGTGCTAGCATTCCAACTTTGTTAAACCTACTGACACCTTAAATGGACTTTCCTGTGGTGGTACCCTTTAAGAGGCGGATGAAAGCTACCATATCAGCTTGCACATTCTAATCACTTTCCAGTATCACAAGAGAGATTTTTTACTTATATAATAGTCCTAGAGTATGCAGCTGGTAAAACCAGAGGCTACATTCAGTATTACTACTAAGAGACATTTCTTCATCCATCAATACTGTACATGTATGAAAATAGTGTACTGTGTACTTTAACACACCCCATACTTTGTATTGGAGAGCACAATAATGTAAATCCTAAAGCACCACTATTTTAGCACAATAAAAGAAAGTTCAAAGAGCTCCTATATAGACCACTCCAGATAACTTTGCTTCTTTGATACTTGTAGCTTATTATAATATTTTTTAAAATCAAGGTCATTATCATTGTATTGTACAAAATAAGTGCTTTAACACAGCTATATAATTTTTAAAAATTTTCAAAAACCTGTGGAGACGTGATCTTGTCTTTAAAATATGATAGCCCTTTCAGTATAATGTCTTAGATTAAAGACATTGCCTTTAATATCTGTTGGGAAGGAAATGTCCAGACTTTTCAAATTTCCTTATTATATGTTTCCATTGGGAACAATGTTTATAGTGGTGTGCACAGTGGGGGTCTACAATAAGAAGTGTACATTTTCAAACAATTTTTTAATGATTTAACAATTTTTGTAAATCATTTTCAGGCCTCTGCAGCTGTAGATTCTCACTGTGAATCCCTTGCTTGCTCATGCATAAGTGTGTTTGCAATACCAAATACACAGGTTTAGTCGTTTTCCCTGTTAGTGATTGTTTCACATGTGTAACATTTTGGTTGAGATGTTAAATGGTGGACAAGTACTGTGGATGTGAATGGGGGGAAGTAATTTTATTCATGTGTAATTGGTCACAAGGCCTAATTTGCAGTAACTATCGTTTTATTTAACGATGTCTTGTTGCTTTGTATGCATTAATGTTTGGGTGTAAAGGTTGTGTGTCTATCCAACAGGGAGCCACAGTATTCAAATTGACCAACCTAATGTTACAACTACTTTGAGGTGGCCAAATGTAAACTAAAAGCCTTAATTAAAGTGGTGCAATTTTGTATAACTTAGCATCAGTAGTTCAATAAATTTGGATTGCCATCCAAAAAAAGAAAGAAAGAAAGAAAGGAAGGAAGAAAAAAAGACAGACAGACAGACACTGAGCCCTACCCACAGAGTTGGACGTAGAAATCCACTTGCAACCCACATGGTCAGGTTTAAATGATACACAATAACATAAACAATGCTCATCAGCTGAGAAATTTCTTAAAATAAAAATGTGAGCAACTGAAATGAACAGAAACTTCTTAGAAGAAGTACACATTGCCAATAAATACATAAAAATGTTCAACACCTCTGGCCAGTAGAGAAATGAGAATTTAAAAAAATGAAATTCCATCTTATTGCAGAAAGAATGTCTGTCATCAAGAAAACAAGTAAGAAATGCTGGTAAAGCTGCAGGGGAAGAGGAACCCTTCCACATTTTTGGTGGGAATATAAACTAATACAACCATTATGGAAATCAGTATGGAGATTTGTCAAACAAGCTAAGAATAGAAATCCCATTCAATCTAGCTATTTCATTTCTAGACATCTTCCTGGAAGAGTTAAGGACATCATAGAAAAGAAAAGGATTTCCTAGCTCCACTTAAAACCTTCTCAATCAAAATGTCTGGTGAGCTCCATAGTGGTACTGAATGGATCTTGCAGATAAATCACTTTTTTTTTTTTTGGTACCGGGGATCGAACTTGGGTCCTTGTGCTTGCACAACAGGCAGTGAAACCACTGAGCTAAATCCCCCCAGCCCAATAAATCACTTCTTTAAGAAAAGGTCCCCAAGAAGAATTGATATTCCTACTCTGTACAGAACACAGCCTAGATATGAGCCCAGATTTGTAAGATTCCATTAAGTGAAAAACATAAGCACTCTTCTCTGACACACACTGAGGTGTACAGGTGCTTAGAAGACCAAGATTTTAGTATTTTGGAGAGTTCATCACCACTCAGATGTAATAAGAAAATGCACCCATAGGAAACTAGCTCATTTATTCTGATACAATTTTTCTATGTATCAATCATTTAAACCACTTCATACTCAGGAAAGTGGCTACATCTATTTACTTTCTCTTGATTTTATTTCTAAATCAGTTTGAATGGCCAGAAACATCTTCCTCATATTCAGTCTAAATCTGACTGCCCTTTATATTCTATCCATTTTCCAAGCACCATCTTAAAGCACCGCAAAAAAGGAGAGAAAAAGAAAGAAAGACAGAAAGAAAGAAAGAAAAGGAAAGAAAAGAAAAGAAAAGAAAAGAAAAGAAAAGAAAAGAAAAGACAGAGAGAGGAAGAAAGGGAAAGGAAAAGGAAAGATATTTCACCCCCCTTTTGATAAGTGGAGGCAGCAATTTTTCTACCATTACTGTTTCAATCAAATCTTGTTTGGTATTTTAACTGGAATTTAATGAGAAACACTCTTAAATCCTTGTGTCATTTTCATGCTAACTGCATGTCTTGCATTTTAACATTAAAATGTGTACATTTTTCGGTCTGGGTAGTGACTGAAAAATATATTAAGTAGGATGGTGACTTAATAGGTTTTACAACCCAGATCTTATCCTGTGATTTTTTTTCTCCAAAAACTACTATATTTTGTATGCAACTATGACAATCCATACAAGGTTATGAAGGCGATTAATAAATATTTGTAACCCTACCTCCCACATAAATGATTAAAATTTTAAAATAAAAATGAAAAGAACATCTTTGTATTTCAAACTGTTACAATGTTTTTTACATATAGAAAGTAACAGTTTCAGAAGACAGCATAGCAATACAAAATAACATCAGTTTGCCAAATTTACAGTTTAAGTGAAACTGATTTTAAGAAGTGACAAGTACAAAGATTTTCTAGAACATGATTTCAAAAGAAACATTTAAGGGTTGTTGGCAAAGCCAGTCTACTTGAAAAGGAATATTTAATGTTAATAATACAATTTCTTGTGTTTTTAAATATTGGCAAGGAGATGATTTAATTTTTATTACAAAGCATGCATATAACTATACTATGCATTTATAATAATTCATTTTTGTTTACATATATCTTAATAGTAGTCATATATCAGCTTTCTCAAAATGATATTAAAGTAGGTGTTACTTGTATAGATATTTATAATCAGCTTAAAAAATGAAAATCAATCCATCTTGCTTATCTTTTTGAAAAAGTAATAAAACTAACCTTCCCAAATTTTTGCTATGCTCCATATTTCTTTTCCATACTCTCTAAGCTAATGTTTTATGTATTTTCTAAATTCACATAAGATCAAATCAAGTGGCTGGGGATTTAGCTCAGTGGTTTCACCACCTGTTGTGCAAGCGCCAAGGACCCGAGTTTGATCCCTGGTACCAAAAAAAAAAAAAAGATCAAATCAAGTGAAATTAATGTAACTAATGCATATATCTATGAATGAGAAAAATGTCTACATTATAAAGTTTATAAAGAATATTTCTAAATAAGTTTCTAGCAATAAATTAAAGTGAAAACAAAGATAACAACATGTTAATATTTATTAAATCTGAGTGGCGAATGTGTGGGTTTTGTATATAATGCTCTGTAGTTTTCTGTATGTTTCAATTATTGCATAAAATGGGCTGAGGGTATTGCTCAGAGATACAGCTCTTCTCTAGCATGGTCCAAGCCCTGAGTTCAATTTTTAGGAAAAAAGAAAAAAGATAGTGCAGATTGAGGGGAATCTTGAACCATTTGCTATGTAATGTAGCAATGAGGTGCTTCTCCCATACTTCCAGTTATGCATACAATATGTATAATAAATGCACTGTTCATTCTGGGAAAATTGGTTACTTCCTGTACTATGTCTGCTGATTATTATTTTCTTTTTGTTTGTTTGTTTTTTTTGGTACCGGGGATTGAACTCTGGTCCTTGCACTTGTGCAGCAGGCAGTGAAACCGAGATTATTATTTTCATGAACAACAGTGCACAAATAAGAATAGAATGTGTTTGAAACATTTGGAAGTCACACCACATTACTTATATTTCTATTTTCTTATTAATAGTTGAAAGAAATTCACTTCAGATTCAAGTAGTTAATTTTTTAAATGAGCTAATAATGTCCATAAAATACTTATAAAGGAGTTTAACCAGTAAGTGTGAGCTAACACTTTTATTAAGCAAAATCTAACACTTCTCCTTTATCCTGAAGGTATTTATGAAGAAGAAATAACATCCATAAGAAAATGAAGGGTTTCTTTTCTTGATTAATAGGTACATTGTTAGGCTGAAATCACAGTGACACATTTAAACCTATAATGGCAGTTCAAGAAGATATGAACATAATGCATGTTTCATATTTGTGCATATTAGTAGTAATTTGCATTATAATAAAAAGAAATAAGAATGCTTTTAAAGGAAATTTCAGTTTGGTATGATTATTTATCATGTGAAATTAAAATAATGCTTTTTCCTCTTCTGTCTTTTTCCATAAACAAAAGCTACAGTGCCAAGACCAAAACACAAGAAATGGTAAAATTATATATTTTTCTTCTTTTCGAACAGAAATAGCAATGCCAAGTTCAGTTTGTTCCATTGATTTTAAGCCAAATAAATAGCAAAATATAGTGAAAAGCCTGGAAACATCTTGTGTCGTAAGTTTCTATTAAAGACCTTATTTAAATTGCAGCTCCCTGAGCAGCACGAAGCGGGATCACTCCTGCCCTTAAAAATTCCACATAAGAGAAAAGGGAACAGGCGGAAGGGAGGGAGGAGCCACAGGCTTTGAGCATGAGAACTCATGCTCTTATAGAGAAAATAATGGATATAAATTCTATCTTCTCCTTAGTGCCAACGTGAGAAGTTCTTCCTCCTACCAGGTCAGTCTGCAAAGTTATAAAACACTATTCAAAAGGAAGTCACGGAGGTTACAATGAGGGAAACCTAACTTACCTGTATGTTTTAGAAACAGAGAAACCCTAAAGCAAGGAATACCATAAATAAAAGTCTTCTTGACCTTCTTATTTATGCTTTAGACATAACTCCACCAAATTCTAGAGGGTTGCTATATTTTATTATCTATTAACAAACTCCCTGAAGACATAATAGTTCAGCAAGATTTACTTGAATAACTCTGATCATAAATTGTGTTTTTATTTACTTCAGATCTACATATTAAAAATTCATTACACACTGCCATAATCAGTATACAATAAGACTGGCTTCTGGAACTACACTGTTTAGCAGCATTTATCTAAAGTCATGCTACGTATTTTTATATCAAAAAAGAAAATGAATTGTCCTATATTAGATTTCACACATTTATATGATGAGTTGGAATGTTTTTAAAGAACGTAAAGCTCTGAACATAAATCACATGGCTGTATTTTTGAGGCACCAGAAAAGAACTGTCAACAAGTTATGGCCCCAAGTCACACTAGAGACAAGGACAGATCAAAAAGGGTTTCAGACAGGCCAAACCCCAAAACTTAATCCCAGATTCAAAGGGCTTTTGTGCATGCATCCACATTTCTAAGCATGGCTGCTATGGTCATGTTCTCATTTTGTTTCACAAGATGGCCTTATATTTAGCAATCCTTTTCCCTCTGGTCTCTTCAGCATCATCTTTGATAGACAATTTCTTTTCTTTCCTCTGTTCCCAATCCCCTGGAAACAAGCCCTTCACCATGTGTTTGTACTTTGTCTTCCTCACTGATCATGTTAGTTTCCTTGTGAAACTTCTCACACATCTGTTTGCCTCACTCAGGATCTTCTGAGCGTCGTTTTTCTCTGAAACTTATTCTTTCTTTTTATTTTGCTTTAACTTTCTCATCTAAGCATGTATCATGGTCATTATATAAACAACTTCCTCTAAACTCAGGGTTGAAATGATTTGAAGAGCACTTGGTTACAAGATTCTAAAATGGAATCTAGAAGTACTTAGCTATCAGGCTGCAGAATTCAGCTTGCAAACTATTTGGATTCAAGTTTGATAACCTCAGATTTCCAATAAGAACAAACATTAAGTTTGTCACAGAGTCTTCCAGGAATTGTTTCCTGTGTAATACATCAACACATGCTCACACACAAACACACACATGCACACACACATACCTCTCAAGACAATAACAACAAAAATCTATAATCTGGAAAAATCATACTTGACAGGAAAACTTCATTCTTGAAACTTCTATGCCTTTTTTTTTCCAGTACCAGGGATCAAACTCGGGTCTTGCGCTTGGGGGACAGGCAGCGGAACCACTGAGCTAAATCCCTGGTCCTCATTCTTGTAACTTTAAAGAAAATTTCAGCTCATTACTATCTCTAATATTACTATATTCAGAGTTTTTATTTGTAAAAACTAAGGATTTTTAGATTTTAGTTGTAATTTTAGCCCTTGTTTACATGATAGTTGCATTTAAAACAAAGTGGGACTACCATTTAATGGTGAGAACAGATCCTCCAGGAAATGTTTATCCCCTCAATGTAAAAATTTAAAAATAAAGTATCTCTGATGAAAATATAAAATCATGTGGTGAATGTTATGGAACAATCTTTTCATTTGTTTCCGATGGCAAAAAAAAAAAAGAAAAAGAAAAATTCCTGTACCATACATGAAATTTTAATACTATAATAAATATTTACACATACAATGTGGCTATACATTAATAAGAAATTAAATAAAAACATTCACTCCCTTAAAATTTCTAAAAATTGTACCAACAAAGGGCTAAAAATCAGTATCTTGGCCTTTTTAATAGCAGAACAAAACAGATGTTCAGATTCATCTTAAGAGATAATCATCTCCCATAACCATTTTCAGTTTCTCTTGCCTCAGTTCCCTCTGTCAGGGAACTCGGTTTCTCACTGTCCCCTGCCCTTCCTCACCTTGCCTACCTTCTATCTGATTTGTGCTGCTCACTGTATGCTAGCCTGAGATTTTTGTCTTCCATGAGAATCTGTTTATCTTTGTAATCCTATTTCCATTATTCTTATCTCCAAGTAAAAAGAATTCACTGCCCAGACTGCCCTCAGAAGACTATGTCTTCACATTTTGTAAAAAACAAGATCTTACTGTATGCTAGAGATTGCATACCTCACCCAGCACATGATAAAAATTATTTTCCTTTGTCAGCTACTGCAATACAATATGAAGATAAAATAAGGTAAAACTGACCGATGACTCTGAAGTGATTGTAGTTTTCTTCTTTTAGTCTAACAAGTGGCAAACCTTTAGAGCTACAGAGCAACTCCCCCAGTGTATATATCTGCTCTACAGGAACTTACGTTAATTCATTCATTTTCACATTGTTTATATCAAGATATTTTGAGGTCAAGAAAAATGTAATGAAAGCTGCAGCTGCAACACAGGGGAAAAATAAGAACCAAGATATATTATCCAAAGGTACAAATGTCCAATAATGACTGTCAGCATATTGTATACCTAAAATGTACCAATGAAATTAATGAATTTTTACAAAAGTAGTCAGAAACTATCTGTTGCTCAAAGTCTTAGGTACATTTTTGTGTAGTTCCTGCAGATAAACACCTATTATCAATGGTGCTTCTTTTATTGCTTTGGTTCCACATAAGGTCCCATAAAGTTGTGATTGAGCCAAATAAGCAAAAGGCAGTACACATGTCATGTGAATGATGTCCACAGTCCTCAAGAAGGTCATTCAATAACGATTAAATAACATGTCTACTAATCTATAAACACAGGGGAAAACAAAAGTGGACATGCCAGTGGCAATTTCCCTTTTTATTTCTGTGGACTTGTTTTATTCCTATTCATTGATGCTCTTTTAAAGAGAGCCAAACTTTTAATATAAAGTGACTTAGTCAAGGTCATCCATCAGTTCACCAAAAACACACATTCCATGCAACCACAGCTTGGGCAGAGCCACATTCTCTCCTCAGCTGCTCCTGTGAGTCACCTAAATGTGTGAGTGTGGGGACAGTGCATTTCCCCCTAGTTTACTGGATATGATTCCACCGTAAGAAAACTACTTCACAGTGAAGTAACATGTCCTTTAAAATTGTTGTTTGATAGACTTATGGATGGGATGTGAAAGCATAAAAGTATAAATGCTTGAAGAAACATCTTCCTGTTTTTCTATACGCAGTGTCAAAATTAATCAATAAATATTTATTTACTATTATCTACATGCAGGCCAAGGAGACTATGCTATAATCTCGGTAATTCTCAAGCAGAAGCAATTTTGTCTCCCAGAGAACATCTAAGTCCGGAGACATTCCTCATTATCATAATTAGCATCTCACGAGTAAAGAGCGGGGATGCTGGTGACCTTAAACTAGTAAGTTTACTTGTTAAAAAGAAACACAATTTTCCCTTTCCTGAGGACAAAGACAGATATCATGTTGACATCCTTTTGACGTTATGGATGCTGTGGACTCATCCCTACACCAAGACAGATTTTCTTAGACTGTCTCATTAAGTTTTTCAGAAGACATAACATAAAATGTAATTAGATAAAAGCAATTCCATAAGGTGGGGAAAATGTGAAAAAAAAAAGAGTGCCATCTGTGTAGAACTGAGTAAAGAATAAAATTTAAAATACCTAGAGGAAGACTTAATGGACAAGGTAGACATGCTGTTTGTGTATCTTTTTGTCACCATTGAATGAGATGTCAAGGGCACCCCTACGATGTGTGGGGCCCACGCAAGTATTTGTTGAGTGGTCCCTGTCCATCTAAGCCAAATTTAAACAAATTTTATAACAAACCAAAAAATCCTAAAACAAAACAAAATCTTCCTTAGAGAAACGTCAAAAAAAAAAAAAAAAGGAAAGAAGCAATTACTGAAACAATTTCTAAAATAGTACTAACAGTTGTTAGCTTCATATCTGGAAATGTGAGAAAGGAGAATGGAATGCACATGAAAGACGCTATGCTTATAGAAAAAGTAACCCTGTAGCCAGCTCTATGTAGGGCATAAACTGCTAATGACTGGTAACACATTAGGCATCTGGGAGATGATAGTGGGCTCCCAATCTGCTCACATTAATCCCTGGCACTAAATTCCTGAGAAATATGGCTGGTCATCTTTCTAAAATGTATTAATGGACATTAATAAATTTATATGGCATTATTCCAGAGAAATCTGTAAGACACTTAAATTACTCTACATTTTCTTAACCAAAACAAATTATTCAACCCAGAAAATAATTGACCTGTCATTGAGTAGGACATTAATAGGTAAATAATTAAGTTAATCATCTTCAGTAACTATCATTAACAGATCCATTCTCCTGTATATGTAGGTAGGAAAAAAGTGAAATGCAAGTTGGAAGTGATGGCACACACCTGTAATCCCAGCACTGGGCAAGCTGAGGCAGGAAGATTGCTATGAGTTCCAGGTCAGGGCTATGTAGTGAGTTCAAGGCCACCCTGAGACCCTGGGTCAAAATACACACACACACACACTCACAGAAAAGTGAAGTACAGTGACTTCCCATCAAACTTCCCCCATGAGACTTAGAACAAAGCTACAAAAGCTAATTTATCTGAGTAACTGCTTCTTATTCTAGAAGTTTTACAAGTTGGAATCACTAGTACTTGCTAGACAATTACAGACATGCTATGAAATAGGGCACACATCAGTTTTAAGCTTATTGATAGACCAGTGCATTTAACGACTTTTTAAACCAGTGAATTTCACTCTCAAAAGAGAGAATCAGAATTGCTTTATCTGTAGAAAGCTAGATGGATTATAAACACTGTTGTTCATTCAGCAAGAAATCTCAAGTCTAGGCGACAAAGTCTCACGGGTAGTAAAGACATCAATAATGCACTAAAGACAAAGGAAGCTACAAATCTTTACTAATAATTAAAGGCTTGCTAGTTCCCAGTGTATTAAAATGCTCGGAGTTTACAAATTCACAAACTCAACTAACCTTTCCCACAAGCACCCTGGAATTTCCTGCTTAATGCTTTTCACAGGACAGCTACTATTGCTTCTTCTAACTTCCCACTGGAAAACTTTTCTTTAAGAATTTAAAGAAAAACTAATTACCTTCTGAGAATGCCATCCTGACTTCCTTTGGTATTACTAGTAATAAAACCATATAAAAGAGTTCTGAAAGTTTATCATGTGCTATCTTTTCTATATGTGGATGAGTCCGGGGAATTAGCTCAGTGGTTTCACCGCCTGCTGTGCAAACGCAAAGACCCGAGTTTGATCCCTGGTACCAAAAAAAAAAAAATTCTATATGTGGATGATCTGCTCTTCAAATAAATACTTACAAAGAAGAAACCAGAAAGAAGAAAAATCACCTGGAAAGCTGTGAGTAAGCTAAAAATTTATGTCAGAGAATGACTGAGAAAAAAGTAAATCAACTTGCATGGAATTCTTGCTGAGTCTAAAGAAACAAGTGCAATTTAGTGTGGAATTCACTTGAGGGAAGGTAGGTATTTTTTCAACATGGTAGTTATTTAATATGAAAGGGGCACTTTCTTAAATTCTCAATAATACTTATATAATTTTGGAGGATGAAGACAAACTTGAGAAAAACCTTGATTTATTAAGCATCTAGAAGGAAACCTAGGAAAAGCTAACTCTGTCTTGAAAATTATTGAGGTTGATTTTAGACAAAACTATATGTTGCCAAAGGTTATTTGGCAACTATATGGAGGCAAAAGTAGTTTTGTTTATGTTTGACTCCTCAAAGGCTAAAAAGTACTTGATATATTTATGTTCTTTCAATCAAAGTAAAATATGCCAAAATTTGAGTCCAGGCTAACAAACATCTGAGACACTTCTATGTTTTCTACTATTTTTTGATGCTCCAACATCTCCCTTTTAGATATGTAAAACAACATCTATTTCTGAGCTTTGTACCATTCAAGATTTCCCAGTATTATAATCTCAAATCTCTATCAAGAAAACTGAAGTCATTAGATTCATGGTATGTGTTTTCATTTTTTAATGTTATTTAGTAATAGATGGATGTCTCCACTATCTTTCCAAATATCTTTCACTAGTTCTTGCTGGTGGTTTATCCAGGAAGTAGTTCACTTGAGAATACGGCCTGCCTTTCTGAAGTAGTATAAATTGTTGGGGTGTAGAGGAAGTGGGGGTTTGTTGTGTGTAAGGGAAACACTATGTGTAGGTGTCCAGGATACCACTTAGGGAGTGTTGACCCTTCCCTAAACTGCACTGTTTTCTCAGTCCTTAACCAGCTCACTATTGAAAATTTTCAACATATTGTTTCCATATTTATCCTTTTCATCTGTCAGTAATTATTAAAATTCACACTTTACCTCAGCATAAAAAGGAAATTTCCCTTACTTCTGCTGCCACCTCTTTCTACAATCTTACCTCTCTTTTGTATATATATAGATACATATATATCTATATGTTTTAGAGACAGGGTCTCACTATGTCATCCTGGCCAGTCTCGAACTCACTATGTAGCCAAAGTGGATCTGAAACTCACTTAGATCCTAGTGCCTCAGTGCTAGGATTACAGGCATGTACCACCGTGCCTGGCTCCACCTGCTTTTTAAAACCAATGTGACACACAGGCTTAACTATGACGTGATGCCTCCTCTATGAGAAACTCCCCAAATAAATAAATAAATTATAAAGCAAAATGAAGACAAAAGAAAACAGGGAAATACATCTGTTTTCATAAAGGAAGAGGACCAAGTGATGGAAGTGGGGAAAGGGATGAAGAAAGAAATAAGATATCTCATGTACATGTACCAACTCCCCACAAGGAGTGCAATCATTATATACTGTAAATGTACCAATAAAATAAATTTTTCTTTAAAAATAAAACAAAGGTCCTCCCAGAGTCCCCTGTAGTATTCATGCTAATTTGTTAATACCTGTATTCTGTTTTCCCTCGTTATTTCTTTATCAAAACTACAGTTTACTAGTGTCCCGACCACTGAGCTGATGGGTGTCTAAATTTGGGGGGGCTGCAGTCTCAGTCCTCCTCTCTGTGTAACTGGATAGTTCCTTTCCTTTGATTCAGAATCATTTTTCCCCGCTGGTTCCTAGTGAGACCATGTACTGTGCCACTTCCCTCCCCAGCTTACTGTCAGCCCTAACAGTGAGTTTCCCCAGGAATCCACCTTTCTTCTCTCTTACTGTTTGGTGGTATAAATTGCCATATATATAATTAGCATTATGAAATCAGCATTTTCTCCTTTATGATGCACTAGAATGGTCCGTCAAATACACATCTGGACCTCCTCTTTGGACCTGTCCTCCTCACTTCACATTTAACACTGCTAACAATGAACTTGAAAGTGCCCAGGGGCAAGAGCACTAATTCTTTCTGTGTTCAGTTTCAAATCTCGAGTCTCTTCACTTCTTCCTCCTGCGGTGTCTCCTTCATACTGCAGGGCTTTCTCAGATCATCCATGCAGAGTCATTTCTGTACAGTTCCCATCCCATACATGTTCAAAAGGAAGTTATAAAGAAAATCCACACACTCCAGAAATGCCCTACACTCTTCCCAGTTCAGAATTTTAGTCAAGCTCTTTCATTCCTCTTTTCCTCTCTTTGCACATCCTTGCAGGCTCATCTCTGAGCACATCATTTGTAGGAAGTATTTCTTAGTTCTGCTGGGGAGAAATAACTGCTTCCTTTCACCTAATTCCCATCATACTTGGTTTATGTATTTAATATTGCATCTACCAGCCTGCCTAACATGTAAACTATACTGTACTTATATTTAAAAGCGTTGATATTTTTTAAACAATAATTTGTGAGCTCTTGGAAAGCAGTAACTTCGTCATTCACTTTTTCTTCCAAGTTAGAACCACAATGATGTTATACACGTAGTAGGCCTTTAAAAATTCACCCTAAATTAAACTGAGTTGGGATTTGAGCACAGTCTTTGGAGTACTGGTAAAATATTAAGAAGAATCTTCTCAAATGCAGCCAGTCTAAAATTCTTTCTGAAAGGTTTTAGGCATGTTATAAAAAGAAAAAAGCAAGATACAATGGGATCAGTCATCTAAAACAAATACAGTGCCCTTTTTTCCTTTCCAGTGAGGAACTAGAATTAGATAAAAAGTTATTACCTCATGCTTAACTTATCTATCTTAAATTTCCAAAGAGTCACATTTTTGTTGTAGTTATAATTTTTAGTTTTTGATGTGTTTTTGCTTTTTACTTTGACATCTTAATCCATTCTAATGAATCAAAATGGGACCAATGTGTGGTACACACAGCTCTTCTATTCTGCAATTTGAGAGATCCAAGAAGGTCCAAGGTCAGTGGTGGTGAACCTGTGGTGTACGCACGCTATTTTTTTTGTAAGACAAAGATGTTAATGTACGGGTTGTTCTTTTGTAAACTAAAACCTCAGTATTCAGGTTTCATTGCAGCACTGGCACTTTGCAATAAATAAGTGGGTTTGGGGTTGCAGTTTGTGCACTGGTCTCTAAAAGTTTGCTACTACTGGTTTAAATGCTCATAATGATATTTCAAGTGAACATTTTCTAATTTCTTTCATTTTCATAACTATCTGAGGCTTTCCAATATAAGCGAACCTCATAAAAAATATTTTTCCTGTGTACTTCTAAATTTTTCTGGTTATGTATTATATTTATAATATTTAAAATTTCCATTGTGGGTTTTTATATTTAAAGTTAACTCTAACAATAAAAATTTAACTAGATATGGTTGCTCACACTTGTATCCTCAGTACTCTGGGAGGCTGAGGCAGGAGAACCACAAGTTTGAAAACCTGACTCAAATATCAAAATATCTTTGGTGATAGTAATCAGAAACCATGGACAACCACCATGGAAATCAGTGTAGAGATTCCTCAAACAACTAGGATTAAAGGTTCCATTTGACCTGGCTATTCCATTTCTGGGTATGTTCACAAAAGAATTAAAAACATCATACCACAGCAATATATGCAGACCCATATTTATATTGGCACAGTTTGTAGTAGTTAAATCTTGGAAACAGCCCAAATGCCCATCAACTGGTGATTGGATAAAGATGTGGTTATTTTTTTTTTTTAATAAAATGGAGTACTACTCAGCCATAAAGGACAAACTAGAGATATTTATAGCTAAATGGATGCACCTTGAGGTCATACTCTTAAGTGAAATAAATTGGACACACATGTATAAATACCGAATTGTTTCTCTGGTATGAGAAACTGAAAATGTAAATGAAGACCAAAATGCATAATAGATGTTGTGAAATAGGAAGAAAATGTTCAAAAGGGAAGGGGAATTGGGGGGGGGGGGTGTAGAGGAAAGGAAAGAGGGGAAAGAAAAAGATGGGAAACAAAGTTTATGTAAATTGAGAGATGTGGAGGGGTTTAAGGGAGGAAAGGGGAATGGGAAAAATAAGAACCAAGATATATCATTATAGGTACATATTCCCAATAATAAATGAGATCATAATGTATACCTAAAATGTACTAATAAACTTAATGAATTTTTAAAAAAGAAGAAACCATGCACTTCCTTACTTACACTCATTTTTACAGGGTTATTGCTTTAGAATCACAAGAAGTTTACATTAATTTCACCACTTCATGACCAACGACTCAGAAAATGCTGATTTCAGATATCATAGATGTGTATAGAAGGGGCAAAAATGATGTTAGAGAAACTGATATAGGGAAGGTGATAGTGAAAGCCAGAAAGCAAAGAATACATTCTTTTGGACAGTCTTAATCAAACTGACAGTGGACAAAATTAAAATCATGGTTATTAAAAGGTTAACTAAAACAATTGAAGGACTTGGTTTTACCTTCCCAGAGACCTAAATTAAATACAGTGATCCACACAGTTATGACAACATAGGTACATAGTTTTATAAAATACACTTTTGAGAAATTCAATGTTTACAATGACCTTACTTTCATTAAACTCTATACTCTTTTTTTTTCTTTTCATAGTATTTTTTTAGTGGTAAATGCAAAATGTGAACAGTAGAAGTAAAAAGTCCCACCCACTTAATTTTTATTTGGTATGTTTATAGTCAGGTAAACATAGACTATGAGAAAAATTACTCTCTTATTCCTTTACAAAATACCCGAGGAGGACAGATAATTTTCTTAGTGTAAAACTCAGCCTTTATTCTGTCAGGCAAAGTAATTATGAAAGCAAAACAAATCCACATTGTCTAATTAGGTCATTAAAAAGCATAAATGCGTCATGGAAGCTTTTCTCTTCGCCTAAGACATAAAGTAAGACAATGAAAACAGTCTGGTAATATAGAAAGGTTTAGAATTTGTTTCTTTTCAAAAGTAATAGGTCCTTTCATCTTTCTACTTCCCATAGATGAAGACAGCTAATTTAGAGACAGCTAATTAGTTCAGTTCACGCTGATTATATTTCAAAATATTTAACCAAAAGCAGGAAGATTGGGGGGTGGGGAAAGAAAATACATAGAAAAATTATCAAAGGAAGTGAAGAAAATCAAGAGTGGGTTGCTGATCAAATGTTTTCTGCAGAAACAAGATGAATATGAAATCTACATTCATATAAACACAAGCAATCTGAAATACCAGAAAGCTCCTAAGAAGATATATTTCATTGTCTTTGGGTTTTGAAATCCAGACTTTAATTACAGCTAACTTAAATAAAAACAAATGGCATGATTATTTTGTCTCTTCCTTCCTGTACTTATTATTATTTCTTGAGTTTCAGAAAAGCCCTGGCTCAAAGCATTAACAAACAAAATGTAAAGAAGGAAAGGAAGACAAAACTTACCTGTGATCCTCGAGGTCCACGCTTGTGGTCCCATTCTGAATGTCCCATGAGCTATGAAGGTAATGTGATAATTTGGTAAGTTACATAATTATTTTACACAACAAAGATGTTATTCTTTTTTTTTCTTAAATTCTTTTATTGGTACATTTTAGGTATACAACACAATTACATTTCTCATTGGGAACTTGTACCTTTACATGATGCATCTTGGTTCTTATTTTTTCCTCATTCCTATCCCTCCCTTCACCCCCTCCACCCTTCCCTATTTACAAAGACTTTATTTCCATTTTTTCCATTTCTCAGCATTTTTCCTTTCCCTTCTTTCCTTTCCCCTGCCCCTCCCACTACCCTACCCCTTTGGACCTTTTCTTCCTATTTTGCATTATCAATTATTCATTCTAATCCTTGGTACAATTTAGGTATACAATATAATGACATTCATCATTGGAAATTTGCACCTTTCCATAATCTCTCGTTTCTTATTTTTCACCCTTGCCCAGCCCTCCCTTCAACCCCTCCATTCCTCTCTATTTACAAAGATTTTGTTCCTATTTTTCCATTTTCTCATATTAATTCCATTTTCTTTCCTTTCCCCTACCCCTCCCACTGCCTTCCCCTTTGCCCCTTTTATTCCTATTTCACATTATCTATTCTACATTTTAGTCCTTATTTACACGTTCAGTTTCTCACACCAGAGAAACTATTTGGTATTTATACATGTGTGTCCTATTTATTTCACTTAAGAGTATGGCCTCAATGTGCATCCATTTAGCTATAAATGTCTCTAATTTCTCATTTTTTATGGCTGAGTAGTACTCCATTTTATAAAAAACCACATTTTCTTTATCCAGTCTCCAGTTGATGGGCATTTGGGCTGTTTCCAAATTTTAGCTATAAGATGTTATTCTTTATAGAACAAGTAGGCTGTTGGAATGTATTCTTACTGTAAATTATTAAATAGCAACTTTGAATAAATCGACATATCTGAAGAAATAATCTTTTGGTTTGATATTATTTAAACCTCCAGTTATTTTGAAGATATTTTAATAACAGTATATGATAGTAAGAACCTGTTAATTTCTAGCTTTTCTGTTCTTTATCAGGAACATTCTAGATAGATGTCACATTCTGTAAAGCCTTATTTACATCTCAGTAAGCTTTTAGTTTATTAGGAAAATAGGCTGATTAATCTAATAATGTAATCTACCCTGTCATAAATAAGAACCAGAAGGCCAAAGTATTTCAATAATCTTCAAATCTGTTTTGATAATGTCACAAAACATGAGAGTTTTAAAGAGTAAAAGTATTTAATGTGAAATATGCCCCTAAAGTCATAAATTTAAATTTTTCATAACAAATAATATAAAATATCAAGTTATTCTCATAGTTGTAATACCTCTGAGCCACTCTGCTTAGAAACCAGGATATTTACTTATTGACAAAAACATTTACAAGAAAAATATTAAAGAAATAAAAGATATCAACTGAGAAGAATAAAAGTTCATTATCTCTCCCGCATTCTCACTATTCACCAGAATCACCTGATGAACTGTTTACAATTTACAAGTTGCAGCACTAACAAGATGGACTATAAATGTATTTATTTATATATATATATATATATATGCTTTTATGTATGCAATGACTTCTTAGCAGATATAATAAACAAGCAAGAAAAAGATAATATACTTTGAACATTATCGAGACATGTTTGACAATCATTTATATAAATAGAAAACCTTTATTGGTGAACACACAATGCTACTCATTAAAAACATTAAATTCTATAAAATGATTAAGTGTTCAGTTTTTTCAAAACAAATTTACAGTTTCAAAAGCTAAAAATTTACAATTTCAAAAGAGTTTTAAGAATATGAAATAAACAAAAATAAACTTGATGTGAAATAATGTAATAATCTGTTACATCAGGTGAGTAAGTCTAGGGTTCTAATACACAGCATGGGAGCAATAATAATATTTTAACATACACTGGAAACGTGCTAAGAGAATAAATGTTAGATACTCTTATTACAACAACAAAAACAAAGAAAGGTAACTGAGACAATGGCTATGTTCACTTACTTCATTGCAGTAATTATTTCACCATATTTTACTCAAGCATCATCATGTACACTTTAAATATACACAATAAAAATCACTTGGAAAAAATTAAATACTTTTAGTCATCTGTTCACTAGCACTATCATAGCAATTTTTGACACATTTCAATCATTTGGCTTATTGAGGCCTTGTGAATATCTAATATTAATGACTAGATGGTTATTTGGGAAAACTTTAAAGGGATAATAAGAGCTGCACTGTTAGTGAAATGATTTATAAGAATCTTCTGGAAAGAAGACAAAAGTTGACTATGATTACTAGTATCCTCACTAATGAGTTTGAACTATCAGGATCAGAATACTTTGGTAAATTATATGGTGTATGGGTATCACAGTATAAAGAGATAAATACATTTCACAACATAAATTGTAATCCACAATATATTAAGAGGAAGTGTTTGCTGATGACATGGTCAAGAAGGCAATGTTTTTCTAGAACTAGAACTAAATAAGAAAAGCATGTAATATGCTCTGTGCACTCTATCACTAAATATCTTAAAGATGGTAATTTTTAGCTGAGTATGGTAACACACACACACACACACACACACACACACACACGCACACCACCCCCAGGAGGCTGAGGCAAGAGGACCCCAAGTTCTAGCACAGCCCAGGAAACTTGACAAGTTAAGGAGACCCTGTCTCAAAATGATTAAAAAATAAAACTGGGCTTGAGATGTGGCTCAGGGATAGAGCACCCTTCGGTTCAATCCCCACTACCACAAAACAAATAAACAAGAAAGCAAACACACACACACACACACACACACACACAGTCTAAATTTGACTTCTGAGAGGTTACGTCTAAGAGAGTTATTCCCATCCATAATGTGAAAAAGTGACTTCGTATTGTAGACTGTTTGAACTGAGCATTTGGTCAGTGTAAGTATTCTTGTGTGAGCAGAACCATGGGACTGTTTACAAAATGCTACATAGATGATTCCCTATCTGCACTATTTGATTAGTAACTACAGCACACGAAAAATATTAATCAATTACAGTGAGCAGTAAAGTTAGCACACACAGTGAGGTCAACCAGTTTCAGGACTAAGTGCAAACTGAAGTTATATCACTGCAAAAGTGGAAACATCTTTCCAGTCAAAGGCATAGGATTAGTGTTAAATTGCAGATGACCAACACAGCCTTTTGACTAGATCATGGAATTAGATAAAAGACATTAATGGATGAGGGATAATGAGAAACAGAAGTAGAATCTGTGGAATTATTTTTCCTTTTGCAATTTAATCCATGTGGACTAAAACTTCAAGATAAATGAATAACAGCATGATACCTAAGCAATTTTGGGAAAAGAGTCAGAAAGTTTATTACGTATGCCATGATATTCCTTTTGGAAGAAGAACACTTATGATTTTAAGATTAGGCATGTAAAGATGCTAGAAATAAAATGCAGAGAGATTAATATGGGAAAAATGAATAAAAATATAGAAAATGAAAACATATTCTAGTTGATCACAGTGTATGTCTACTTTATACAGGAAGAAAAAATGTCTCTCACCATCTATAAAAATAAAAACATCTTAGCTATTTAACTGCGATTACTCCTCTGGGAATGACACCTTAATAAGCATCTTGCCTGGGGATACACAGGTTACCAAGGTGATGCCTCTACATGGCAAGCAAAATCTTTACACCCGACGAAGAAAGCCCTGAAACATGTATCCTTCCTCCTTCGGTATCTTTCAGCTCTCACAAGCCCAGGGAGGCAAAATAAAGACCCTTAATTTTATTCCTGGCACACAACCTATGCTGCTTTGAAAAGAAACCCAATCTGTTATCTAAAGCACTTTGAAAATCCTAGCTTCTCGACACTAAGTCTTTTTCATCCTTATGGAATAAATTCTTCCCTTGCTCTCTCTTTTATTTTTAATAATAAATTTCTACATCACAGCCTTCAGCTAACAGTATGCTACAAGGCACTGAGTTCCAAGAAAAACAAAAGTGCAGCCAAACACAGAATCTAAAAGTTCACAGGAGCAGCAACGAAGTCAGCATGGAAACACAAAGGTTCTCTCCAAGCAGAAATATTTTTAATAATAGCATGAGAAATGAAGACAGTTGAAAGTATATTTCTGTAGGTAAAATATTTTTTTTTAATGTTTATATATTCTTCCATGTACTACTTTGTTCAACTATTTGCTTATACAAAAGTTAGTGCCTTTTTTAGGGGCTTCTTGGGAGAAAAATTCATCACCACTGTTACCAAAGGTCTGTGAGCTGCAGAAGAATCACGCTTAGATGAGAATGAAGAAATTATTTTTGCAGGTACTTAAAGGAGGTGACAAGTTTTAGATATGAAAGAATGGTAACAATGCAGAATAAAAGTCACCACTGCTATCCTTTGCATTAGTTTCAAGAAAAAATATTTTCTCTTCTTTAAAAATAGTAAAAATATTTTTGAAAACATAAAAATTAAATAAACAAGAATACCATGCAGCTCACTTATTTCATTCTTTGATCATTTAAAAATATTTGTGCAAAGTACTACTTCAGGCACAACTTACACATAGGTGAAGATGCACCTTTAACCTTTCCCCTCTTACATCCTAGTGAAGGAACACATACATAAATATTCAATCTACCAAGTGATGATTCAACGATGGAAAAAATTAGAGTGCAGTGAAAGGATGGAGAATGAGTGGGTAACAGTAGGTAGAGGCTGGGAGCAGAGCTACATTTATATAAGTCAGTCAGGGAAGTCCTTTTTGAGAAAGTGCTATTTTACCACAGAACTCGATAAAGTCAAAAAGCCAGACATGCAGATGTGGGGAAAGAGGAAGCTAGACAGAAGCAGTGGCAAAAGCAAAGATGCTGAGGCAGGAGCAAGCACAGTACTTTTGAAGAGCAGCACAATGTCTTTAAGCGCCAATTTGAAGAGGGGTCGGATCTTCACAGTCGTCGCTACATAGTTGGCATTTATTCTATTCTGTATGAAATTAGTCCAGAAGTTAATCATCAGTTCCAAACAATATGCTCTAGAGAGCTATTGAGGAACTGGGGATTTTCCCATCCCCAAGCCCTTACTTAATTCTATTTAATACAGCAGGAATATACAGAATGTGAACCACATTTCACAAAGGCGACCTTATGGTAGTCAGAGTACGTGGCACAATTTTATCGTCCTTTTATGTATGTATCATTTTTCAAGAGTCATAGGGATGCAGCTCAGTGGTAGATGGCTTGCCTACCCTGTGCAAGTACCTGAGTTCAGTCCCCGGTATTGAAAAGGATTATAAATACATAAGAGAGGGTTTGACGAGATTATGAAATGCATAAGAGAAGGGGTTGTGTTCTAACTCGATATTTAGTATGGTGGACATGAAGTTTCCAGCACAAATGAGCAAATTAAAAGTTCTTCTTTAGGCTTGTTTTGGATGCTCCCCTTAGCGTACACTTTTCTTTCATAATTTTTTATTGTTGTTTCCTCCCTCAAGAATTCCCTGTCTGCAGAAGGGCCTGCCGTGCTTGCTCCCTTTGCCCCCAAGCTGTACCAGAGGGTGGTCTCAGACTGGGAAGATGGGGGACTGAGAGTCGAGGCCACCCCATCCCTTGACTAGTCTTTTTAGGGCATTGCTCTTATCCCTTGGTGCTCTTTTCCTCCACCCCCAGTTGCCAAGGGAGTATGAAAGTCAACAACGTGTGCCGTCCAGAAAAGGGACAACAGAAGTCTGCTTTGGGCCAGGGGCTTAGACCAGAAAAGCTAATATCATCATTGAAGCCCTCCCACACTGTCACTTGGCCATCCAGGGTTCTGCACTGGGGTCTTGAAAGACCTAACAGAGATGGTGCTGAAAAAATGTATCCTCCATTCTAATTTACAAGTGAGTAGACCATGTCAGTCCACTTCAGGTTAAACAGATGTGTCTAGGGGTCTCCATCTCATAAGCATCCTCATTGTAGCTACCACATGCCAACTTTTCATACCCTGCCCTGCTCAATCCCACTTTACAAGGCATTATCTAATGATGCTGATTTTATTGAAGCTTGTATGGGAGATAGAACATTTCTCCATTCTAGAGAATAGACTGAAGACCTCAAAGTATTCATTGGCTATCTCTGAGAACTTCTTGAAGCTTTCCTTCTTGGCAGAGCAGATGTCTCCTTTGGCCTTTTACTCCTGAGTAGGACGAAGGAAGTGAGTGTTTTTCGAGTTACCATGGGTTCTAGCCTTTCTTGCCTTTGAGATCTTTCCCAAGACCCGCATCTCTCTGTTATGGTTCCCAGGAGAATTAAGCTTGGTCTTATACTCATGTTAAATCTTAATCATCTTAAATCTCATGTTAAATCGTTCTTTAGAATTAACCCTGCTTAGAAAGCATTTAGGGTCTGAAAATATCCCACGGAACAATTGAACTTAGCGGATACTTTTTCCATTCACACTTGGTGATTGCTACCTGAATTCCATTCACTTGGCAGATGCTAAATCCCTGATCCTGACTCTTAGCATTCCAACCTAGTAGCCAGTCTAAATTTCGTAAACACTGAGGAAGGAGAAGGCTTCTGAGGGGGGAAATCCAGACATTCCAGTGTTTGAAATCTCAGCCTATCTGTGACAAGTTCTCTATTTCTGATAAGGATGATAATATTCCCATACTTTGGTCTAGAATATTTTAATAACTCTATTTCCATTCTGGTATCACATGACAATCAACACACTAATCTTATATTTTACCATTAATCTCACAAAGCTTCCATTATTTTCACTTAGTACATAATGTCTATCTATCTTGATTACAAGGAATTTTTATTGCTAATTTTCATTTTTGTACTATTACTAATAATACAATCACATCAGTCTCAAAAGTGGTTAAATAATTTTCATGTGAGGTATTCTTAAGAAGAAATGGTGATAAAGTAAAATACGCTTATGAAAGTCTGCATGATGAAATTCCTCCTTGGAGGGTCCCAGTACAGAGTAATATGTTAAAGTTTGGGGAAGCCCTAATGGAAAGAAAATGAATTTAAACATTTCCAGATATGTTTGGTCAAAGAACTTCTCTGATTAAACATAGATAACACTTTTCCCTGGAACATATTTTGAACAATATGTTTCACAGTTTTGTAAATACTTTTATTTTACTCTCTTTCGTTATTAAAAATAATCCACAGAAATAATATGATCCTTGTTTTATAAATGTGGAAATGAATTAAGAGAGGTGAAATACTAATAAAAGCACCCTGTGGTTTAACATGGATTAGAATTTGGGTCAGCTGGTTGCAAATTATACACTTTGTTTTTTTCTTCCTTTGTGACTTTTAACAGTAAACAATAACTGAGTGCAAACTAAGTATCAGGTATATGGCACTGGACTCTATTGGTAAGGAAAAAAAAATAGGACATTGGATTTTATTTTTCTTCATAGGACTTATCATAGTAGTTAATGTGATGGATTTATTTTTTCCAAAATCCACTTTCCACTCTCTAGTTTTCACTTTCCTTAAAACTGTAGAATATGAGAAAAATTCAATTTCCTTTAAAATCCTTTATAAATATTATAAATTGACAATATTTTAAAATACTAGTCATGGAATTACCTCCAAATATTGAGTAAAATTTATATCAGTTGTTCAGCCATACCAAATTCTCAGTTAGTGCATCTTGTTAGTACCATTTATTCCTGCATTCTCCCACTCATTCATTCATGCATACATTTCTTCAACACATATTTATTAGGTATATAAATCTAGTTGTATGATCTATATAAGCATAAAAATTGTTGGAACCCCTAAACCATAGGAACCACAGGATCTTGTGTGTTTTCTGAGTCATTAAGCATGTAAGCTTTGTAGGCCAAATTGGTTCAAATCTGCCTGTCATGACATTCAGTTTGACTTAGTTACATGACTTGATGCATAGTTAGGGCTCATTAAATGTTAGCTATTATGTTTATCTTTATGAATCACTACATAATGTTACTTAAATGTTACTGCATTTTAATTCTTCAAGAGAAGTATAATTCAGAAAATACACCACCTATACTTTGTATGTGGTTACTTTCTGTTAAAGTACAATGAGAAAATCCACCCTTCAACCACACCAACAATTTACAAAATTTGATCAAATTTATAATTAAAGCAAAACTACATGCATTATTACTTGAGTAAAGTGTACCACATGTGCGTGACCATGGAGTTTGTAGAATCCACCTCATCAGATTCAGACTGATTTTCTGCATGACGGTTGGAAAATGCACATTTTAACATTACCGGGGCCCACTGGTGATGGGAGGCATGGGATGGTGTAGCAAAGGTCGAAAATGCTGACAGTCCAAACTAAGAAATGTTTTTAAAGATCAGCTGGGGAAAAACTGTGTGTCTTATTAACATGGAAAAGCCCGACATCTTCCAATGTATCATCTCTTACTTGCAAATACCATCAAATTTCCAATGCAGGTGAAAGGCTTAAAAACACATGCAAACAAAACACAATATGCAAGCCACCCCAACCCCCTACAAATGTTTCTAAAATAACCACAATTAAAAAGCTCTTAAGTTTTGAGCACAATGTAGTTTTCTTATGAAATATTAAGAGGCAATTTCATTTATTAACTCTATGAACTTTAATTCAGTTGAGACTCCAACCTCTGAGCACTATTGAATATGAATATAAATTTGTATTTTACACTGTGTCAAACAACCTCTTACATTACTTTTATCAATTGAGTAACAGAATAGGAAACATTAAACAAAGGTTTCACATATTATTTCTAGCTCTTCATTTGTTGTTTTTAGACCATATCTGCTAGTAATTCTGTTTCCCTGTGTGTGTGTGCATGTGTGTGTGTGTGTGTGTCTATGTATGTTCCATTTTGCAATGTCTCATGAAAGGACTCATTCAAGGTTATTTTCCCCTGAAAATTATTAAAACTCAGTCAAACTCACTGGGGGGCAATTTCACAAGACTAATCTATAAAATTAAACTCTTTTCACAGAAAAAATAGAAAAAATAATGAAATCCAAATGTAGCCTCATTGGGGCAAAAGTTTTAACTCAACAGATATATGAGTTCTTACATTTGGATAAATTTTTTCTTTATCAAATATTCTGATATGTTAGTGCATTTGGTGTAAACAACATACAATTACTTCAACTGTAACATTAAAATAAATACTGTATTGGAAAATGGAAAAATTACTTGAGCCCCAAATAGTTTACATTTTTGGATATACTGTATATAAATAAAATCGAATACTATGAAGTTTCTACTCTTCCTCAAAGTCAAAAGGACCATGAAAGGTGAGTTGTTTGACTCTATGCATGATATTGAGGCAGCTACGACACAACCAAAGACACGCACAAAAAAGGACTTCCAGAACTGCTTCAGAAAGTGGCAAGAACAATGAGGTGAGTGTGCTTGAAATGAGGGAGAATTTCGAGGGAGAATAATAGCAACGTGTCTTTTATTATGACAATTAATTTTAATTTAAACATTTACCATATATTTTTATCACACTTCATATATTCATTCAAGTAACTTATATATATATATATATATATATATATATGTCTACTTAGTTTTTAAGCTGTTCCAGCAACAAAATTAAATCAGAGGAAAATCCTCTACTTAAACTATACTTTTTAGAAATGGTCTCAAAAAATAGTGTGATTTTTTTTAAAGAAAATTGCAATAATTTATGTGACTTATAACAGAGGTCCCCAAGAACTGGGCCACTGACTGGAACCATTAGGTTGGCTTCTGGGTATTGAGCTGCACAGCAGGAAGTGGGCTGAGGAAGTGTCATCTGTATCTACAGCCAATCACTGGCATTACTGTCTATGCCCTGCCTCCTGTCAGATCAGCTTGGCATGGGATTCTCATAGGAGCGCGACCCCTGCCTCCTACCATGAACTGTGTGTCCTTGGGGTCCAGTGCTCTTTCCTTGTAAGAATCTAATCCTGCCCTCCCCGTGCCCACATCCCTCTACTTCCTATCATCTACAAAACTGCTCCCTGGTGACACAGCTGGGGATTACTGACTTAAAATACTGAACTCTCTTTTAAGTATTATGAGTGAAATAAAGTACTAAATTCATTTTTGTACAATTTCCTCTTAATATGAAATTTCTATTTTTTTTCCAAAAATGTGTTTTGCAAAATTTTTAAAGTCTTATTTCATTCCATGCTTGGCTACATTTTTCATTAGTGCCTGAAAAGCTTCTGGAAAGAGACAAAATTCCACACATTTTCCATGCCACTTCTTCTTTCCCACATAGCTTCATGTTGGGTGTGGTGAGGGGCTGGGAAAGGATGAAGTGACAGAGAACAACATATGTCCATGCAGTAAGAAGGCTCTTGGCTTTTTTCTTTTTTCCCTGAATATGGCACTGCAAAAATGACTTTAGTTTCATTTTCTACAATTAGCAGATTTTACAAAGGTACATGCATTTTCTGTTCAACCTTTTAAATGCTGCTGGAAATTGTTTACTGAAAGATCTCAAGGTCTATTTTTTTATTAGTACATGTGTGCTGCACCAAATGCTTACACTCCTCATGAGAAAGAGGTACGCATCTTAATTCCTTTTTGCCTCCCCTTTCCTCCATATCTTGGTTCCTTTCCACTTTGTAAAAGATTTACTTATTTATATACTAATAACTTTCATTTTGTTCTTTATTTATATTTTGGGTTTCTCTTATAAGAGAAACAATGTGTATTTAGATTTGTGTGTCTGATTTATTTCACTTAACATGCTCTCGAGGTACATTCATTTTCCTATGAGTGACTCACATTTATTCTTTTTTATAGCAGAGTAGTACTCTGCTCGGTAAAATGTCACATTTTCCATTCATCTGTTGATAGACATGTAGGTTGCTCCCAAGATTTAGCTATTATGAATTGTGCTAGATGGGTATGCATGTATCAGTGTAATATGATGTCTTTAAGTCTTTTAGGAAGAGACCTTGAAGGAGAAGAGCTGGGTCAAATAGAATTACTCTCCATACTGATCTTCATGGTTACACTAGTTTATATTCCCACCAACAAAGTCGAAGTCTCCTTTTCCCCCGACAGCCTTGATAGCATGTGTTATTATTTGATTTCCTGATAATAGCCATTCTTTCTGGGGTAAGATGGATTCTCAAGTATTGTTTTACTTTGAGTTTCTCTAATGGCTAGAGATGTTGAACATTTTTAGTGTATGTATTGGTCATTTATACTTCTTCTTCTGAGAAGTGTCTATTCATTTCAGTTGCCCATTTTTTGACTAGGTCTTTTATTTGGGGAGTCCAATTTTTTCAATTCTTGATAAATTCTAGGTATTAGTTCTCTGTCTGAGAAATAGCTGGCAAAACATTTTTCCCTCTAAGACATTCTTTTAGACCAAGCAAGAATATATCATGGCTCATGTACATCTGTAATCCTAGTGATTCTGGAGAATGAGCCAGGAGGATCACAAGTTCAAAGCCAGCCTACGCAACTTAGTGAGACTGTCTCAAAAACTCAAAAGGGCTGCAGGTATAGCTCAGTGGTAGACAGGCTGTAGGATCAACCTCCAGTACCATAAACAAACAAAAAGAAAACAAAAATATTATTCTGGTTAAATAAGAGTTTTACTGATATATTGATTTACCACTAGTCTTGTCAATTTGAATCAATAAAATACAGTGGATAGAATTCTTAACTGATTTGAACATTCATCTAAATTGAAAACTTTACATTATTTTCAGAAGAGTGGAATCTTAAAGATAGTATACAATTTTAAAAATCTATTGAACACATTTTCTTTGCTTCCATGATCAGGATTATTAAATGTTTCCTCACAAAACATGTTTTGCCATCAACTGCATTCTAAATATGGGGCGGAGGTGGAAAATGGCAAACAAAATACAATACTGACATATACAGCCCACGTTCTTTATTGAAATACCCATAAAAAATTCTTCAGTTTCTCCAATTTTGTTGAGATATTTAAGAATTAGAGTTGTAGAAAAGTGATCAGGCAGGGGATATCCAACAGTGGTAGAGGACTTGGCAAGCAGGTAGGAGGCCTTGGCTTCAGTCTTCAGCATGCAAGCAAGTAAATGATAAATATCAGAAATGCACATTTGAAAAATTAAGTCTATTGTCAGTTTACAGGAGTTTTAGGGTAATTTTCCCGTTAGCCTTCATTCATTCATTCATACATTCATTCATTCATTTGGAAGTTGTCCCGGGAGGATCACTATTCCTTTGTTGTGTCTGGCTACAGTGTATCTCCCAAATGCCCAAGCTAGATAATTCTGTTAAACTATGGCAATAAAGATTTTGAAATGAATAAATTATACAAGCTATAGTCACAGCTTTAAATGAATAGCAAAACTAGAGGGCTCAGATTCACAATACTTCTCCTTTTTTAAGATATTACTCTGACTAAATTAATTTTGGCAGTTTCATATATTCAAAAAGTTCATGACAAGAGAAAAATTAGACTGTTTAGAACAATCCAGCTCATAATTTACCATGCAAAGACAATTTTGTTATTGGAAGATAAAGATGGGAAGAGACTGCTCTGAGAGGCAATGCTATTAATTTGCTTCCTAAGCCACTATAGAAACTGTTTTAAAAATTGAGTCTATTCAATTATTTCCAGCCTCTTTCTTGCCGATTTAACAATCCAGGTCCTATGAGTGACTGCAAGTTACTGTACATATCACAGTGTATGTGTTGGATCTTTAGAAAACTGCATAGTGTTTAAATCTAGATTCTGGAGTTGAATTTCTTGTAACCGAATCTCAGTTTTATTCTTATCAGCTTTGAATCTGGCTAAATTATTTTCTAGGTTCAGTTTATTCACTTACAAAACAGAGACAATAATAATAAGATTATCTACTTTATGTAATTTTTATGAGGCTCAGATGAGATAATCAATACAACATTGTTCAAAGGCTTTTCATTTATTTTAGAATTAAGTTTGAACTCACTGCTAGAATAATAAACTCACTGTTTATTCTGTGCCTGGAATGAAATTTCCCATTTCTTAGCACTGCTGGCTCTTTCTCATTATTCTTGTTTCATTTCAAATAACCCCTCCTCAGAGACATATTCCATGACTGATTAATCATCCATCTATCCATCTAATTATTCATTTATCCAATACCAACAGATAGAAACTGAACACTTACTTGCACGATGGTTGGTAGGTACCAGGTTCTAGGACTAGAGACTAGACGAGAGTATAGGCTAAACTGCATCTCCCCCTTTACTCTTCACCCTTAACCATCCTATTTCCTACCCTTATTGTAATAAGAAATGACCTTGTTCATTTACTTTGTTATTTTTTTTCATCTGTCTCCCACTTAGAAAATGAATTTTTTTTTAATTTTTTTTGGTTTATTTTAGGTATGCAACACATTCACATTTCTCATTGGAAATTTGTACCTTTACATGATGCATCTTGGTTCTTATTTTTTCCCCATTCCTAGCCCTCCCTTCACCCCCTCCACCCTTCCCTATTTACAAAGAATTTGTTTCCATTGTTTTCCATTTCTCATCATTTTTCCTTTCCCTTCTTTCCTTTCCCCTGCCCCTTCCACTTCCCCTACCCCTTTGGACCTTCTCTTCCTATTTCACATTGTGAATTTTAATGTAGAAGGCCTCATTCATCATCACTGCAGTAGCACTGCTACTGCCACAAGTTAAGGGACTCAATACACACCTATTTAAAAAATGACTGGTCTGTCCCAGAGAAAATATAATCAGAGAAGTGAAATAGTTTGAAATTTAAATATTGAAAATCTTATTTTAAAAAATCTCTACTGTTGTGCAATTTCATTCTGTCTACAATTCCCTTGCTATAGAAATCATCTTGTTGTATCTGTAGGTTTGAGAAATTATAATAAAGAACAAGCCCACAATTTTATTTTCAAAACTCTGCAGCACTTTTTGATGAAAATGTAGCTACTCTGAAGCGTTACAAGCTCAGGCATGCAAATAGAAGTAACAAAGAAACTGCTTTCCACTTATATGCAGACTTCCCTACTTGCCATCTCTTCTAGGAGTGAAAAACATCTTGCTGTTCTCTATTCACACAACCTCAGTTTGCACAGGGACAGCAACATGGCAGCTATGAAAGTATCTTTCCTAGCCTCAACTTCATTTAGATCTGGAGGTCCCAGGACCCATCCCTAACCAATAAGACTCAAGCAGAAATTACTGTGTGAAATTTCCAAGAAAACTCTTTAAAAGGGGGGTAAATCTGGATGAATTGTCTCTTTTGCCTTTCTGTCTTCCCATTCTCTCTGCCTGGAAGCCATCCAGGATTCTGGAGATGAAGCAATGATCATCTAACACAAAATGACCATAAGGCAAAGGTCAGTGCTTCTCCCCCCAAATCCTGAAGCCATAACATGCCACCATTGAGTTGTTTGAGCTAATGTATACAAATGCAAATACATATATGCGCACATCCACGCACGCGCACCCAATTTCTCATGGGTCAGTAGCAGTAATGACAGGTAACAAATACATATTGGAAAATGCCTGGAGTTGGACGAGAAATAAAACTACATAGAGTACCTGACTTTAGGGTCACACTGAAGCATGGTATTCTATCCATAAGGCTGGGACAAAGACATGTAATTTATATAATTGGTTTGATTCTCACTGTGTATGTAACACACATAAAATTCAACCTCATGAATGAGACAGACTGAATAGAAGCAGCACAGAAACAACTTGTGTGTGTTTTAGTCTTCTCTATCGTCATGTATCTGGATCTAGAATTTTTAAAAATGTATTATCACTCCCTTTTCTCCAAAGGGCAAATATACACAGCACTGTGAACGAGGTAAAACTAGTTCAGAGGATAGAATAAAATACAGAACCTGGTACTAAGGTTGTTTTAGGGGGAAATAGAGTTTAGAACTATTAAAAACTAGAGTTTAGAACTTTTAAAACAAAAGTGACATAGCCTTTAATACTGTGATCTCAGAGTAAAAAATAAAGCAAGTAACATTCACAAATGTAATCTACCTTAAAAACTGAACTCATTTGTCACTGAGTGTCCTGTGTGCCAAAGAACATTATTTGGGAAATTATGAGATTAAAAATTTTGTCATTGGGCCGGGGATTTAGCTCAGTGGTTCTGCCACCTTCCTCGCAAGTGCAAGGTCCAGAGTTCAATCCCCAGTACCAAAAAAATAAAAAATTGTCATTCAAAATTCTATAGCTTTAATTGTAAAACATAAGACTTTGAAAGTAATACACAAAATACATCTTGACAGGTGGATTAATCATGAAAATGAAAATTAATTTTAAAATCTAGCTCTTAGAATTATTTGTTTGGATTGTTTTTTTAAAAAATACAACCATGGCACCAGGAAAGTGAAGACTGCCTGGTATGGTGGTGCATAAGTTTAAGCTGAGCACTCTGGGAGGCTGAGGCAGGAGGATCACAAGTTTGAGCCCAGCTTGGGCAACTTATGGAGAATCTGTCTCTATAAAAATAAAAACTAAAGGCTGAGGATATAGCTCAGTGTGAATGCCCTGGGTTCAATCCCCAGTACAAGAATGAATGAATGAATGAATGAATGAAAAGATAGATGGAAGGAAGGGATGGAGGGAGGGAAGGAAGAGGAGAGTGAGAGAAGGAGAAAGGTAGGGAGGGAGAGAGAAGAGAAGAGGAGAAGGGACAGGACAGGATAGGATGGGATGGGATGGGAGGGGATGGGATCCAGGCAATGGGAAAAAAACTGTAAATCTGATAAAGGACTTGTATCTAGAATATGGGTACACAATACACAACTCTCAACTTTGATAATAAAAAGAAAACATTCCAAATAAAAATTAGGCAAAGGATTGCATACTTGCATTTCTTCCAAGATATAAAAATAGACAACACATGAAAATATGTTCAACATTATTAGCAACTGAAGAAATGCGATTCAAAAACCTGATGAGACACTGCTTTATATTCACTAGGATGGCTATAATAACTTCTCTCTAAACACACACACAGGAAATAACAACTGCTAGTGAGAATGTAAAGAAATAGATACTCTCCTAATTAGCTAGTAGAAATCCAAAGAGGTGCAGCCACTTTGGCAAAGCATTTGCTAACTTCTCAAAATGTTGATCATGGAATTACCATAGGACCCAGCCATTTCACTTCTAAGTATATGCCCAAGAGAAATTAAAACATACCCACAAAATTTTGAACATGAATATTCATGGAAAATATTATGCATAATAGCCCAAACTACAAAGAATTCAAAAGTCTGTTAAGTAACCAATGGATAAACACAATAAAGCTTACCCATAAAATGGAGTATTATTTTGGAACAAGGTGAAATAAAGTATGGAAACACACTATGATATAGATAAACCTTCAAACCTTTATGCCAAGTGCAAGAGCTCAATCAAAAAAGAACACAAATAGTTTGATTTCTCTTATAAGAAAGGTCCAGAATAGACAAATCTATATATATAGACAGTAGATTAGGGGTAGACTGGAGTTGGAAGTGACAGGAAAGCAGATTGGAATGGAAAGTGACATCCAATGAGCACTAGATTTGTAGTTGGGGTGATGGAAATGTATTAGGATCAGTGATGATGGTGGTGCAACTTGGAAAAAAACCCATTCAATTGCCAGCTGCAAATGGTAAATTTTATGGTTTACATTTCATTTCAGTGATACCTCTACACACACACACACATACCCCTCACACTATAGGCGCTTCATAAGAGAAACTAACGAACATTACATTCATCTCTATTTAAATTTGAAAAGTGCTGTTGATGATATTGTATAGGAGAGAATTATCATTAACTTCTTTCAGTGTAAGATACTTTAGCTGTAGTGAATACTGCACATACGCATGGCTAATGATTAATAGAAATGAAAGGCATAAGCATGGTGATCATTATTCCTATTACTACCTACTTTGAAATTACTTAGGAATTTTTGCACTTAAACTAGTTCCACTTGCCAAGTCTGAACTAAAGGGAGATTTTTGTTAAGTGCTTACATTATTTTTGCTTCTGAATTGGCTCCAGAAATAATTCTCCACTGAAGAGATACTGCATCTAACATCTCTGGATTTGTTATCTTAAACTGTGGTTCAGACAGTAGCTTTCATTTTCTTTTTCCCTGTGACCAAAGCCCTTCTCAAAATATTTGAGTGTTGATCTCAGCAATAATGTGGGTATTTAAAACTTACTTTAATAGTCTTACAATTCTCCAAATAATGTTTTGACCAATACACGACTTTTCATTCATATATATAGCACTAGTAGGCATATAAACCAAATAGCATATGTCAAGATGCTGCTTGTATAATGGAGACAGAATTCTAGTGTGTCATTTGAATAAAGGAAAGAGATATATAAGCAAATCAAAATAAAATGTAAGCCCACAAAACAGTTTTCCTACAAGTGGTTGAGTATTTACTATACACCAGGCATACACTAAAGTCTTTCTTTCCTTCCTTCTCCCTTTCCTTCCTTCTTTTCTTTCTATGTGCATGTACTGGACATCAGCTACATCCTCAATCCTTTTTTTCTGGCCAGGCTGGTCTCAAACTTCTAATATTCCTGCCTCAGTCTATGGAGTAGTTGGGATGCACTAAAGACTTTCTATGCATTATTTTTTAAATCATCACAGTAGCCCTATAGAGCAAAATATTTCCTCTCCTTCATAAATGATGGACAATGACACACAGAGAGCTCTTTACGGAATCTGCCACAGGTCTCAGAGACAGAATGCATACAGCAGGGTCTGCATTTGAGACAATAGCTCTTAGCCTCTACATTTTATTCCCTCACATATTAAAACATAGTGCTATTAAATCAAATAAATAGAAATAATGACTTATGTCCTGAGAGATAAGGGCCTCAGAGAAAGCAGAGCTAAGGATAGGCTGTGATGTTCGAGCTGGATTTTAAGGTACATATAGGAAATTGACAGGGAAAGAGAATTTTGGATAGACTGAGATCAAGGTAATACAGCACCTTGAAGATGACACTAAATAATTCATAATGTATTTTAAATGCAAGAGGAAACACCAGATACTTCAAAGTTATATGAAATACTCATGTTTTATAAAGTCAAGTGTAACAATATGGTAGCAGCTTGTTTGTGTGACAGAGGAACTTGTTGGAAGGAGAAGACCCTTGCTAAATGTAAATGTGGAATTGAAATAAATTTTTTTTGTTTTTTTATGGTACCGGGGATCGAACTCAGGTCCTTGTGCTCGCGAGGCAGGCGGCAGAACCATTGAGCTAAATCCCCGGCCCTAACATTTTTTTTATTAAAGTTACATCTTACTTCCTTGTTGTGAAAGGCCTAAGCAATTCAAGACACATTTGCACTGGAATCCAAGCTTCTTACCATTTCACATTCAATAATTGATGCCATAAAATACTCATGAGCTCATCTATGTTTTTGCACAAGGCTGCAACTGTGTCAGTGGGTATAACTAACCAAAGAAAATCAAAGCCTAATAAATTAGAGAACCTAAAAAAAGGAGACAGAGGGTTGATGTTTTTAAAGGAGGAAAAGAGGATTTTACTCCTTTCTTCCTTTAAACAAGCAATTTAAATCTCAATGGCAGCCTGAGTTCCCTTGTAAAGGATCCCTAAGCCTGAAAACACATCCAAAGGTCTGCAGTGGTTGTCAAGCACTTGGACATCTCTTTTTTAATTACACATAAGTGAGAGGGCTGATGTCATTCAGGATCTTGCACTGAAAGTATAATGCAAATATGGATGGGAAGAAAAAACATTAATCTCAGAACATACATTCTTCCAAGGTGACCAATACAAATGCTTCTCCAGTGGAGTCACCGTTAGTTACCTCATTATGCCCACCTAACCAACTGGAGAGGACCAGAGAAGGAATTGAAAAAGCAATGGGTGAAGAAGGCCTTCAGAAAGCCAAGGATAGACATTTGTTTTTCTTTTCTTTCACAACAAGATTTCGTTATATAATCCAGACAGGCCTGAAGTCACTACATAGCCCAGACTGGCCTGCAATTTTCAATCCTCCTGCCTTAGCCTTCTGAGTACTAGGATTATAGGCTTGCACCACCACACTTGGCTAAGGACCGACATTTTTTGCTAATTAACTCATATCACATAGACATCATCATTCACTCATTCAACAGTTACTGAGCACTTCCCACCTGCCAGACTCAGATCATGTTAGAGAGGAAAAGAGCTGAGTGACTCTCCACCTTGAAGGAACTCTCATTCTCTAGAAGAAAACAAGCATATAAGTGAGGAACTCTACTATATTATAACCTTAAAACATCTGTCCTTCATTGGCATGAAATGCTCCATAAATCATTCAATATGTAGTTTAAAGTTCGAAGAGGATTTTATCAGAAAAATGTGGAGGGAGAGGGGCTTGGAGGATGCCTCTGGGTAGAAAAAAACACCATTGTCTAATTCTTAGAATGAGAAAGCACACAGGTGACTTGCTCAGGAAAAGATAGCTGGTTCACTCATGACCTTACTTACGTATGTTGCAAGAAAAAAGCAGTGGCAAATTCTGAATGCGAATTTTGAAAAGCTGATATGGCTGGCCAAGCACTTAGAAAATTTGCTCCATGAGTTTATGACAGTCCCTGCTTGGTTCAGATTGTTCATCAGGAACATACCATCTAAGAAACCACATGGCATAGACTGAAGTTGGGTGAAGGTGGGCACCATCTACAATCCAGGTAAGGCCTGGGGAGGTCTTCAATCAAAGCAGAGACAACAGGAATAGAGGAGGAAGGGGAGATAGTTGCATATTCCTAAGGTGGAACATTATTAAAGAAGACAAATTACGGCAGCCTTAGAATGAGGAAAATAATACAAGTCATACACTTTTCATACTATACTATAAATATCTATCTGAAAAAAACATGTGCCTCCTATGATGATAGGCCTGTCTTCCATTCATATAGTCTGACATTATGCCTGGTACCGGGCTGGTGCTCCAAAACTAACAATAACTAGGGTATTAATGCTCCCAAACTAACTAATAGCTAATGTATTAGTCAGCTTTCCCAATGCTGGGCACAATATCCTATACCCACAATATAAAAGAGGAAAGATTTAATTTGATTCATTCTTTCAATGGGTTCAGTCCAAGACAAAAACATCATGGCAGAAGGGTATGGTAGAGTAAAGCTGAGCAGAGAAACAGTGCCAGAGAGGAAGGTGTAGAGACCAGATATAGGTCTCGCGGCCACACCTCCACAAGCCACCTAGACATACCTAGAGGTGTGCTGCACCAATCCTCCAGGTAGATCTCAAACTCGATCAAGTTGACACTCCATCCCGACAGCCACACTAGTTAATTAAACAGGCAAATGCTGAAATGTCATGTTAATGATAAATATGGACAAAATAGTAATAATCCAGTCAAAACAATGCTAGACCTTGAGAACTAATATATTGTTAATAACAACTGCAATTATATTTGCCTTTTAAAAAATGTTTTTGACAGTGCTGGGGATTAAACCCAGGGCTTTGGACATGCTAAGAAAGTGTCTGGAAGTTTCCTCAACACAGCATGGGAGCTGTACAACACTCTTATACACTGAGTTGAGTAAATTTCTATGAGAAAGAAACTAAAATACAGAAACCTGGCATAAATGTGCCAATTGAACCCAAATGTTTGCATATCTTGTCAGGATTGCTAACATTCACATGGACTGTTAGTCATTTGCTTGCCTTGTCTAAAGACATCAGTACTATCAATCTTCATTTATAAAGTTAGGAAATCAGAGAATGTGCCTGTCACTTTATGCACAAGATGCCACTGTTAAGGTCTTAATGAATGTTGTGAAGGGGTCAGGAATATAGCTGAATGGTAGAGTGCTGACCTAATATGTGGGAAGACCTGAGGTGAAGCCTCAGTGCCAAGTAAATGCTGTTGATGAGGGTGATCTAAAATACTTTCCAAAATAAAATTCAAATATCTATGCAATATAGCCACTAACTGTTTATGTTTTTATCTTGGATTTTGCCAGTTTACCTTTTTTTGTCTTTACATCTATCATTACTTTTACATATACCTTTCTATACCTTTTAGCAAAGATAACTTTATATGTATAATTATATTCAGAGAATGTGTTATTCAGTGAGTATAAACTAATTAAAAAGAAAGTTCCTTTCAGTTTTGTATCTATTTACTCCATATGTGGTTGTTTGTCACTTAAAAGGCAGATGTTAGAAATTAAAGGTGTAAATCTATCCATTTGGCAACCATAGGAAGTAAAAATTGGGCTTGGACATGGAACATACGATACTTAAAAAGTGAAATCTTATTTATTAGTTCCTAAAATTATATTTTAAATGTGTAGCAATTTAAGAATCACTCCGAGTTGTTAATGTAAAATGAATCCTCTGAGACTATCTCTCTCTGTGATTAACATCTTCAGTATTTTATCAGTCCCATCCTCGCCAAAGCAGTAGCATCCCATATTTAATAACTGCCCAATGTCCAAATTGACACTGCAATTTCCTAATGATGTTGCTCCTCCCAAAGCGCAATTTTTCTCCAGTAGAATAAATTTTACACTAAAGTTTAGGTCTCAGCTCGACGATGTAAACAATGTTCTGAAATGCCTTTCACCACTCTGAACTATGGTTTCTAAGTATAACAGGGACACTAGCTGTCTGATCTGTCTCCTAGGGATTTGGCAATGGAGCAAGGAAGAGAACAATGCAAAAGTACTTCCCTATTGGATGCAATAATTATGAGTAGATGAAATCAAATTAAATTGTGAAACAAATTTTAAAACTATTAAGTATACAATTTATAAGTTAATACAAGGTTAAACATCAAAAATACAGAATTCTCTTTAATTTTAAGATGATTCCTCTTTATATCAAATAAATATTATTTTGCCTGTAGTGATGAAATAAAAGAAATAACTATAATGTGTTAAAAACCATCCCGCAAGAACAAATATGGAAACTGCATTCACACAGAGAGTTTCTTGAATACCAGAGGCACTGTTTACTGAGGTTAGTGGAACAAAAAATGGAACAAATTTGTCTTAGGCTAGCAAAGTAAACAGAAGCTGGTCTGATAGGATGAAGCTAAGAGCAGAACTGTGTAGGTATGAGAAACGCATCCTGACGAGGAGACTCTGGCTACTCTGGGAGCCCCAAGAGCCTAGTTTTCGGTGGCATTTCACAGGAACACACCTCTGGACTATCGCTAGTAGTAAGCATGTTTTGCTCGGCTAAAATATAAATCAGACAACAATAAACTTCTCTTAATTCTCAGGATTTAATTCTGACTTAATATATGGTTTAATAAAACACAGCCAAACTTACATTGCATGGAGGTATTTAACATGGTTAATCCCTACAAAATGAACAGAGTATGATTCCAATTAATGCGCACAAATCAAAAGGCTTGGGGGAGGACTTGATTGATCCTTGTTCAAGTTTTCAATTTGTTGAGTTTAGTGAGGCATGCGTACTTCTCTTTTCAATTGACTAATTAATTTGAACTTGAAAAGATGGTAATTTTAAATGAGTTTTTTCCCATAACATCCGTTCTTAAATGTAAATCCATAAACATGGATTTGCAGCCTCATACTCAATTCCTGAAAATTTATATTTGAAACTATTATTTGATACCATATTAGAGTTATCTCAAAAAATGTATAATCCAAATCTTGTTTCTACTATCTGGAGAAGGATGTAGCTAGGAAATAAGGGAATAAGGTCACTTTTGGCTGACTTTAATTCCTTGACTACTATGAATTGTGGCACTGCTTATAAACTTGTTCGAGTGTTCACACTAAGCAAAGAAAAAGATAAAATAATGCTGGTGTTCTGCAGATTTCACTGATAAACACTGCTTAATGAAAAACATGACTGAAGAACTTTTATCTCTTCAAGTTTGGGTAAGTGTTTTAATAAATGAAATCTGTACCTAAAACTACTAGATTTCAGAAACACATAGCAATGAAACAATTCATGAACGAAGATAACGAAAACAACATAAAAGAGACTCTACTAGAATGGCAGGTCCCTTGTAACAATTTGTGAAATGTGGTACATTTGTCTTTACAGGAACAAAAGTGAAAATCTAATTTCTAGAGGAAGGCACTGACTGAATGTGGGACAAATTGGTTCGAGACTTAGCTACCAATAATCCTCTAGTGATATCTATGCTGTATTAGTTTGCAAGGGCTACTCTAACAAGTACAACAAATCAGGTGGGTTAAGATAATGGTAATTTGTTGCCTCCTAGCTCTGGAGAATAGAAGTGTGCTATTAAGGCATTGGCAGGGACATGTTCCCTCTGAAACCTGTAAGGAAGCATCCTTCCTTCCCCCTCCCTACCTTCTGCTGGTTTGCTGGCAACTCTTGGCATTGCTTGGGGCTTACAGATGCATTATATATGCATTACAGATGCATATATGAATCCTCTTTATACAGGTGCCTATCTTCCCTCAATGTGTTTGTTTCTGTCTAAATTTCCCCCTTTTTCCTATAAAGACACACCAATCACATTGGATGACGGTGCATCTTAGTGACCTCATTTTAATTTATCTACTTCTGGAAAGCCACTGTTTCCAAATAAGGTCACATTCTGAGATGCTTGGGGCTGAAACCTCCTAACATATTTTGGGGAGACACAATTTAACCCACAACATAGGAGTTTTAGTTTGCTCAACTCTCTAACAGGAAAGATAGAATAGCTAGAGAGGCTCTCAACCAATTATGGAATAATTTAAATTTTCTCAAAATAAAAAATATGCTTGGTAAGTACTATTTATAGTACTTGCTAAATGAAAAATCCTAATAAAAGCTATGCGGCATTCTAACTTTCTAGAAAATCTGAATGAGATCAGTTATGCATAGCTACCAACCATAGGGTTTTTCTGATAGATTTTATTTAAATATTTAGGAATCTCTAGCTGATCTCAAGACCTTCTCAGACATAGACTTTTCAGATTGTAGGACATATTTAAAACATACATTATATAGATGAAATCAACAAAATAAGACAAAATATATCTGTCTTCTGAGAAATAACATGAAAACCTAAAAACCAGAAATAAGTCCATAACTGAGTCTAATAAATATTAACTTACTAACTCTTTTACCAATTCTCTTTAATTGCTCAAAAATAGAGGCAATCTCTGTAAACTATGTGTTTTTTCTATAAGTATACATATCTCAAGATATCCCCTCCTTGGCAAATCATGGCATTCATAAAGGTGTTGGTGAGGACCTACCTACTTCCAGGTATTACAATCCCAGCTCAGCTTGCACTGCCATGATATGTGCACTGAGAAGCTCACATAACTCTGCCTCAGTTGTCAAAGAGGTTTGTTAAAAACTCCTACCAGGTATGTATAATAAGCATACCTTGTTTACCAGTAACTTACTAGTAAATTATAGATGCAACAAGGACTGGGAAGGTGGTGGCCACATCAAAGATTTTAAACACTGCAAACATTACCAAGGTTAAAAAGAATCCATAATAAAAGAAAATAATCTCTGCCCTGCCTGAGCAGAAGCCTTCATTCATTTACCTTGGCCAGCCACACACATGCAGGAGATTTCCCTTATTGGGTTCTGTGCCTCTGAGTCAAAGTGTCATCCTTCCTCCCAGGGCAACTACCCCACTGTCACCATCAGGATGCCGCACAATTTATTATTCAACACCAGTGCTCTAGTGCGGATCACAAAATACAACCATGCTCTTCCTCACCCCGGAAACAGGGGTTTGATACAGGGAATGAAAAGAAAGCTGACTGCATTGAAAAGACTGAGAAATAGCAAATTACAGTACATGGACATCAGCTCGAAAACCTTCTAGGTTGCTCATTCTTTCCAGCCAAATTATTTTTGGCAACTGAGGGTTACTATTCCCAATAAAAACCATAACAACAAGAACCTAAAGAGACTATTAAAGTTGTCAGGGCATTCAGAAGCCTATGTCATCTTTGATCATCATTTTCAATCCTGCTTAAAAGGACTGGATCTATTCTCACACTCTCCCTCATTTTTGAATCTGAGTCAGGTCCTCCAAGAACCCAGCACTTCCAGCTGGGTAGGCAGAGGCTGAGAAAGTTGGTGAGTTCTGGTGGGGTTTTTTCTCTTCTTCTTCTTCTTTTAAAGTTATATAGACACACGTAAAATGTCTGCTTCTACATTTTAGCCATTTCAACATATGAAATGATGGAGTTTAAACAGTACAATAACAATATAAAGGGGAAAAAGAAGTCTTGCCCCTGGCATTGGGAATTATAAACATGGAGGAGGGCCAGTGTAAACCTTTATTCAAGAGACTGGGTTCTTTGTCAAGCAATGCCTTTCTTCCAAAACATCCTCGCTGCCATATGTCTGCACCCCGCCAGCTGCAAATCTAATAAGAAAGTTTTTATTCATGTCGTATAATGTTTTACAGGTTTGCCACGGGGGTCACTCAGTGCGAGTCCTTTACGTCAGAGTCAGAACTCTAACAAACAGAGAGGAGAAAGATGCCAAGAAGTATAGGGTAAGAGGGAGAGGAACCAGGAAAAAGAGAGGGACCAGCACATCAAGCTCCCAGCCTCCCCACTTAGGTGGCACACATCTAAAACCAGAAGAAATGTTTCTATTATTAAGGAAGGGGGGCGGGGTCAACTACTAGCTTGTATAAACATCATCATCAAATGTTAGATTAGAAATGTTTAACTCCCCTGGCTAATTTGGAAGGGGAGATGCATTAATTTTTTCAAGCATTCAGTAGCTATTTCATTATGCCTCTGCTGTACTGTAGCATTTGTCAAGTTAAAAATACAAAGGAAAGATATTTTCAAATAGCCTTAACATAGGAAGACGTCTTGTTAGCTGTATGGTTAACTTCGCTGAGGGACTTGGATATGTCATCCATTACAAATACTCTATTATTAATCCAAACTCATGTTGACATAAGATGAGATTCAGGTAGTAAAAATGTGAAATCACTTTAAGACTAGCACTAGAGTAAATGGCACTAAATGTTTTCCAAAACTGAATAGATGATAGCTTTTACCGAGTCTTCTCTACCCCCAAGTACCAAATGCCTTATTATGAGCTCATTAACTAGATTTGAAGATCATTCGTGGAACATGGATTTCTGCTTTCAGATGCTTATGAGTTTAGAAGGGATGTTACACATGCCTGTATTACTTTATTTCCCTATGTAGACTTTCTTGAATTACAACCTTTAAGAATAAACTTAAAAGGAAAGTTTCAAGTGAGTTTTAGACCTTGAATACAGTCAAAAAATTTAATCACAGTAAATGAACTTCTCAAAAGATTCAGTAGAGCTGGACATAATGGCACACACCTGTAGTCCAGTCTACCTGGGAGGCTAAGGCCAGCCTAGGCAATTTAGGGATGTAATTCAGGATTCCACTGGTTCAATCCCCTGTACTGGAAAAAAAAAATCCAATGCAATCACAATAAAAAGTATATATTGTTGGCTTGCTCAAATACAGAAACTAAAAGCTAATAGACAAGGGCTTTCAGAATTGCTGACTAGAGGTCAGTTAGAGAATAATATGTATAAGACAAAAAATAATTTCACTGGGGAAAAATAGCACCCACTAATACAAAGTGAGAAATTTCTACTGCATGCCCAAGTCAGTGCATAAGGAAGGCGAAGGTGTGTACGGACTGAGGAGTGTGATGTCCACAATAGAGTTCTCAGGAATTAATTGAGAGAGGAAAAAAAGTGGCATCAAGAGCTTCATATTAACTCATTGATAGTTAGTCTCTTGCATTTATATTAGCATCCAAGTTCTCACCAAATTTGAATAAATATCCTACAGAATCTGAAGGAATTTGCAAAACTTTCTTTTCCTTGCGAAACTTACTATTGTTTTCCACCCATATTTACAGATGCTTACAGAAAAAGCAAAAATTCTCAAGTGGAAATTTTTCTTTGCCTCTCACTACTGATCAGAGCAATTTTAGGATTATTTATTCTCTTGTTTTAATATCTGATTTTGCCAAGTTTCATGTTCCTTTTAATTATTTATCCTCTCATACTTGTAGAGATAATCTTTAGTAAACTTAGCAGACAGCCCCAACCCCTGCAAATAAAACCGAAAATAAGATTTTGCAAAGTTTGGGAAGTCTTTAATACTGCCTTTGCTATGGGTTGAATCTGGAGCATCAGCAGCTTGTGGCACTATTGGCAGGTAGTGCAACCTTTAGGAAGTGGGGCCCAGAAGAGAGAAGTTACATCCCTGGGCTTGCACCCTGAAAGAGCATACTGGGGTTGTGACCCGGAAGAACATAATGGAGTCCTATCCAGACAGTCTCTCTCTCTCTCCTTCCAGGCTGCCATGAAATCAGCAGCCACCTCTACCATGCACTTCCACCAGGACATACTGTGCTACCACAGGTCCCCAGCAACAGAGCCAAGCATCCATGATTAAAACTTCTCAAATCATGAGCCACAAATCAACCTTTTCTCTTTTTAAGTTGATTATCTCATGTATTTTGTCAGAATGACAAATGCTTACTAACACAACCCTTCACTGAATCAAACCCAAGTAGACAGCACTAATATTACAGAGCAGAAAAGCAAAATCCTATTATGAGCAAATCATATAGACCATGAGTAGTGTTATTTTGAAAGACCCTGACATTAAAGGGTCTTTAAAAAAAAAATCTTCAGTGCCTCAGTGGAAGCATTTTAGAAGGACATGTTGAAAGCACTCGGTGATAAAACGCAACAGATGCTGTCAAAAAGATGCAAGAGCAATCAGAATGTTTCCACCTGAAAGATTTGAAAAAAAGAAAAATAACATAATCATTCTTTTTCTTTTAAATTTTATTTTACTGGTACAATTTAGGTATACAATATAATAACATTCATCATTGGAAATTTGCACCTTTACATTATCTCTCTTGGTTTTTATTTTTCACCTTCCCCTACCCTCTTCAACCGCTCCATCTCTCCCTATTTACAAAGATGTTTTCATTTTTTCATTTTCTCATATTAATTCCATTCCTTTCTTTCCTTTCCCCTACCACTCCCACTTCCCCTTCCCCCTTGCCCTTTTTCTTCCTATTTCACATTATCTATTATACCTTTTAGTCCTTATTCACACTTTCAGTTTCTCACACTAGAGAAACTATTCAGTATTTACACGTGTGTCCTGTTTATTTCACTTGAGCATTGCCTCAATGTTCATCCACTTTGCTATAAATGTCTCTAATTTCTCATTTTTTATGGCTGAGTAGTACTCCATTTTATTTAAAAACCACATTTTCTTTATCCGGTCTCCATTTGATGGCCATTTGGGCTGCTTCCAAGTTTTAGCTATTACAAATTGTGCTACTATGAACATGGGAGCACATATATCGCTGTGGTATGATTCTTTTAATTCTTTGGGGAAGATATCCAGCAGGGGAATAGCTGGGTCAAACAGGACTTCCATTCCTAGATCTTTGAGGTATCTCCATACTGATTTCCACAGTGCTTGCACTAGCCTACACTCCCACCAGCAGTGGAGCAGTGTTCCTTTTTCCCCACAGCCCCACCAGCATTTGCTATTGGTTGATTTCATGATGGCAGCCATTCTTTCTGGAATGAGGTGGAATCTCAGTGGTGTTTTCATTTGCATCTCTTGAAAGAACAATGATGTTGAACATTTTTTCATATGTTTATTTGCTATTTCTACTTCTTTGAGAAATGTCTGTTCATTTCAGATGCCCATTTTCGGGTTGGGTCTTTAAATTTGGGAGCTCTGATTTTTTTAAAGTTCTTTATAGATTCAAGATAGTAGTCCTTTGTCTGAGGAATAGCAGGGGAAGATTTTTTTCCCAACAGTGTCTCTTCACACTGTTGGTGGTTTTCTTGTTGTGCAGAAGCTTTTTAATAAGAAGAGATCCCACTTGTTTATTGTTTGTGCTAATTCACAGGCACGTGAGGTTTTGTTCATAAAATCTTTTCCTACACCAAAGTCTTCAAGAGTTCTACCTAACCTCTGTTCCAGCTGATTCAGCATTTCTATTTTAATATTCAGATCCTTAATCCATTTCAATTTTAGTTTAGTGCATGGTGAGAGATATAGGTCTAGTTTTAATCTTTGGCAAGTTGAAACCCAATTTTTTCAGCATTATTT
>NW_004624752.1:17935902-17952641 GCF_000247695.1 Heterocephalus glaber
AATGCTGAGAAATGGAAAAAATGGAAATAAAGTCTTTGTAAATAGGGAAGGGTGGAGGGTGTGAAGGGAGGGCTAGGAATGGGGAAAAATAAGAACAAAAAGAGTAACTAGTTCTTAACTTATTCCCACAAAAATTTCTGTGCAGGTAAAACATTTGAATTTTAAGACCTCTCTTTACAAGCAGTCTCTGATGAATGAACCACCAGTTTTTTCTGAAGCATTTGAAAATTTTGTCTGCAATTTACACTCATGGGGTAAATGTACTGTGTCACTCAAGTTTAAGGAAAAAAATAAATCTTTAGATATTCAAATAGTGTTTAGTATAGGCATTACCCACGCTGGGAAGGGAGAGAAGGGTCCCTGCTTTGTCTTCATGAAAGAACACAACACAGTGTTTCTCCAAATATATTCTTGGGTCATGTTAGGATTCTCTCTGTAAGATAGCATAACTTGATAGATTCCTGGGGGCCACATCTCAAGACCTCAGGTTTCTTCAGTCTTAGCACTAAGGTTGGGGCCCAAGAATTTGTATTTCAGAAATTAACAAGAGATTGGTATGCACGTGATAGTTTGATCACTATTGGGATCCCTGACTTAATGAGCTGGAAGAGACAACTTGATATTTAAGACAACTGCAAAATTTGATGACAGACCCTGTGGATCACATTCCAGTGATATTTATTTACTTAAAATATAACTATAAATTTATTTATAAACATATACTTACTTATTGATAGCACTTGTTTATAATGTATCTTAGTAAATACATATTATTTTCAAGGATGTTCTGTAGAATTAGGTCATAGTAAATATTCATGCTTGTTACATGAAGCAGTTGTAAGAAACACGGCAGATGAACATTAAAGAAACTTGTTTAAGGGGCTGGGGACGTAGCTCAGTGGTGCAGTGCTTGCTTAGCACATGCGAGGCCCTAAGATAGATCCTTAGCACCGCACTGAGCAAGAGAGAGGTAAAAAAAAAGGTTTATTTATGTCATCATACTTCCCATTGGACAGTTGAGAAAAACATTCCAAATATGAGCTACTGTAGTCATGCATTTTTAAAATCCAAACATATTCAAAGTGCAAGTATAGTGGACCCTTGACTTACGAACTTGATCGGTTCCCGAGGACTGGTTGTAAAGTTAATACAGCTGAGCTCTGCATGTTTACCTGGGTACACACTATAGATAACAAGAGGCAAATGAATCTTCCTTTAACCTAATTGACCCAAGTTGTTTGTACGTCAGGTCGGTTGTAACTTGAGAGTCCACTGTATATCCTTTTTGTCACCACTTTTCAAAGAGGCACTGTAATTCCCATCCTATGGCCCCCTTTTTATAATATCCATTAGCAAGAACCAGGGCCTTGTCTTGTTAGTTCTGTTAGTCCTGGTATCCAAATCACCTCAGTCATTAACCCCTGCTGAATGGAAGGACAGAAAGACACATGTGTCCACAAGAAATGGCACCTGCTACTCTGCAAGAAACCAGCTTTCCAAGTTACTTGCCATTTTCAAGAACTGCAATAAAATGCATGAAATAGAAGAAAGAACCCTGTTGTTGATGTAGTCAAACTTCAATGGCTTTACTGGCAATTCTGCATTCACTGAATGTCTCCAAGATTCTCAGCAAATCATGTGTTCACCTAGGGCTCAGTTTCCCATTTGTAAAAGGAGAGACAAAAAAAAATGATACTACTGCATTGAAAACACAGAGAGAAAAAAGTTATCTTGCAGCTTTGCAGAACTTTTTTAACCTATAATCTTGAATAATTTTTATTTCAATGTTTTATATCTTGGTGATCTATTAAAACTCCTGCTGGTCATTGTAATTAGCCAAGTTTAATTACTTAAAGTATATAAATATATCTCAACAACTTAGAACATTTTGTGAATATTTTAATATTAAATTATTAAATTAATTACAGTGGGGACAATTTGAAAAGTTTAGAGAAATCTCCTTAGAAAATAACATGAGAATCCCATATGCTGAAAGAGGTACAGTTCATCTGACAACCTAGATTTCTAGAAAGTAACTAATGGCCAGGTTGGTAGTATATACAGAGTAGAAACCTGAACAAAGGGATTGGCCACATATTTGCACAGGGTTGAGTAGGGATGGATGGTGCAAATATTAGCATGCTACGAAGAACAACAATAAAATACTATTTAAGTGATTTCTGAAGTTTTCCATTTAATATTATTGGATCATGTTTGACTATGCATAACTGGAACTGTGGAAAGCAAAACCATAAATAAGGAGGTTACTCTATAGTAAACTGATATAATTCAGAAATGTTTTGATCATATTCAATAGCACTGTTTAAAGTCTTATGGACCAATAAACTAATTAAACTAATTAAAATTGGTGGTTTTTAAATCATCATAGTAAAATTTCAATGGAATCCATAACTGATGTGTCAAAACACAATTCTGCATGGTCTTAATAGAATTTAATACAACAAATATATCAGCAGAATATTCTAATATAGGAGACAGATTAAGTCATCAAAACCTGGGAGTTGTGAAGGCTCTGATTTTTGAGTGGACATTTTTACAAATTCCACAAGAAACCAATACAATTTGTAAAAATATATCCTACCGTTTTTATATTAAGAAAAATCATACAAAATCCACCTTGAGGCCACGCCAAGAGCTGACACACTTACACAGAGAAAGTAAATGTGCCTGTGTCCTTTTTAGCTGTTAGAAAATTCTAAATAGTCCTTATTAAGGAAATAGTTTTCTTTCTTCCATTCATAGACAAATCTGCATTAGAGATATTGCAACATTAATATTTTAAAAGAGAGAGAGACAAGGGATGGCTATCATTAAAAAGGCTGTGGTTTCCCATGATCAAAATCATGTGCCTATTTCAAAAGTTTCTCTGGCTGCTCATTATTATGTTCTTTACAAGTGTCAGGATAGAGACAAAAGGAATTAGTGCCTTTTCAGTGGAATGCTGGGAGATTTCTAGTGATTCCTCTGCTGGTTACATACAAGAATGTGCTTCTCTGATTGTTTTTTTAGTAGATTATTTTAAATTCTAGCTGTGGACCTGAAATTAGTCAAAACTGATAGTGTGCAAAGGTTTTTTCTGCAAATCAGAACAAATGATTTTTGTTCATGGCAATGCAGATTAGTGCTATCTCTTTGAGTATACAAGTCAAATTCTCCTTTGAAATGGGTTTAACATCTTCTTTCCTCAATAATGGATAAGTTAAAGACAATCTTTGATGTGTGTTCATTTTATGCTTGTGTGAATGTGATTTGCCTTTGAAAATTATACTTTAACATAGGAAAAATGATTCCAGAGTTCACAATTAATCTATGAGAAAAAATAAAATATTGTATGAGTACTTGAATTTTTTAACTATAAGATTACTAGACAAGCATAATCATATTATTTCAGAGTTTCTACATTTTAACTTCATAGAAATTAAACTACAGGGCCTGGAGATTTAGCTTAGTAGCGCCACACCTGCCTCGCAAGAGCAAGGTCCTGAGTTTGATTCCCAGTACCAATAAAAAAAAGAAATTAAACTACAAACACCAATGCATGAAATGTTTACATAAATTCTATCACTGATTCCATAAAATGATGGTTTAAAGAACAAGCATAGAACTCTGTAGAGAAATTTGACATGACTCTCAACATTTCTCATTTTCTAAAGATGAAAGCCCTTCATCTGGAACTTCAGATGTTTTGTCGAGCTTCCTAACCAAATAGCACATGACCTCAAGCTAAAGTTCAAAATGAATTCATCATCTTTCCAATTTCCCAATCACTCCTGTCAAACTTGTCCTTTTTTTTTTTGTATTATTTCTTGCACATCCCTCCTGACCATCCGGGCTCTACACATACTTAGCATCCCTCCTGTCTTTGGGACCACTGCAAACCGTCTCGTCTTGAGTCTTGAGCTCAATCACCCTATTACCATTCCCACTCCACCAGCTGTGGACTTGTCCTCAATCCCATTGTTTCTGTCAATTATGTGCCCACTGATTTTCCTACCTTCAAACTTCCATCTCATATTTGTGGTCCTTGTTGACCACTGAGCCACTGATCAATGAGAGTAGAGAAACAACTTTGGCTGTGGGGCAGCCTGACTCTCCATGACAGAACAAAGAATCTTAAATAGGGAATGGAAGACCCCCCCACCATGATCTGACCTTTTGTTCTACAACCTCTCTTTCCATCTTTAGAACTCTACTGAGGCATCAGTGCAAACAAGGGCTCACTTCCCTGAAATTTTCATTTTCTTCCTCCTTGTACTTGCTGCTGAAATACTTTCTGGGTCCCTACCCACCTTTCAAATTCATCCCCACTTTCTGACTGCCTTTTTCAAACCTAAGTCAAAGCATTATTTCTTTCACTTTTGTAAACACCTTTTAAGGCCCTTCCCTATTCAAATACCAAACACTTGCTATTATTTTTGCACCAAAATGTTTTAGTGCAAGAAGCTGTGAGCATCTTGAGGATAAAAGATGTTCACTTATTAGAAATTTTAAAGTGTGTTAAAGAGTACAACTAAAGAAGTAACATTAACAAATACACTTAATCAATGCAAAGCCCACAAAGTTTTATCTTTTTCAGATTCCTGCCTGGAATTTTTGCATCAAAAATATATAAAAATAAATATTTATCACTCAATACAACAAGTGTTCTAAGAATAAAGTCTCTGCTGCTATAATTATTAAGTAACTCCCAGAAATAACTAGTAAATTGATATATAGAACAAGAAATGGTATTAGAGAATCTCTTTCCCAATAACTTTCACTCTATCACACAGTAGTAAATAAATACTGTCAGTGGCACCCAAGAGATTTTTATAAATTCTTTTATAAATCAGAGTGGTTTTCTCTCAATTCCCTCAAGTCATATGCTTCCTTTTGCCAATTCTTCCCATCACATATTGAACTCTGATTTTTATTCATGTTGAGTAGTACACATATTTCATAGGCACCGTATATTTCATGAAATCCCCTATTTTCCCTATTCTTACCTCCTTCAAGTATTTCTAACACACTATATTAGAACAGTTTACTGCTAAAATTGTATGAATTTGTCTTACAAATGTACATATTAATTGCATAAATATATGCATTGAATGACTATAAATATATTCTGATTCTGTATCACTCAGATTATTCCAAACAGTAAGTGGTAAGATATAAAAGATAACTCTACGGCCATACCACCCTGAACACGCCCGATCTCGTCTGATCTTGGAAGCTAAGCAGGGTTGGGCCTGGTTAGTACTTGGATGGGAGATAAAAAAGATAAAAAAGACTGGGAAACACTACTGAAGGACATCTGCCATATTAAAAGATAACTACACAGACCAAAGAGGAACTGGCCCTCAGCTACATCCTTTGGTATGGTGGAAATCATTCTGTGTACATAATATGGCAAAAGAATAAAATATATTTTTTTCAAATCAAGCCCAAATGACTATGAACAAAAAGGAACCAGTGACCCTACTATGAATAATCCTACATTATTAAATGGATATATTTATAAAATAATAGGTGTGGCCACAATATTGATAAATAATGTATATTACAATGAGCCTTTTTCTCCCAATGAACAATTTCCTCGGAGCCTGATATTTCTGAATGTATCGTCACTGTGAAGGCTACAAGACTCTACCTAATGGGATGGACTTGCAGTTTACAGAGTATTTTGGTATCTCTAGCAATGGCTGATGTAGGCCCTAACATGTTCTGAAAATTCTGAAAAATTATTTTGTTTTTAGTATAAAATGGGCAGTATTCTGTCAGTTATTATAGTCTGTGATCAAGAATAAGCCTATTGGACTCTTCTAGTAAACAAAATTGCCCAAATACTAGACCCTAACATTGCCAAATGTTAAATGTTTCCTTTGTTGCAAGGCATTAGGGAAAGAGGAGATATTATTCCATTTGCATTTGGGGCCTCTACAAAGGAGGACTGGATAGATCAAAATAGTATTAATTAGAATTGTCTTCAATTCTTAGCATGAAGAATGGTTTCATATTTAGCAGAGTATATGGTCACCAGTATGGCTTTCTATTTTTTAAATACAATTTTTATTTTAGGATAGTTTCTGATGTACAGGAAAGTGGTGAATATAGTACAAAGTCCCCTAGACTACCCTGACTCATTATACTCCTCCACCCCATTTCCTGTTGGCATATTTTATATTTTATGTTAGCACATTACATTTGTCACAATTAATGAGTCAATACTGATACATTCTTACTACATAGAGCTCAAATTCTGATATATTCAGTTTTTATCTATTGCCTTGTTTCTGTTCCAGGATCTTATCCAGGAACCACAATATACTCTTTATGTCTCTTCATTCTCCTCTTGGCTGTGATATTTTATTGACTTTCCTTATTTTTTATGAGTTTGACAGTTTTGGTATTGGTTCCAGGGTTGGTCTGATGTTTTTCTCACAATTAGATGGAATCCAAGGACTAGGGGAAGAAGACCACAAGGGGAAACTGGTATTCTTAACACAACATATCACGGCTGTGTACTCTCAGTAGGACCTGCTGCTCTCCATGCTCAGTGGAGACCATCTGGCCAAGGCAATGTTTGTCAGCTTTCTCCACTGAAGAGTTGCTCTTCCTTTGCCTCTTTACATGCTGCACTCTTTGGTTGGAAATGCTACAACGAGCAGCCACACTCAAGGGAAAAGAAGTCATGCTTCACATTCTCAGGGGGGAAACAGTGACATAAATTATCTAGAGATTATCTATTCAGCCCATCTACTTATGTGTTGAATAATTTGTGGTCCTTTTATACTTTGAGTTATAATCTCATTACAGAACATTATTCATTTTGTTTATCAAATTGTTCTGGCTTTAGCCATTGGAAGCCCATTCAGTTGATTCCTTGGTCCAACTGCATATTCCCTTCATTTTGTGTGTTTGTGTTTTGAGCACTTCCTAATTTAATAAGCACTAAATGATAATCTAAGTTTGTTTTATGTAGTCTCTCACCTAGCCTTAGAATAAAACCTTTTTGCAAGGAGCCCTAGCTCCTTTTATTTCTGATGGTATCAAAAATGAAGACTTTCATGCTAGGTGAGCTCCCTGCTACTAGAATATAGCAATACACGTTCCAGTATTCAAAGCAAGGAAATATATGTATATATTCTAATCCCTGGCTTCACATCTACCCATCTGGATCAAAATTAAATCTTTCTTATTTTGTTTGCATCAACCAAACTGAAATGCTCCTCTCCCCAAATTGACAATGCTTAGTTAAGTAGATTTCATTTTTTAACTGATGGTAGCTTAGAAGTTGCAAAGCAAGCATAAACAGTTCTTTTCTCCATGTGACTGCCTGAGTGACTCAAGAAATGGTTTAAGGGACTCCATTGTGCACTTTGGCTTTGGTCTCTTCCTGGTCTTGGCAAGAAGACTTGGAAAATGGCAACACTGGCAATGGAATAGGTGGCTATTGAACAAATGAAAGAATGGACACTAAGTGACATTTAAGACCTTCTGCTTTGCTCCCAGAGCATGTCTTCTTTCTCCAGTTCTGAGAAGAAATAGAGGCCAGGTCATGAAAACATTCTCGATGTCAGGCCTTCCTTTCAGCAGCACTGTATCTTTAACTTCTATTTCAATAGTGGGACGGCACCTGTCTTCAGCCCCTGTTCACAGCTCCACCTGGGGATTGGATTCCCAAGGCCTGCCTTTTCCAAGATGCCTAGTTCCACCCTTTGCCTGATCCATCCCACGCCTTCAAACCCTCCATCTCCACTCTCATTTCCTCAGGGAGCACATGCAAGTAGCTCCCACCTTTGTACAAATAAGGATGTGTATCCTTGAAACTACTTTATAGCTATTTCTTTTTCTGTTTCTCATCACAGCACAACACCAAAAAATAATCTAGTTTGTCCATATCCTCGCTTCCCATCTATTTCTCTCCTCCACTGTTCCACCACTAATGAAACATAATCAATATTTATCCAACTTGCTATTTCTGGTAGGTTCTTCTTTACAATTTATTTTAACAGATCTAACATATCACAAATCAACAGAAAGGGGATAAATATGCTTCAATTAAACTGGCTGGAAAATTTATATAACAGTAGACAAAAACTCCCAATTCGCCTGTTACATACAAACTATCAACCAGGTAACTAAATTCCAAAAGTGTTTAATATCACATTAATATCAGTTAATCTAAAAAAATTAGGAGAAAATACTGATAAAGTTATCTGAACAGAGAAGATCTATTTTGGAGGTTTTTTAAATGGAAGAATAATGTCTAACGATCATTTTAAAACTCCCATTAGAAAAATATATTAAATAAAGGTTAATTCAATCAGCATATTTGAAGGGCTTTAGTACATAAGTATTATTAATATTTAAAATGTTCATTAGCAGAAAATATGAGACAAAATATAAATGGCTAAGAATATACAACATCCAATTTCATATATAACAAAGAAGCTGGGTTTTTTTCACCTATCAAATTTTAAGTAATTCAAATATATCTCCCAATGCTACTGTTTGTTGAGGCCAATATTATAATAACAGTTCTAGAGAGTGATAGAAATACATATTTTTTTCATTTTCTATTTATTTCTGAATTTTCTAAGCTACACTAAAAAGAAAAGACAATCAAGAGTAAAATATTAAAAGTTATTTAGTAACAAAAAATCAGGAAATAGACAATCATAAATTGAGAGCTGGACATTATAAAACAATGGAGTAAACTGTGATAACTATTGGGATTTTTAGAGTGCCAAAATGTCATTCAAAATAGTTCTCCTATCAATTTATTCATATCTATTTTTAGTGAAAAAAAGATTTTATTTAATTGAAATTAGATTATGAAACCAAATATATCTAGAGTGAAAAGTTCATATTAAGACATAAACAATGGATTGTTTCTGGGAAAGACGATTTAGTGAAGGAAATAGAAAGTAGTCCAGTAAGTATCCAAAAGAGACCAAGTGGACACTTTGTAAGGAGGAAGCTGGATGGTGAACCAGAGGGTTAGACAATACAGGCTCTGCCTAAAGCCTAAAATTGTGTTTCACGTGCAGACTCTTTAAAAGGCCATAATATTATGCTTTTGGTGCTGCTTAACAGGCAGGAGCTGTGGCCACAGATGTGGTCTCCTTCTATTATCCAAGCCAAGGCCCCACTGGATAGAAGCAGGTTAATACAGCTTTAATGATAGCAGATTAGATATCTGGCCTGTTTGTTAGACATAATTGAATCTGTGAGTTTGAGAAGAGCTCTTGATGACGCACAATGTCACAAATCCAACATAAGAATGGCAGTTTCAGATCTGGTGACAGAATACATGTGGTAGTGAATGAAAAATGCTAGCTACATACGAGAAAGACATATGTAAACAAATTATAAAGAAAGTTTATATTTTCAATTAAAGATATAATTTTTTATCGTGAAAGGCTGGTCCCTGTACACAATTATACAGCTGACCACATTTATGGATCGTGAATACTTAAGTAAAACAAGTACCAGGAGAAAAAAAATCAAGATTTGGTTTTTTGCATCAAATATCCGGGTAATTATTGCTAGTATTCAGGCTCACAAACAAAAAAAGAAAACTGATAATGATGCTAAACATTTTATGTAGCAGAAAAGGGCATTACCATATTTCTAACTGCTTACTATATATAGGTTGCTTCCCAAGTTGTTTTCCAAACTGCAAACCGGTTACTCTAAAGTATGCAGTATCAAAATGGATTCCATTTAGATAAATAGCATTAATTAAAATGAAAGCACTCTAGGAATGCATTTTTTAAGATCAGATTTTTGTTCACTTAATTCTTTCCTCAAATATTCATTCAGTGCCTACTACGTGCTGGACACTGTTCTGCATGGTTGGAAAATTTCAGTGAACAAAACTGAAAACAACTCCTATAATACAGCTCAAGTGCTAGTGAAAAATACAAAAAGAAAATAAGGAGTATAATAAATACATGGTAGCATGTACCAGAAGGTGACAGGTGTTTTAGAGGAACAAAGAGTAAGATAAGGAGAATTGCTGCTCTGGTGTGTGTGTGTGGGGTACAATTTGCAGAGTTCTGGCCAAGACAAAATACCTAGGAATGGTGCATTTGATGAAAGACACAAGCCCAGAGAAAGTGAGATATGAAGAGATCTGGGGGGAAAATGATCCAGGCAAGGGATACAGACACCCAGTGCCTGCATGCACAGAATAGTAAGAGAAGTATAGCTGGAGGAGTTAAGTGAGGCGAAAGGTAAGAAGAGATGAGATAATGATGAAGATAAAGAAGCCCAATCACATAGGCCCACTAGGTCCTTAAAAGGTCTTTGACTTTTACTCCACACAGGAAGTCACTGGAGGGTTTTGAGCAGAAGAATCAACTGCTGGATTGTTAAAGGATGCTCAAGCTACTCTATTGTGAATAGACAGGAAGGAAGGAAAAGTGAAAGCAAAGAGAACAGTTGAGAAGATTCTGTAGTAAGATTCAGGCAAGATATTAACTAGAGTAGAATTGTAGTAGCAGAAGAGTTGAGAAGTTGCCAAACTCTGGATTATTTTGCAAGTTGAGTTAAAGGGATTTTCTGGTAGATTGCATGTGGGTTGTACGAGAGAGAGAGAGAGAGAGAGAGAGAGATCAAAGATGCTCTCAAGGTTTTAACCAGGGAGGCTGGATTTGTTGACAGCTGTGAGAAAGGCTGCAGGTAGAAGAGGTTTGGAAACGATTTTTCAAAGTTCCGCTTGGTGCATGTAGACTTTGATGGGTCTCCTGGATACTGAAGTCAAGAGATCAATTATTACTCATGGTTATACAAGTGTGGAATTTAGGAGAGGGGTCTGAGCTGGAGATGTAAATTTAGGAGTTGTCAGTCTGATACTTAATTTCTAGTTAATAGTAAATTATACAAACCATTCATTGGTCATTAATATATGTTGCGCAGCACACCTAAACTCTCACATGCCTTATGTCATCTAATTCTGACAAATCACTTGTTTCTACAGACTAGAACTTTGTAGGGACTAAATGCCCAAGCAACTCCCTGTGTCTAACCAACGTCTTTTATAACAATGAATTTTATAAGAGGCAGAACTTGGACTCAGAAATAGGTTTTTCCAGGAGCTATATAATCTCTCAAAGGCCAAATATAAACAGAAATATAACTTATGTTCTAGATGTGACATAGGAAAAAGAATTGAAAAAGTGTATGCAGAATTAGGCACAATTATTACCTAGTATCATAAATTCTCTGGATGTGGATTAAGTTTAAAACTAGGGTTAGTAACCTTTTATAAAGAAAGAAAGAAAATAGACTACGTATTTTAGAATTTCAAAGTATTTAAAACATTTTAAGTTGTATTTCCTAAACAGTCTTATTCAAAAATAAGATACTTTATTTTGATGTCTATATGAAATAAACTATGTGCAACATATGTGAAATATTAAGTAACCGATTTCTCTAAAACAAAATTAGAAATGTTTATTCATTTGATACCATATTTTTTTTAAAAAAAGAATTCTCTCTTTTCACAAGTACATGGTATTAAAATTTTCTTGTACTTTTAAAGTAGATTCATAGTTACCCAAGACACAAACCTTAGAAAATTAGCTAAGTGCCGGGGATTTAGCTCAGTGGTTCCAGCGCCTGCCTTGCAAGTGCAAGGTCCCGAGTTTGATCCCCAGTACCAAAAAAAAAAAAAAAAAAAAGAAAGAAAAAAAAAATTAGCTAAGTAAAAACTAATGTTTATGAGCCATATTATAAATCATACTATATAATTATAACTTGAAGCCAGCCATGGTGGCACACACTTGTTATCCCACTACTTGGGAGGCTGAGGGGGATTGTGAGATCAAGGCCAGCCTGGGCTACATACCGAGACACTGCCTCAGGGGAAAAAAAAGTATGTATATGTGTATATATATATATATATATATATATATATATATATATTCACACACACATAAATATACACATATATATGTAACTATATAAAATATATACCATTTACATATATCTATATCTATCTATCTATCTATCTATCTATATATAGAGAGAGAGAGAGAGAGAGAGAGAGAGAACAACAGAAAGAAAAGTAAACTACAATTTTAGAAATTGCTTAAGCTTGCCGGGGATGTAGCTCAATGATGCTATGCCTTCCTGGAAAGCACAAGGTCTTGAGTTCAATCCCTGCTACTGAATAAAAAAAAAAAGAGATAGAAATTGCTTAAGCTAACTCTGAAGAAACAGGAGTCCACTATGGCATTCATAAAGTTTGGCATCCACTTTCCCAGATCCAACTAGTTCTTCTCTCATTTAACTAATAAAGTAAAGCAACCTGAAGCCTTTCTCCTAAAATTCTGATATGAATGGTCCCTAAATTTAGCTTATGAGTCAGTCAGCCCAGATCTTTCTGAAGATGATCAGCTGTCATGACATTTTCTTCTTGAACAAAAATTTTCAAGCTGAGGGACTGATTCATATTTTCTAGTGGTAAGAAAAACATAATAGATTCTATTACATTTGAAACTCTTCAATACAAAGGTGGTGGATCTTAGAATGGCATATAAATCCAAATGAATAATAAAAATTATGTTGATTTAAAAATTATTACTCAAATTAAATGAAGCTATGATACATAGTTTATTAATATTGTAGTTATGACACAATAAGATGCATGTGGAAAACTCTTGATAATGTGAATTATTATATATGACTCATCTCAAAACAGAAATTTGAATTAGATGATGCACTAAGATACAGAATGATTACTATGTATGAAATTTATCCCTGTCTAAAATATTACCCATGTCTTCTCCTGATTGGTCCTGATTAATAGAAATGTGTTTGTATTTCGGGTAGGAAATTGATAAGGAAAAGATGAAGCCATTTTTTCTAGAACTATTTTTTACTGGAGTTTCAACTTCTGGAGCTAAACTTACACCCCGCTTATTCCTAAAATCTATTAGGGATAAAAGAACAACCTTTCTGTGGAATACTTGTTTAAGCCCCCAAGGATTCATAGACACTTCAAAGATGACTATTTAATGTGAATGGGTATTGTAAACTAGCATAGAAAATAAACTCCACATTAACACATCTTAGTATTCTAAACTAGTATTCCAACCTAGTAAACTTCTTGTATCATTTGCAGTGAACTAAGGCATTGTAAATATAGGTATATTAATTTCAGAAAAAAATAGTGTTGTCATAGGAAATAATAGATTAAGTACCTATGTGATTTATGTGATAATGACCTAGTGGTGAGGATACATCTACACTATACTGAGATTATTTGCATCACCTCCATTTACAGTTGAGAAAAATGCCTTAGAAGGACTAAGCCACATGGCTGATAAGCCATGGAGCTATCTGGTCAGTATTAAATCTAATGAGCTCATTCCCAAACATCAGTTTTTAATCCTCTTCTATTTCTTCTATTCTACCACGTGTTTTGTTTTCAGTGGGCTTTCTTGTGGGGGCAGGGAGTTTGGGACAGTGTCTTTACAGCCTAGATGAGCTTTGAATTCATTATGTAGCCCAGGCTAGCTTTAAACTCAAGATCTCTTTCCTCAGCCTCCCAAGTGCTGGGATTAGAGGTATGTACCACCATCCTTGGATCTATTCCATCTTTTTTCCCTTCCTCAGTACTAGGGATTGAACCCGGAATTTTCACCATGAGCTACATTCCCAGGCTGCCTGGCTGGCTGGCTTTATTTATTAATTATAGGTCAGCATTTCACTTAGTTGCTAAATTGCCCGTGTTGGGCTCAGACTTGTGATCCTCCTGCCTCAGCCTTCCAGAATTCTGGAATTACAGTCATATGCCACCACATCTAGCTTCTATTCCACCTTTCATATGCAGAAGTGAGCATCATAAAATAAGTACTGAACTGAGCTTCTGGCATTTCTTCAATGCATAAAGAATATTGATGGAAACTGAAACATCAGTTTCCTCTATATAAATTAGAAAAGTCAGTTCTTTTCAGCATTATCATTCATCCATCCATTCTTTCAGTCATTTATTGCATAGATACATGGTCAATGCCTTCTATTGCCACACCTGCTTGGTAGTAGGGACATCACCGTGAACAATGAAGAAAAAGTCCCACACTTGACCTCACTGGAGTGAGGAAGGCAAACAATAGACAAGCATTTTAGGGTGAATTACATTTCTGGTACAGAATGTAAATAAAATGAGCCTCAGGCTTACCTAGGGTAACAGTTTTCTGGGTAAGGAGACTCATTCCAATGGCTCTGTCAAAATCTAACCATGCTGGGCATTCTTTTAACTAAATGTTGGCTTTCTGTATGACTAATGGACAGACATTAGTCACTGATATATTTAAAATGAGATTTTTTTTAAAGTTGGAAATGATTAATAGTATTCAGCTGATCCTTCCTGTTTCCTAGACCCTGTAATCTATAAATTAAAAATCTAGCATTTGGGAATGAAGTCACATGATTCAGTAAGAAGTACCAAACTGAGAATACTAATTCCTATGAAATATATATATGAGGTATTAACATCACATATATTCTCCTATCATGAAGATGATTATTTGGATTAATAATTCTTTGTGAAATATAATTTACAAACAAATGAGCAATTATTTGTATTCCTCAGTGTTTTAAAGTTCATTTCATACAAATTAGAAAGTACAACCAATATAGAGTATACAGAAATCAGAATAGCTTCTAGGAATGCTTGATATTGGGATGAATCACATAAAATTAGGAGAATTATTTAGCATAACACTGAAATAATGACAGCTTTACGAACTAAATTTTATACACCCAAACCAATAAGGTAATCATTTCAATTACTGTTACATTCTCAAAATCTAGCATTCTTTTTGAAAATGATTTCAATGGCATCCAACTAGCTTAGATTTTGAAAAATAATCAGACATTATCACTTAGGATATATAAGATCACTACAAAGTAGCTTAATTTCAATAAGTGCTTTTTAGATTAATAGAAAGCAATTCTTTTAGTACAGTTTACTAGGAAAATAAGAATAAAATGCAACTACTTCATTCTATGAATAATTTCAAATAATTTCTATTGAATTAAACAGAAAATCTTACTGCATTTAAATAACCAAAACATTGATACAAATATTGTGAGGATAATTTTATGTCTATTTAGATTAGAAATATTGCTCATGATTTGTTAAACATAAATTATTGACAGGCTCATTAATTCAATTTTACAGATATATACTGTATACTTTCGAGGAAAACAAAGCCTACCTTGATATTGAGGTTAGAGATTATAATACTGTAGAAATTCATCTTTAAATATATTTTAAAGAATTTCCTTTGATTCAACAAATACTTTTCTCTTTTCTACTTTAATTATTCTAGCTTATTGTTTCAAAATATTTACAAGTCCAGAGGGAAAAGTAGTACATCTTGTTCACAGACTTGTGAGAACAGAATATTAAGGACAAATTCCTATGTGTGAGCCTTAATTCCATGTTAATGTTTTATTTTCTCTTTCATTTGTAACTCCTGTAAATTCTTTACAGTTAAAGAATTAAAGCCACTTACCTGTTAATCAGACATTTTTAAAAATAAAAGAAGTAAAATCCTCTAACAAGATACTTGTATTTGTTTAAAAATATGAGGAACCCTACTTGAATAAAAAACTCCATTAGAGCGTTCTGTTTAGCAAACTGGCTAAAGAATAGCCTAAATCACAAATTCCTGAAGAGAGAATTTTAGAATCCATTGCACAGAAAAAGGATTTGGAACCTAAATAAATGATTAGGAGCCAAGCTTAGATTTACAGGTTACTTTTCAGGTATCAAGGCAGGTACTCTCTTCAGGGTACAAAGATAAATAATTTCTTGTAAACAACATGTAAAAATTGCTTCTTGAGTATCAAAATATCAGCTATCAGTTAAAAATAACAATAATATTTCAAATAAAATAACATTCATTAAACTCTACTTCGAATATTTTTGCTCATGATACATCACGCACATACATAACATGGTTTCTGCAGTCTGTTTGTTAGAGTCCCTTCATTTATAGGAAAAGCTATAAACGTCTCTGTATATTGACTTGGGTCCCACTTTGATTTACAGTCTTATCACACAGTGTGACTGAGAAGTCTAAGAAAGTTTGTGTCAATTTTATCAGAGTGGAAAGTGAAAAAGAAATAAACAACACGGCCAAGTGGCCCAGACTCAGCTTCTGGAAGAGGCAGAATGGCGAGGCAGTCTCAGCCTCGGGTGAGACTAAGGCAAGCTTTGCAGTGAGAATGACTCCAAGCGAGTCACTCAGGCTTGCTACACTCGGTTCTTACCTATAAAATGGGAATAAGCATAGTGTGGATGAATAGGATTATGGTGAGGATTAACAAGGACACAGCATGTTCCATATATGCATTCTTGACATAGGTTACTTCTCAGTATTAGTTGCATGCTATTAATAACCGAATGGGGAATGTACTTAGAGATATCACATGCAGGTTATTTGCATTTTTCAAACTTACTGAGCTGTACACCTAGGATCCAGGTATCTTGCTGCGTACAAATCGTACCTCAAAATAACTAAAGCTCGCTGGGGATTTAGCTCAGTGGTTTCGCTGCCTGCTGCGCAAGCGCAAGATCCCAAGTTCAATCCCGGGTACCAAAAAAAAAAAAAAAATAAAAAAAAAAAGGGATGGGAATGTACCTCAAATGTGGTAGAGCACTTGCCTAGCACCATGAGGGCCTGGGTTCAATCTCCAACACTACAAAATAA
>NW_004624752.1:17961992-18125974 GCF_000247695.1 Heterocephalus glaber
AGATGAAAACAATGCTGAGATTCTCCCTCACCCCAGAAAGAATGGCTGCTATCAAGAAATCAGTCAATAACAAACGTTGGCTGGGGTGTGGGGAGAAAGGAACTCTTCTCCATTGTTGGTGCTAGTGCAGACTGCTGCAATCACTGTGGAAATCAGTATGGAGTTCCTCAAAGAACTAGGACTACAAGTCCCATTTGACCTAGCTATTCCCTTGCTGGGTATCTTCCCAAAAGAATTAAAAGAATCATACCACAGTGATATATGGGCACCCATGTTTATAGCTGCACAGTTTGTAATAGCGAAAGCTTGGAAATAGCCCAAGTGCCCATCAACTGGAAACTGGATAAAGAAGATGTGGTTTTTTAATAATGTGGAGTATTACTCAGCCATAAAGAATGAGAAACTAGAGACATTTATAGCTAAATGGATGCATATTGAGGTCATACTGTTAAGTGAAATAAATAGGACACATATATGTAAATACTGAATAGTTTCTGTACCGTGAGAAACTGAAAGTGTAAATAAGGATTAAAATGATTAAAACAAATTATTGATAATTTGAAATAGGAAGAAAAGGTCCAAAGGGATAGGGGAAGTGGGAGGGGAAGGGGAAAGTAAAAAAAGGAAAGGAAAAATTATGAGAAAATGAAAAAATGAAAACAAAGTCTTTGTAAATAGGGAAGGGAGCACAGGGAATGGGGAAAAATTAAGAATCAAGATACATCATGTACAGGTACAAGCACCCAATGATAAATGTAAACGTATTGTATATCTAAAATGTACCAATAAAAAAATTTAAGCAAAAAAAAAAATAACAAGCTCAAAATTATAAGGATAAATAAAAAAATTAAAAGACAACTCAAAAGGTATAAAAATATGTGCACTATAATCACAGCAAAATATTTTCCAAATCTAGGGAAATAATTCTGTATTTAAGTACAAGATCCATAAAACCTCAAATAGCTAAGATCTGAAAAGAATCTCTCCACAATACATCATAATCAAAAGTCCAGAAATTAGACAAAAGGAGAGAATTTACAGAAAATTGTTAAGATAAAAACAGTTAACAACTGTTAGGAAAAAAAAACCACAAGTAACCTATGAAAGTGAGTCCTTTAGAATAACTGTGGATTTCTCAGCACAATTCTTATAAGCCAGGAAAGCTTCCAATACACATTACAAGCCCTAAAAATAAAACAATTTCCAACCCAGACTTTTATACCCTGCAAACTTAGCCTGAAAAAATTGACAGAGAAGTAAAATTTTTCTATGAAAAAAGAAATTCTAGAAAAATAATGCTCACTAAAGCAGCATTGGACCAAATATTCAAGGGAGTCTAAGCAGACAGCGTCTACCAGCACCAAGGAGCCCAAATGAGAGTACACATCTACCTGGTAGAACAGTTAAACAAAAGAAAGGTGGAGTATTAGAAGGGGAAGTACAGAGGATCAAAGTGCAATATGTATATGTACCAATTCCCCCACAATGAATGCACTTACAATGCACCATAAGGTATACTAACAAAAACTTGTGAAAATTAAAAAAAAAAAAACAACTCCCATAACTGGTCCCTTCCTCACACCATCAGCGATTGCTTTGATCGAGCTGTTCTGCTGTGTGACTGTTGGCTCAGGCCATAGCAGAGATGGGACTCAAACCTGGCAGTATAGCTGCAGATCCGTGCTCTGCCCCACCATGCAATACCAGGGAGAAGCTTGGTGCTCTTCCTTTCTACTGATGCAAGCACCACTTCTTCACATGACATCTGCAGTGCTTATAGCCAGTGCCCCACTCCTAGTATAATGGTCTCCAGCGAAAAAAAAAAAAAAATGGAATTCAATGTTAACAATTTTGCATTGTGCCTAGAGACTGGGGGATGATTCTTTTCCAAATATTCAAGGATAACTGTTATTTTTGCTCTGAAATTTTTACCATTTTAAATAGTAATAATTAGTAACAAATATGTATCCCAGATGTCTACATAGCACCAAGTCCATTCAAGGGGAAAAAAATCAAAAAAGATCAATCCTCTTAAATTCTTTTCATCTTTCATTGCCTCTCAATGTGAAATGTTAAATCCATCAATCACATAAGTGTTCTTTCCTAAAAGCTGAATTTAACTTACCAGAAAAACAAAAGCCCAATCCCAGAATTCCCCCACCTCAGGGTATATAAAATCTCCAGATGTCACTCAAATTGAACTCTTTCACTGAGGATTTACTAATGAATGACTGCCAGCAGTGAATGCACTATGGCCTCAAATCCTCTGCTTCTCTGACGTCAAGACCTCCAGAGCCCTGTATATCCTGGGCAAACATGTCGGGTAAATCCAGGTCATCCATTATTGGAGCATAAATGTTATCAATGTCTCCCAGCCATAGCTGCTCTCCTGGCCTAAGCCCCATCTGTCATCAACATTTAAATCACTGAGCATTATTTTCAGGCTTGAACTACTAGAATAGTTATTTAGTTGGCAAGTGAGGCAAAGATTAGAATTAACTATAAGTTTTAAGTAAATATATTTTATGATTACATAGAATTACATATAAAACCGTCTGGCTAACCATTAATATAGTTATTTCCCTCACCTACAGAGATAGGTAGTAACTGATTTTCATTCTTGCTCATGAATTTATAAAATGCACATGGTGACAAAACAAATGATTGTTTTTCTTATTTTCATGCATATGATAGTTTGCTTACACCCAAAGCAACATTTTTTAAATCAAATTGGTAATAAAGCTGTGGCATAGGGAAGGCCATCATTTCTCATGCCCACTCCAGGTTTGCTCACATGCCCTCGGGCTGCCAGCCAAGATAGCCAGTTTAGGTTTCTTTCACTTTGTAAATCACAGCCAGACTCCATCTTCTACATGAACTTCCAAAAAAGACAAAGCAAATGTATTTCTTCTTGAGCCCATGCACTCACTCACATGAGAACAAAATACAAAAACTCTTAAGAAAGGAAAGAATGGCTAAGATAAAATAACTATGAGTAAATTTTTTAAAAAATCTATACTTAAAATTTAACAGACTGTGAGCTCTTTTTTAAACAGCCAGATTCAGATTCCAAGTGTATTACTGAATTTGGAACACTGAATTTGGAAGAGAACACTCCTGATAATTCCTAAATAATTCATTCAAGAATTATCAGATACTCCTGAAGAATTAATAGTTAAAAATGTTTGCTAAACTACATAATTTCATTTGAAACGTGGCTACCTCTGGCAAAACAAAGCAATTAAATTCAGTGTGACGTAGTATACTCAATGCTGAAGAAGCTAATTCTCTTAAAAGCGCACTCATTTGAAAGGGAAAATTAGTCTCATGGGAACTGAAACAAAGGTGAATTTTAGAGTATGTAGACAAAGCTCTGTAACTAGCACTTCAATATAATCTGTAAAGGTAAATGCTAAGTTGTGTTATTCACCGACACAGAACAAGACTGTTGCATGCAGCTCTTGATTGGTCTGACTGGGTATAACCATCAACAGAGTCAAGAAAAACCAACCAGGATCAGGACTGGACTCACTGAAGTGGGTAGGGGTAGAGGCCATAAAAGAAAGGAAGAGAGACAAAGAGAGAGGAAAGAGAAGGGGCAATATGTTAACTTCTGTAAAACTGAAAACCACAAGGAAAGAGTGTTTTTGTTTTAAGATTTTGGGGGTGTTTTTTTGGGGGGGGGAGTGGTTTGAGACAGGGTCTCCCTTTGTAGCTCAGGTTGGCCCTGAAGTTACTATGTATTCCAGGCTGGCCTCAAACTCACAGTAATCCTCCTTCCTCAACTTCCCGAGTGCTGGGATTACATATGCTTAAATTTTGTTACTGCATTTCATAAATCTACTGGGTAACTAGGTAAACAGTACGAACATCAATGAGAAGGAATATATATTATGAGTTAATTTTCAATGATATTCATTTTAGATGGGAAAAAAGTGAAAACAATATTAACAGGTTAAAAACAAATACCAACATAAACTGCATGAAAAGACTTTGGGAAAGACTTTGAAATGGACAAAACCAAACAAATTATTGGTTACCTTGACCAGTTGTATGTCAATTTACAACTATAGAATAGAAAATTGACAGCAATACAATTTACCATCAGAAATCTGTCACAGAAATGCAAGTTGTGTCCAGTGGAATGCAAATGATCCTTCTATTGATCTATTTGCAACTTTCTGCAAATTCACCTCAGCACTACTTTTCTGACTTCAAGTGTGTGTGGTACTTTGAATTCTCATTTGAATCCACTGTAATGCCTTACTAGTTCCCTAATTAATTAATCAGTTAAATAAAATCTTGGTCTTCATTTTATATTTGTATGACAGCCATGATTTAATTTTTAAAATTATCTTTTAGCTTGATGCTCAGGTAGGTGCATATGTACTCATAAATACATTAATAAAAATTATGTTTAGGTGTTGATCGCAAGTACTTTTTCTCATGTGTTTTTCTGTACTTTCCAAAATTTGTTTAGTATGTACGAATTACTTCAATAATCAGTGAGAGGAAAAGTTTAAAACAGACAAGGAAAGCAAAATAAAATAAAATCTTTGAGTCTCTACACTTACATCTAGCTTTCAAACAAACATGTATTTTTAATGCCCAGGCTTAGGTGAACCATTCAAAAGTTCCCAACTTTTAAAACGCCACATCTATCATATTTATGGGGACTGACATTGAACTCAAGATCTTTACACTACGCTACATCACCAGCCACACCCTGTCCCCCTGTTAAATGTGAGGATCTCACTAAGTCACCAAGTTGCCCAGGCTGAACTCGAATTTTCAATCCTCCTGCCTTAGTCTCCTAGAGTGCTGGGATTATAGGCCTGTGCTACCACCCGATTCATATTTTCATTTTCAAAAACATGAAAAGACAGTAGGAACTAAAAACTGCCAAACCCCAATGAATACATCATTCTAACAATAAAATGTTAATATATTTTTAAAGGCCTACTAGAAATATCCAAAAATAAGAATTTAGAAGTTACAAAACTATCCCTTGGATTTTATTTGGATGATCAGTGGAAACACCAGTAAAACTCCAAGCAGTGTTAGCCAAGAGAGGGCTGGCCCCTCATCCCCTGGTCAAACCACAGTCACCTCGGAGTTTCCTTAGACCTCACATAAAGTCTTAGATGTACAGTTCTGTACTATATTGGTTTTTGCTAATCTGAAAATATAAATTTATGCACTCCATACCCTGTTACATGGCAAAAAGAAACAGAAATGTATAAAAGCTGCTATAGTACGAATACTTAAAAATAAATAGTTGAGGGGCTGGGATTTAGTTCAGTGGTACCAACCCTGCGTGGCAATCGCAGGGTCCTGAGTTCAATCCCCAGCACCAGAAAAGAAAAAAGAAATAAACAGTTGAGAATATAAATATCATAGGCTATAAGAACATGGTTTCAATGTAAATAGGTAAATTCTTATAATTTACTAGTTTTCATAAATTTCAACAGGAACACATAGACAACAAAAAATAGATAACTTCATTATGTATTATTATAAAATCTCAGCCCACTTTCTTGCAAAATAAAAATACTTAAATAGACTTTTTTCCTATTTTTGTCTTATTCTAAGCACTGAGAATAACCTGAAACCTCATTAAAATTCAATTCCAGGGGATGAGTGCTCAGTGGTACAGCACTTGGCTAGCATGCAGGGAGCCTTGGGTTGGATTTCAGGCCCTCAAAAAAAAATATCAGTCACAAAAGGGCAAAACAATATTTCAGAATTGCTATAGGTTGAATTATGTCCCCTTAAAAAATACTGAAAGCAAGGCATGGTGATGCATACCTCTAATCCCAGCACTCTGGGAGGCTCAGGCAGGAGGGTTACAAATTCAAGGTCAGCCTAGCAGGATTTTGTCTCAAAAAAGAGAAAGAAACAAAGAAAGAAAAAGATGCTGAAGCCTTAAACTCCCAATGCCTGTGAATGTAAGCGCATTGAAAATAGCCTCTTTGTTGAAGATTAAATAGACGTCATTGGGGTGGGCCCTAATCCAGTAAGACTGACTGTAAAATGAAGAAATGTGTACTCAGAGAAAGGCATATAAGACAATCGGGGTCAGAGGGAGAAAAAGGAAAAATGCCACTCAAAAGCACAGGAACGCATGAGTGAAGCGGAGGTCAGAGGAGAGGCCTAGGACAGACCCTTCAAGACAGAGCCCTCAGAAAGGAGCAACCCTGCTGACACCTTGACCTGACACTCCCAGACTCCAGAATTATGACACAGCAAACTTCTGCTGTTTAAGCCACTTAGATCCTGGTACTTTGTCACAGAAACCCCAGGAAACCAATGCGAAAACTGACATTTCGTTGTCTAATTTCAAAATATGCCAAAACTTTGATAATATTTATGCACATTAAGAATGAATGAACAAGATGCTCCTCAAGATTCATTTCTTTCTTTCCAATTCATCCTTCATTAACACACAAATACTAGGAAAAAGAGAAAGAAGGAAATCTTTGAAGAAAGTACAGTGATTTTTAAAAACGCAAATCATGAATTTTCCAGTCATACATAAATTAATATTGTTAATGATGCTCCACTAACACCAGTTTCATACAGTTTATGTTTTATCCTAGACATCACAAAAATAAAATGGGATAATGGAATACAAATAAAGGTTAAAAATAAAGCAGAAAGTTTAAACAAAATTCAAGTCAAAAGCTTTCTAAAATTGAATGGACAAATACGTTTACATGAAAAAATTTAAAAAATTGAATGGAGCTCAATATCCATTAATCGACACATACTATTGTTAAAGTGTGGAAGAATAAGCACACTGACTTGTACAGAAAAAGTCCTTTTCTGCAGCAATCAGAAGTAACCAAAACAACTCATTTTCCCTTACCCTAAAAGACTATAAAAAGAAAAAAAAAATCACTGATGTGAGGGGAAAAGAATTGACTACATTTAAGTCACTTTATTAAAAGTCAATTACAGTTTAAAAAGCAGCAATAAAATGTTAAGGAAGGACATACTTTTAAGAAAATTTATGGCTGAACTAGGAGTCCAGAGGGTGAGGGAAAAGTAGAACAAGTTATCCTAGGAGGTTTCATTCAGCATGTTTACATATTCAGAAGTGTCTAGGTAAGTCTTGCATAAAGAAGAATTAAGAGTGTTCCAATTTTTAAACTCATATTTTTAATTTGCATCCATCTCCACTCAGAGTTTTATTTGGAGAATAAAAGGCAATGAGCAGTAAAAAATGCTGAGACTGAGATAAAATATTAAATGCTATAATATTAATATTTGTTTTCATCTGTAAATTTTTTTCCATGTTTAACAAGATTGAATTTTTTTTTTTTTTTTTGTACCGGGGATTGAACTCGGGCCCTTGCACTTGCACAGCAGGCAGCCAAACCACTGAGCTAAATCCCTGGTCCCTAACAAGATTGAATTTTAGGAACAAAACAGAATAAATTTTCCATGAGAACTAAATGGGGAAACATATTCTTAAATATGATATTAGAAACAGTGAGATAAGGAGATATGAAAGGATATCGTGTGCTTTATATTTTAATTCAATGAAACACATTCAGATAGAAGATGCATTAAAACATTAAATTTCAAATTCAAACAACCAATACAAAATACTGGGTGATCTTCAAAGCAGATGCCATTCAAAATAAGCACTACTCAGCCATAAAGAAGGATAAATTCAAATCATTTGTAGCAAAATGGATGCACCTTGAGACCATAACGCTAAGTAACTGAATCAGACACAGAAGGCTATTACATTATTTCTCTTAATGAGAAATCCGAAGTCTAAATAATTTAAAGGGGAAAATAAAATATAGATGATAGGAAACATGGAGATAGACTTTTTGCAGAGAGGAAGGGAATCTAGGAATGGAGGGAGAGAGAAGACAAGGGAGGCAAAGGAGAAGTAAAAACAATTAAGATGCAACCTGTACTGGTACCAACTCCCCACAATGAGTACGTTCATTATATATCACAAATATGCACTAACAAAAAATAAATGACTGTGATTTTTTTCTCATTTTCCAGTCATTTGCTAGGATTTGTTATAGCTTACAATGTTTTAGAAATTTTGACGTGAAGACTGGTGTATGGGTGTTAAATCTCATCATTTATATGGTCTGCAAAAGGATATCTAGGGAAAACATAGGTGTAAAAAGAGGAAATATTATTTTTATCCCTAAAAATTTAAACACAAACTTGTATTTGCCTAATTCCAACTTTATATCCTACTTTGCACTTTCTAGGAAAAAGAAATCAAGCTTTTCCCTTCCACAGAAATACGGAACACTACTTTTGAAAGACTGGAAGCAACTGAAGAAAAATTAAACAACGGTTGCCAATTAAATCCGTACTACAGCTGCACCCATTTAAAAAGAGCAGCTGCCGGAGAAATAAAAGTGCATCTTCCACATCAAACTACAAAACATTAAAAAAAAAATAGTGGCATTTGATTAAATGGATATTTATTAGACACAGTTCCATACTGCTTTTACACAGATTCTTTTTCAAAAACACCAGCTTCGCTTCTTACATAAGAAGTTGAGAAGTGCTGGTCTGAGAAACACTCAGACACTAAAGCTCCATTTTATCCTTGAAGAAAAAATTTTTATTTTATTTTAATCTAGACCAGCTTGATGTACAAACAATTTCATGGTCTGAAGTTTTCAACTTTGTGTGCCAGAATGTGTTTCTCTTCATCTAAAATTCAGTTCTTTCCTCCTTAGCTTGAATATGACATTTTCTTTCCCGTCAGCCCCCAAATAAAGCATCTAGGTGGACTTCATTTAAGAAATTACACATATTTATAGGATTAGAATTTATGCTATGGCTTTCTGGTCGGTTATTCTGGAGCAAAATTGACAGATTTCCATGTCTCTATGGGTTAGAAACATTCTACATCAGGTTTCAGTAGCGTACTGAGAAAGGAATGGACATGCGCAATAAATAATTTTTGCACTAAAATATTTTTTCATTTTCCAGTTAAATGATCAATTATGCAATCATAAGAGTCAAAGCAACAAGGAGAAATAATCTAGGGCTTTCCATACTTGCCAGAGAAAAATCATTTGAGGAGCTTGACAAAAATATCTATTTACCAGGTCACCTCCCAGGAGAGTCTGAATCCATTGCTCAAGCTGGGAATCTGGGTAGAATTTGGAGGATTTCAGAAGATACAACCTAAGCAATAAATGGGATTCAATTTTAATGTTCTTGAAAAGGGACAAATAAATATTCAAAGGCCTCTTTTACTTTCTTCGACAGCTCCATTGGGCTACTTTAAATGCTACCAAAAGGTAGTTCCCACAGTATGCCAGATTTGGTTAGGGTTAAACTTAATATGGTAAAAGTCATCTTGTCCAGTGACCAGGACTACTGGTTAACAAGAAAAAAAAAAAATCAATGAATGCAGTTGAGTCACTTAAAGCAGATAAACCCTTAAACTAATTAAATGTACAAATAATAAACCTTCAATTTTAATGTGAAACATTTATAAGGCATACATTCATTGACCAACCCTTCTCTGGAAAGCCAAAACTTTTCAAGGTTTAGGACTCCTAATCTTTAAAAAGATGACTGATTATTTAAACATCTATAATATAGCCCAGTTCTGTGATTTTTACTGCTTTCTCAATATTTCACAATTATATCACCTATAGCCACATTAACATGAGTGCTACAGCTCCCCTTTATTCTCATCAATTCTCTCAAAGAAAACATTCAATCATGTTTTCTTAGAATCAACAATATTTTTCTGCTTGTATTTGGGCAGTCTATATTACTTTTAATTATATTATATAATCACAGAAGGATAAGTGAGGTAAAATTGTACAAGAACACACACAACTGATCAGTTGTTATTTTTAAGAAAACCTGAGCAATGTTTGGTCTCTACTGTCAGTGCTAGTTTTGTTGGTTAATTTTGAAGCTTCTTTGCTTTGTGAGAAGATGGTGGAAAAAGCATGAATAAATATTGCTCGCTTTGCTGCCTTTTTATGTTTCTTAAGCTGGACAAATTAGCTTCTCAGCAAGTTATTTCTGAGGAGGAGGAAGAAGGAAGAAGAGGAAAAGGAAGAAAGGAAGGAAAGGAAGGAGGAGGGGAGAGAGAGAAAGAAGAAAAGAAAGTTTTAGAAAGAAAGAAAAAAAGGAGGAAGGAGAGAAGGGAGGGAGGGAGGGAAGGATAGAGGGAGGTGAAAGAGGGAGGAAAGAGGAGGAAGAGAAAGAAAAAAGAAAGTTCTACAAAAAAGAAAGGAAGGAAGGAAGGCAGGCAGGCAGGCAACATGACTGAAGACAAACATCAAAAAATAGGAATGTCTTTCCTTGAGAGGAAAACTGTCAATGGATTAAGTTAAGGAAAATTATTCCGAATAGACTTGCAATTAATTGAGGCACTTCTTTCATCACAAGGTCCTCTGTGTTGGTTTTGTAAATGCTATAGTTTATTTTCTTGGAAAATAACATTTTTAGAAGATACAACTGATCATGTTAAATCATACAATGCTTTAATGCCATGCTTGAAACATATGGCAGCTCATCCAAAATCAGAAGAATTTTTAAATTTTGAATGTTAAGGTATGTAAACAATAAAGAAGTTGAAATGATTTTGAAGTATTGAAATGTATTGGGCTTCTGCTTTATAATTTAAAATATTATAAGCAAAATGACATACTGCTTTTTGACCTGGAGTTTTTGTCCTGAGATTTTTCTACAATTAACTGTGTCCTTTTGTATCAGTGGTACTAACCAAAAAATCCCTCTTACTGGTTGGCCACTGACAAATGTCAAAGAAGACTCAAACTTTGTATGTTCTCTTCAAAGATAGCAGGGAATTTGGCCTGATAGCTATTAAAGGAGGCCAGAAAACATCAGCAACAATGTCATGGACAGATGAGCTCATCTTTGTTACCATCTCCACAGCCAAAAGGAAAAACTTTTCTCAAATCTGCATTTTTGTCGGCAGCGGTGAAAAGGACTCAGGATGATGATTAAAACTTTAATCATTCATGGTTTTCAGGATTAGATCATCATATTCCTTAGTTTCATTCTTTTGTATACCTATGAATGCTTTGCTCTATCCAATTACTTAAAAACAATTTAAGATTTTGTTACACAATAGCTTGTGCAATTACTAATATCTCAAGTTATCAAAGTTCATAGAAGATTTCAAGCAATCAGGAAAGTCTTCTAAGCAACTGCAGGTGCAGAAGTCTCTGGTCCAGGTGTCCAAGGTATAATTAATGTAAATTACTTTCCAACCACAGTTTTTATAAAACTAGGCCCAAGAAAGCATTTGACAAAGGTGCTCATGTTTGGTCATGATGGCATTGTCCTGGTTTTAATAATACTTCTGTATCATTTAAACATATTATAATCAAAAAAGATATCATTTACAAAACTAGGTAGTATACCTGGATGACAAATGCTAATTCTTGGAAATGTTTATATTTACAGTAAACATTTACATAATTATATTTACACATAATTTTCATTTTGTTGAATTTACCCAGTATTTCCTGAACATTTATTGACTGCGAAGCACTGTGCCAGGTAGATACTGAAAATACTACCAAAACCAAAAAGAGGAAGTCATCACAGGCTCAATGAAGACAGTCTGCATAGTAGCTGGAGTCCTGGGCTCCAGATCCTGTAGTTATTAATTATGCAATATAACTTAATGCTTCCAGAAGCCTGATATGATGCCAACAGATAAATGAAAATGGCTGCTGAGGGTGTCCATGTCTGATTACAACTGTCAGTGTATTTATTTTTCTCAATATCCTCTTTCAGATCATTTCTCCTTCCAATTTAGCAAGCAACCTCCAAAAGTGGCTTACCTCTTTATTTCATATGGGCCAAGCTGACAATAGGAACAAACCCATCCTTATTCCTGAAAGCACTTTGAAAATGTACATGAAGAATAATTCCTAAAGTTAATTATCCTTCTCTCATAATCATTATTATGAAACTGCTAGCACTGACAGACTATTTTGGAATAACATGAGTCATCTGCAGAACCTTAAAGCTGTACACATTTTATTTATTTGCTTTCATTAATTACTTGAGAAACGAGTACTTTTAAGATTTCAGGAAGCCAAACTTGTGGCTTCTGGCAGAAGAGTAGATCTGTAAAGAATGGCCTAGTCTGGTGGCAAGGAGAAAGGCAAGCTGTTGAAGCAGATGAATCACGAAAAGACTTTCCAAGTTCCAGTTTTGGTTGTTACAAAGGAAAGAGGGTGGTGGGGTTGGATGCTAAAATGTTTTTCAGAAAGTATTCAATTATTTTTTTACAGATCTCACTCTCAAGGCTAATGTACTCAGTGACAGAGTAAAGGAAATTATCTTTGGTCTCTTCCTATTATTCACAATGGTATTCCTTTAAACCAAGAATATTTTAATTATTTTAAAAATATGCCAATTGTCAGCTAACCTCAAACCCTGCTAGCCTATGGAGTTATGCGTAGAAGGATCCATGGATCCTGCATTGTGAATCATGATATGTAAGCCAGCAATAATTTCAGGCGGCTTTAGAAAGAAGGGATATACATTCTCTGTATGATCAACACAATACATGCTTCTGTATTCTTAGTAAAGATGAAAAATGAGGCTTTGGTCTACTCAAGAATACACAGCACCTCTTCACACAGATTTAGTGGATTGCTTCATCTGGAACCTTCATTTACAACATGAGGAATTTTAGCTCAATAATCATAATTATATGTATCACTGGGCTAGAATTTGCCTCCACCTCATACCTTCCAAAAATGGCATCAAGCTGTTTTAGCAGCATCTTCATGAAAATTCATTAAACAATGCTTACATATAAAATGAATTCCTTCAGCAACGATCTACATGGCTCTTTGTTATAGCTCAGAACCAGGGTGTCCCCCCAAAAGCCTCATGTGTTTGGAAGGTATTTGGATTGTGGGGCTGCTATACTCATCAGCAGATCCAGTGATGAGCTCATGGTTGGCTTGCTATTAGGAGCTAGGGACTCTAGCAGTGGGTCATTGGAGGTGTGACCTGGAAGGGTGCATCTCCCTTCCTGACTTCACCTTTCACTCTGCTTCCTGGCCACCATGAGGTGAGCAGCTTTCATCCGGCAGCCCCTTCCACCATCCTGTTTCTTCCTTGGAGCTTTCCAATCATGGACTGAAACTTCAAAATATACCTCTTCTTTAAGCTGTGGGTGTCAGGTACTGTGTCTCAGAGACAAGAAAGCAACTAAGACAGCCTTCCTCTGGAAATTCAGCGTCAAGTAAAGGAAGTGGTGGTAAAAAATTGTATGTTCTTTAAAAAATGATATTACTTTTCACATTGTTATGTAAACAGAGTTTCTCTTGTGAATACTTTGAGTAAAAGAAGGACATAAACAATATTTATAAAAATAATTTAGCTCACTGATCCTATTAAATTTTGAATTTTTAAAAAGAAATATAACTGATGTCTTTATTCTTTCATAATAATTTGAAAAAGGAATAATATCTTAGAAAGTAGCATAATTTTAAACAATACATTTTATACTAGAAAAAAATCCCTCTAAGCAATCACTGTCAGGTTTCTAAAGTAATAGTAGAAACTATCTTTTATTTAATATCAATTACTTTATTATGAGTCTATAATTCAAAAGTAAATCATTGAAGCACAAATTAATTGATAATACTACTATTTATATTTACATTGCAAAGTGAAGAACCCTGTATTAAAACTCTTCTGAGTGTCATAATACACTAGTAAAAAAAATATGGTTATCACTGGGTATTTTTTAAAGTGTGATACATATTTTAAAGATTTTTTAAAACAAATCTGAAATACCTCATTTGATTTTGTGTTTTCTTTTTTCTTCTTCTTCATTATCAAGATACTGGTTTTTTAAAAAATTGCAAGTCAATATTTTGGCCAAATAATTTAACCTCTACCAGTCTCCATTTCTGTACAGATAAATTGAAGGTAACAAAACAAATGTATAAGGTTTTTGTGTGGATCAAATGAAATAATATATTTAAAATTCTTAGCATAGTGTGAATAATTGAAAACTATTATTAATCCAAGGTAATAACTACACCTTCGTAGCCAATTCTCAACTCCTTCTTTTGGCAGCTTTTCTTCCCCACAAGTACTTTTTCCAACCCAGCAGCTCTAGACTAGTTCTGTTTAAAACATAACTACCTATAAATTTAAAAAAATCTTGAACTCAACTGACTGTTATACATGTTGACAAATTTGAGAGAAGTTTTCTCATGTTTATAATTTATTCTGATGCACTGGTGGATACATAAAGGGTTGGAGAAATGAGTGAATGCATGATGAAGCACTATTTAAAAATGTTAATGGTGGAGTCTACTTGGTATACATATGGAGTTCAAGGTAAAGTCCTTTGTTTGAAATTTTCCATATACAGAGTTGGGGAAAGCATGAGTACTCATTATACTTGCTGAATCATGGGAAACTCCTAGGTTCAAAGGTAGATAAAGGAAATGGTGGGGAAGAACTAAATTGCCTTCCTCTTCATATAAAAAATAATGCTTGGAAGGTGTTTCTGAGATATCTAAAAATTTTGCCAAAAAAGAGTGTGGCAAAGGTGCCTGGCTAATATATGAGTCACACAGATGAATTAGTTCTTGCTTTCCCTCGTGGTGTGGAGTATCACTTCAGTCAGTCATACAACTTCTTCCATCTTACACTGACCTTACAAGAGAACATTCTACTAGTTGATGGCACTGGGGAGGATGTATTATAGAAAAGAGATACTTTGCATCATGTGTGTTCATTTTTAGCAACCAGGCCAAATGTCTCCAACTCAAAATCACATCTCCAGCATGCCTGCCCCACTACTATTCCTCTAACCACAGGTCAGCACACAGGGACTCACTTTCATTTTGTGTTAAAAGACTGTTATGATTATTATTTTTTATGTTTAAGAAAAAAGATTTTCACCAGAAACTTGGTTTGTTTTTTTTTTAAATCTTGTTCAGTTAGCTAGTTACTGAATTATTCCTTTGACTTGTGCCCTTAATAGGCTGCATCTTAGCTAAAAGTGCTAGTCTTTATGACTCTATAAAAATATTTGCTTAACAACAGAACAGGGTTTTATGATTGCTGATCAGAACTAGAAGACCAGAATCCTGTCTTCTTTGCAAAAATGCATAATTATTATGATAATTAGAGTACAAATATGCTGACACATAGTATTTGTTTTTTTGCTGTGATATTTTTAAAAATGGGAAAAAGAAACACTTATGGTGAAATATAAACTTACAGATTTCTTTTACAACCTGCAGATTTCACAGCAAACCTAGTCAATTAAATAAAATTTCTTTGCTTCAAAGGTTATCTAATAAACTTAGAAATTCTTGAAAATACCTAGAATATGCTCCTCCTCTTTTGTACTATAGTGAAGAAGTGCCTCTATGTGTTTGCTCAGAAAGTCTCAGTAGTGAGCACATGGATGGAAAGAAGTTTAACCATCTGCACTAAATTCCCAAACAGTATTAGTAGGAGACAAGGCAATTTCACCATGTTCTGTTTTTTATTCATAATCAACTGTGATCCTGTTAAACCTGACAGATGGATACTTCACTGCTAATGACAGAAAAGAATATAGGACATTCAGCAATTATATTTTTAATAACTTTCAATGTATAGTTTAATAAGTACTGACATTTTCAGCCCACAGACTCAAACTAATTTGATGGAATTTGCCAAGGGCTATAATTTTGTTGTCATATCCTTTTGCGCTTTGGGGAAGGACTTGTACTCGACCCCAAGGCATTGGTTTGGATCCTTGCAGACCCATTCACTTTTCAAGGAACTCCATCTTTCCTGCTTTAGATAATCACATGAGATTAATTCCCCTTCAATGTCAACTGTATTCTCCCAAAGTAGGTTTATAGGATGCACAAAGCCAAGAATGGAACAGGGCAGGCAATGAGGAAGATTAGCCTTAAGGATCTGAAACTGTAAGTTCTTATCTTTGGGGCTGAAATATTATTAATTGGCCATTTTATTCAAACAATCTTGAAACTTTTTAGCAATTATTTTTATATTCCAATGACAGAAGAGTTAGCAATCTCTACTACAATTATTAACATCCATCAAATCTATCCCACAAAACTTAAATATCATAAAATCAAATAGTACATACCACAATATATTTCCTGGCATAGATATTATGACACTGATTTATCCCAGACTAAGGATATTATAGGTTAATTACAAGTTTGTGACATTAGTATTTTGCTTGTCTGTAAGAGTAATGTTATGCTAATATTTTTCTAACTATTGCCACAATCCTCAAAATAAGAATAAAAGCCAGAACAAAACCGTTCTTCTATAAAAAAAGATATTAAATTATTTAAAATGCAAATTATTAAAGCAAAGAGATTTAGATGAAGAAAAGTACCTGATTTTAAATCCCACACCTTCTACTGTGAAGTAAAATACAAACGGAAGCATTTAAACCATTCTTGTGCTCCTAGCTTCCTGACTCTGACTCACCCTCCTCCTCCTATTTCTACTTGCATGCTTATCTAGCTCCAGCCTCTTTCATTCCCCACTAAAGGTTCCAAGAATGTCTGCTTGTCAAGCTCTTCCTTTATTAGGAGTAGAGCCTGTATCTGCAGCCCTTTTAAATTCCAATTTGTCCCAGATAGACAAAACCAAAGATGATTCCTTTACTCAGTACAGATGAAGCATGCTTAAAGTTAATGAGTCATTTAATTAGGTAAAGAGGAGGCAAAAGTCTTCATATCAAGTTTCTTACCCTTAGATTTGGCATAGAACAGCTATCACGTGGAAAAGCACGTGTATTCGAATTCACTGAAGGCACTGGGCCGAGGACTCAGACATGTTTTAATGAAAAAGAAAGAAGAGCGCCAGAATTTTGAGGGGAAAAAATATGCATACATATGTATATATGTATAATGTTTTACTATATTTGGCATAAGTGGTAGATGATAAGAAAAAAGGGAACACTCTCTCATCTGTAAAGGACAAAACTATTTTATCACTCCTTCCCGGTCAACAGTGACCTGCAGAGATTATTTGATAAGTTATTTGACCAATCTGGCCTGTGGAGATTCAGCAGTCACAGCAACCTCCCACTCTACACCATCACCACTACCAACAGCAAATCAAATAAAAAGCAAAAGATAGGTTTATCTGCTCTACGATGATGAACACTGGCCCCCAAAGATACCCACTTCCGAACCCCTGAAACCCATGAGTATTATCTTATATGACAAAAGAGAATTTGCAGATGTGATAAAGAGAAGGACTTTGGGATATGGAGATTATCCTGGATTATCTTTAATCATCTATAGAAGAAAGATGCAGAGGGAGCTTTAAGAACAGCAGAACCAGAAGGCAATGAAAAGACTGAAACAAGAAGCTAGACAGATGGTTTGGAAGACGGAAGAAGAGGGCAGGTGCCAAGGAATTTAAGGAATGCAGATCTAGGAGCTGGAAAAGGAAAGGAAAAGAATTTTCCCTGAGTCTCCTGAGGAAGAAAGTTCCTACACACACATTGCTTTTAGCTTGGTCATACTCCTGACCATCAAAATTGGAAGAGCATAAATGTAAGTTGTTTTAAGCCACTGAAATTGTAAACAATCTTGTTATAAAATATGTAGAAAACTAATACACTTACATTAAAATTGAAAAGTATTTTTTGTCATCGAACTGATTTGAAAGAGTAAAAATTCAAGAATATCCCCACAAAAAACTCTCAATGCATAGAGCTGACAAGACATCTACCCAAAATATATAAAGAATTCCTATGAAACAATAAGACAAACCCATTAAGAATAAAGTGGGTAAATAATACGGAAGTATTACATGGATAGGTAGCTACTGAATATGGAAAAAGAAATTCAAGCTTACTATCAATCATGAACTGGAGAATTAAAACCATGCTGAATTACAAATCCATCAGATTTGCTAGAACCCAAAACAACTAGAATATACACCCTACTGTGTATACATTACATTACATTAGAGTGTAATTTTATTTTATCTAGGAAAGTTGAACAAGCGCCTACCCTATGACCCAACCATTTCCCTCCCAGGTATACTACATCTTGGAAAATACTTATATATGCACACCAGAAATCATATAGAATTTTATTCATGTCATGACACAGTAACATCCAAAATATATTAGACACAATCCAAAAGTCCATTGATGTGAAAAATGGGTAAGTGAATGGACTGAGTTATGAAAATCAACAGGGATGAATCTCAAAACTCAATTCTGAATGAAAAAAGCAAATTATAGAACACACACAGTATGATTCTAGGTTTATAATGTTAAAAATAGAAAAGATAGGTTTTTTTAGTGCCATCTGCTCATACACTGATTCCTGCTGTCACCTGAGTCACTCTCTGCACACCTCCAGCCACCTGGCTCTCTGTACTACCCATTGATACTTGGAGTTCTTACAGCATGACAAACTTGGACAACCAAGGCCAGTCTGAACTTGATGAAAATCTGGATGACATTGCTCAAGTAGAAGAAATGAATGAAGAAAATTCAAAGTTTATCAGCTAACTGTTCAGATGATACAAACTCCTGAGATTCATAGAGGCCTTCAAGATGCAATGATCTAGTAGAAATGCCAACAGGATACATCAGAAACTTGCCAGGGCAGCTAAAGGGCAAAGAGTGTTTTGAAAACACTTCAAGTTCAATCTGCACAGACAAGCCAAATGCTGCGAGGGCCTTTATGATTTTGACGGGAGGTATGCTGTTTTCTTTCAGCCTCTATTTGATAAGCAATTGGAGATCATGAACAAAATTTTCTCACCTATGGGAGAATATGAATAGAAAACAGGCAAAGCAGATGAAATTTCAGAGGAACTGAAAGAAAAGGTCATGACTGAATATGAAAAATAGGATAGAGAAAAAGAACATCCCTCAAAATTCTGAATTTTGGCTCTCTGCTTTGAAGAATATTGACTTACATTGTGATATGGTTCAGGAATCTGAGAATCCTATTTTGAAGCACTTGAAAGATATTAAAATGAAGTTCCCAGGTGCTGCCCAACCTACGAGTCTTGTCTTAGAATTTCACTTTGAACCCAACAAATATTTCACAAATGAAGGATTAACGAAGACATCTCTCTTCTTTTGGTAGCCCAGAATTTATGAGTTATACAGGGTGACAGACAGATTGGAAAAAATGAAAGAACATCACAGAAACACAAGGGACTTAGGACAATTTACAGGACCACTTAAAGCAGCTTCCAATAGTGCCCCATACCCTAAAGTTCCTGTGAGTAGAGACCCAGGTGCTGCTGCTGCAGCTATTCTTTGTGTATGTGCATATATGAGTGTAAAATCGAAAGACCAGCACTGCACTTTGCCGGAGGAGTGACCTAAGGTGATGATAATTATAATGAAGAAGGTAAAGAAGTGAAATATGAAGGGGAAGAAGAAAGAGATGAGGAAAATGATCCCAAGGAAGACTTAAAGAAGGACTGAAACCGGGTGGAGCAGCAGCAACAGCAAAGAAGGGTGGTATATATTCTGCTTCCCTGGAAATGGTGTCTATTCTGGCATCAACCCACCTGACAAGCCTGTTCCAGTATTTTTTGCTGTTTGCTTGTTTTTGATTCTGAAACTCAAATAAAAGTAAAATGTTAAATACAACATCAGTTCTCACATGATACTGTCCTAATTTCATAGTGATTTAGGTAGAAACAGAGGCTTAGCTTGAATTACGGTGGTCTACAGTTTACTGTAATACTGAAGAATGAGAGCTAACTTGGGGAGAGGTATTTTGCTTAAAACACTAAGCAGATAGATGTGGATACATAGACAGATGGATATAGATATGCAGTAGTATATTGTGAATAGTAGGTATATATATGAAGTATAATAAAATAAATACAGTGAATGTTGCTGTTGCATTCCATCCAATAGAAAGCTGGGATGTTCAATACAGAAAGCATTGCCCTGTACCTTAGTGTGTGATAAGTTTCAGTTTGTTCATTGTGGTCAGTCATTGTGAGCTACCCTTAAGGGTGTGTTTTAAGTGTGCAGCAGATCCTGGATCAGGAACAATGTGTCAACAGGAAATTCTGTCAATTTCATCTGAGTTCCTTGACCCTGCCTCTTCAGATTCCAACTTTCTATGAAATGTCATCACAAGAGCTGAAACTCAACATCTGTGGTTATGATCCTGAAAACAAGGCTCAAAGTTCTCAATGGAAATCACTCAGTTTTCCTTATGGGGGGAAAAAAACCTGTCAATCAATCAAGATCCACTATAAAGGTGATGTTGACAGTGTTTTTTGATGTTGATGAAACTGTGTGAGCTGAGTTTGTGTCCAGGAACACTACAATAAACTCTGAATATTTAAAGGGCTAATTAAAGTGTTTAAGAAATGATGGGCATAGAAAACAGTCAGAGAAATGGGCAAATAGTTTCATACTCTGTCGTGGCAACACTTCCTGTTAACACATCGCTTCTGAATCAGGTGTTTCTGTCAAATAAAAACATGGTACATCCTCGTCCACCTATTTACCTTCACCACATATGGCATCATGGGACTTCTGGCTCTTCCCCAAAGTCAGATTGACCATGAAAGGTAAACATTTAAAATTGATTCAGGATATTGAGGCACCCACAACAAATCCAAGAAGGAGGACTTCCAGAACTGCTTCAGAAAGTAGCAACAATGATGGGATAAGTATGTTTAAAGCAAGAGGGTGTATTTTGACAAAGATTAATAGCAATGACTTTTACTGTAATAAGTTTTTAAATCTTAAAAAAATATTCACCAAAACACAAAGTCTCAAATAATGTGGTACTTTAAAAAAAATAAAAATAGAAACTTAAAATACATTTCCTTTAGATTATAACTACAGAGAAAGCCCCAAGTCTCTATGGTTTATTCTAATTCTCATTGCTTAACACAATGAATGTCACTTATGCCTACTTTGGTTTACTATTAAAAGAGCTAATACGTTTTACTGAACTATCTCAAAGAAATGTCAAGGTATATTAAGCTAAATCTGACAAAATGTTTCCCAGTCTCATTAAAAACTGAAAACTTTGGGCCTCTGTACCATAGTGTGCTATCTGCATCTTATTCACACTGGGCTTTGTAATAAAACTGGGAAACAAAAGTTAAGGACTTCTCTTTGGATCTGCACAGGCAAAACACTTTCCGATCTTTGTGTGACATCTATTTTTTCAGGTACTTCAGATAACCCTATTATAGTAAATGCTACAGAAATCATGGAACAAATAGTACAAAGAAAATCTTTGGGGTTAAAAACTGCCATTACATTTGAGATATTCAAGCCACATTAAAAATCTCTTGGGCTAATCACCATTAATTTGGGGAGATGAACATTTTCTGACAATGAGTATAGACTAGATCATAATCTGAGGACAATCTAAATTTCCAATTCTTAATACAATTATACTGAACTAATTATTACAGGTAATAATAGAGGTTCCTCATTTAAAATTTAGCATCCGGTTATACTTAAGGGGAAGGGTTCTAATAACACTTCTTGAAATGAGAACATATTTTGTTTTGTGTGCGACACAATCAATTCCTCTGCTGAGATTTTTAACTCACCCCTAGAAATCTATAGTTAATTACAATGCTTTTTCTTACAATAATTTTACCCCTTTTATTAAATATTCTGTACTGATTTTTTAAATCATAGGTCATCTAAACTTGGCCTTTTTGAACTTTAAAATTTTTATCTAAAAATAGTCTCATTTTTAGTGAATTTAAGATCTGGCAAAATCAGTATTTTTTTTATTCCTTTAGGAAATCGCTCTTGCCAAATAGATAATGTTTTGTCTTATTACATAATGAGGATCCAGCTTCCAAAAGAATTCTTTATAAAATCAAACTTCTAAAAGATACCTGCTTTTACCTGTATCATTTCTCCAGGTCCAGAATGGTTCTAGTCCATTCTAGAAACATGAAATGGGTCACTGGAAATCCTTTATAAAATTTGGATTTATTTTTAAAATTAACAAAAAGGAGCATAATGTTTTTAGGAGACTCATGCTATGGAGAAAAGGCAGGGAATGATTTTATGAAAATTCATGCTACATGCTGTTTAAGGAAGAGAGAAAGATGGAATCAGAGGAGCACTGAGGGAGATCAACAACTACGGTGCTGGCAATTTCCCACTTTCTAAGCTGAGCAATGAAATATGAGTGCTGTTCATTAAACTGCAGATATACTATCTCCTTTCCTTTTGTCAACATGATACGCACAATTAAAAGTTTTCATGTTTGGGGCCGGGGATTTAGCTCAGTGGTTCCGCCGCCTGCCTTGCAAGCAGAAGGACCCGAGTTCGATTCCCGATACCCCCCCCCAAAAAAAGTTTTCATCTTGGCCGGGGTTATATCTCAGAGGAAGCATGCTTGTTAAGCATGCACAAGGCCCTGAGTTCAGTGCTCAGCATTAAAAAAAACAAAAAAACAAAAAACAAAAATTAACTATAAAAGTTCAATGATACAACTCATCAGAAATAAGAAGGAAATAAGGAGCCATTTTTATGGTCCATGTCTTAGTTACTTTTCTCTTGTTGCTAAGACAAAATACCCAGTACCAAAAGTTAAAGGGGAAAGGTTTATCTAGCTCACAATTTGTAGAGGTTTCAGCTCATAATCAGCTGGCTCCAAGGCAGGGTGGCACATGGCAGAGGGGCAACAGTTCATGGCAAACAGACAGGTAGCAAAGCAGCAAGGGAACTTAACAGTGTCATTCTGCCTCATTTATCCTATTCAGACTACTTAGGCTGGGTCATACTCACACCTTAATCCCAGCACCCTTAATTCTAGCATTGCATCATGAATCAGTCACACACTCTAGATCCAGCCAACTCAGAAAAAGCTACCTATGACTGCATGAGGCTTTGGGGGACCCAGACACAAACGAATAACAATCTACTCCCCCATTTTAATTATTCATTTTTGATTTGTGAAAAGGCTACGTGTCTTAAATTTTACTACATGTAAGACCACACACAACATGCCTACACTGAGTATCATTTAAATACATTAACATCTGGGAGTGATAGCACAAGGATGCAATCCCAACTCAGGAAGGAAGCTGAGGCAGGAGGCCAGTCTGAGCTACACAGCAAGTTCCACAGCCTTGGACTGCATAATAAGTCCTTGTCTCCAAAACAAAAACAAACAAACAAAAATTTGAAGCATCTTTAAAAGATGATGAGTACATTGATAATCATCTTTATTTATTTAAAAGGTGAACCTGAAAATGTGCACTCTTTAATGTCTTTAGATATTAAGCTGTTTATAGTTCCCATTCTGCCCTTTAGACCAAGGCAAATTTAAAAATTCCCTAAAGCAAGATTAAAAGCTAAATACCCCAACATCTAAAACGATTTCAGAGGTGGGGGCGGGGGGGGGGGACTCTGCCAAGTGTTAGAATTTGAATTGTTCTTTTTTGTTCAGTATACAGTCACTAGCTACTTACTGTTTTTCTGAGAAACAGTTCTTAAGATGTGTCACAGCTGTGATGATGTGGTCATTTAGATTTCTAAACCCCAAGGGATGGCTAGAGTTGGAGATTTAACAACTGGAGAGTGTAGGGTTTTATATCACAACAGTTGCACCTGTAGGGTGGGTGGGGGGTGAGTATCTCTCTTCAAGTTTGCAGAATTTCCATCTGACCAGGGTATGCAAAGTGGGATGGACGAGGGAGGAGCTGAAGTTGTAGGAACAAATGTGCAAGAGCTAACTCTCCACAAAACCAACTCCAAAGATGCCAACTATCCTGCGGAAGACATTTCCCACCAAACACCCTCCAAGAAGTAAGGCAAAAATGTATGGAATTGGCTGGAGTTTGGTAAAAGACACTCTAAATTGCTTTCTGGAACAACATAGGAGTCCCTGCCTGGTTGTCTTTTCCCACTCAATTTCCCAGGAAATATGTTAAAAACACAGACCCCTAGGGCCTCTGCTGTGATCTGCAGAATCGGAATCTGTGAAATTTGTGAAATTAGAATCTAGGCTGTGCCAACATGCGCTCGAATTTAAGACTCGCTAGGTGTCCTCAGTTATCACAAGTTTTTCTTGCCCTGTTTCCCACAGAACTCAGACTCAGCCTCAGAGTCCATCTGAGCACAGCACTCCTCTCTCCGTGTGACCAACACCCAAAATGAGACCAACTTCCCATCTCTACTCTAAAAAGTCTAGGAGTCTGTCACCAACATTATTTCTTTCACAAGGCCAAGTTTTGGTAGAGTAAAATAAAACTCTAAAAATTCAGAAAATAATGGATGATACTAAACAATTACTGCTACGCAAATCAAAAAAGCAATCTGCCTGCCATGTGGTGGTGGTGCACAACTGTAATCCCAGCGTTCCAGAGGCTCAGGCAGAAGGATTGCTTCAAGTGCAAGGCCAGCCTGGGCTACATAGCAAGACCCTGTCTTAAAAAAAAGAAATGACAATCTCCATTTTGTTAACACCTGTGGGAGGAACAAAACAAACTGGAACAGAGATAAAATTTAAGAGATGATCTCCAAGAAGAGACACAGCGGCAAATTCAGCAAGCAAGGAGAAGCACTTTTCCAAAGTTGTTATTGGCAGAAAATGTCACTGAAACTTTTCTGAAAGCCCACAGTGAGCAGTTTTATTTTGTCTGTCTTCATTGTGCACACAGATCTTTAACTTGAGAACTGAGGCTTTATTTCCCATCACAGCTCTGTTAAACTGTGTTGGACAATTTACTCTGTTTTTGCTTTCTAAATAACTTACTATTTCCTAATCCTCCAACATATTTTCTTTCAGTTGTCATCAAAAATGTGATGCCGAAAAAAACTGTGTTTCTCTGGACATCATTTAGTATGTAATGTCTTTTAAATCAAGACATAGGGAAGCACTGTGCTTACTGGAAGGGAATGTGAGGTGTTTTTAAATGGATAGTAATTTAAAGTAATTCCTAGTTATTAAAATAGAATTTGAATAAATTTATCAAAAGTTTTCACAGTCAGTTTTAATGCTGATTAAGTACTCTATAGGAGTATATTTTGGAAAAGTAAGTCTGAAGGCAACCTGAAAACTGACTAGGGGCTGAGATCACCTACTTTTAGGGACCACGACTAAGGTAGGCTAATTCCTGCAGGAATAGAGGAGGTGATCGATATAATATTGATAAGATGTTATAATGTAATACAAGTGAGATATAAAGTTCAGAAGACAGGCAAAAATGGACCTTGCATATCAGACCCAGACAACTAGAAAAAAGGCTGAGTATTGGGAATACTAGGGATATCTGAAAAATGTCAATCATTGACAGGATTAAAGAATGGCTTAGGGGGTCTTTCTAGGTTAAACATGAACAAATATCTTCCAAATCTACTAAAACATAAAAAGAAAAATTGTGATCAGAGAGTAAAGTGACATCGGTTCAGAATCCCCACTTTCGTGCTTTATGATTAATGATTGTCAATCCTACCATCATTGGATTCTGAAATATGAAGAAGACACAGTGAGTTCCCTGTCTTTGAATGTCACTTCCAACTTGAATGTGAAGGGAGAGGACTCCAGTAATTAGACCACCACGTTAGTGTGACAGGCTTAGTGACAAAGTGGCAGCCGCACAGTATGCAAATAGGCTATTTAGTAACCTCTCCTCTCAAGCTCTTTAACAAAATAACTGGTGCCAGCCAAGGACATTTGAAACCTTGAGAGGATGCTTAGAAGTTCTTGGATCCTTTGTGTAGAGAAGTCTTACAAAATCCAATTACAAAGTTTGCCAATCTACCACTAACAAGCAGTGAGCAAACAGTTCTTAAGTACTCGTTTTTAATTCCTCTCAACAATGGTTAGGTTAGAAGTCATAACAATAGTGAAATAATTCCCCTAGGTCTGGCATGCTCAAAGCTGCATGATAGTGGAAGAGGAAGTACTGAGATTATCGATTATCCCTACAACCTGAAAAAAGAGGCAGCCTTTGTCATGTGAATTGCCACTTGTATCTTTATATAACCTCAATTAGAAAGAATTTACCAGGATCCTGATGCCTTGCCAGGCAATTTATCTTTATCATTTCATTTAGTCTTTCCAATCACTCTTATAGGTCCTACATTATTGGGGGGGGGTGCAATTTAACAGGCCACAAATAAAGGTCCAGAGAGACTGAATAACTTGCTCAAGACCACAGGCTGGTCTGACCCTAATCATCTGCCATTCTAATCTCCAGACAAAAGACTAATGATGATAAGCAACAGATACAAATGCAAAACATATTACAGTGCATGTGAAATGTTATTAAAACAAAAGAAAGGAAGATTTTGAGACAGCTCAGAGTATTAAAGAGAATATTCAGAAATCAACTGCAAATGGAAAAATAAATGCCATAATGAATATATGACTTCAATCCTTGTAGAATAATGCTGCTATTTTAAAACCTAAACAATACTATTTACTTTGCTTGCACATAGGGGGCAAAATTACAAAGCTGGCTACAAAAGACTTGCTATTAATATATGTGTTTCAAGAAATGTTATTATCCATTAACTAACATTCCACACTTGAGCTTAGTCAGATTAAAGTGAATATTTTAACAATGCGAGGAATAAAGACCAAAGTCTTATAAAAGATACCAGAAGATGTATATTCAAGGCTTTTAAAGGAGTTATCAGATACTTAGAAAAAAATTTTAAATGAGATATTTTAAAAAATATTTTTACATAATCAAGAGTAATAAGTAATTTTTCAGGAACCATTCAATGCTGGAATGTCTAGCCTGTGGGGTAGCAGAAAGAGCATCAGGCAAGAACACAGGAAATCATTCTGCAAAGTTTGGAAGGCCTGGAAGTCCTCACTCATTCTGAAAGTGATTGAGTCAGTCTATCTTTATAAATTCATTTCAGAATCGAAGATTCCTTCCTTAAAGAATCTCTTTCAGATAGCTCGTATATGAATGAAAGAGATCCATCATCTTAACTAAGTCTATCTGCTACTCCTCAAATCACAGTTTCTTAAGAAATGAAGACAGCCAATAACTTGGAATTTATGTTTAGCAGCTGTCTCCTTTTACTCCCAATTAGATAAAAGTTGAGTGTACTTATTAAAACAACATATAAGTCAAGTAGTTCAATAACCAAAGAAAAACTTTGGAAAGCATATTTAACAAAAAGCTGCCCACCCAACACTGAGAAAAAGTCTCCAAAAAAGCTCATAAAAATCTGTACTTATTTCCACAAATTCTGTACTCAATTCAACTTTGAATGACATTTTCTTTCTTTCCCTCACAACCACAGGATAGGAAGTACAGCCCTGAGATCTCATTGTATCTCTCAAACCAGAAATTTGTGATGGGAGGAGACAGAGACGTTCAGTAACTAGAAGAGGCAGGGATGGGTAAGGAAAGAAGAAGAAACACTTAGCCTAAAATTTAAACTTCATCTAATACACACAAAACCCAAATCAGGTAACCATACCGATTAATGGTTTGAGTCATTTTTATATTCAAATTGGATTTGTCCAAAACAACTACACTACAATAGACCTAAAAAAGCACAAAAATACACAAACTATCTTCTTCTCTGAGTCACTTTAAAATAATATAAGTCATATTTTAGTCTGAAAATAATTTCTTTACAGGCACTCTGAAAATAAAGTATTATTTTACATTCATAGCATGTTTCAGGGACATTCATCATAACACATTTTAATTACCTAAATAAAACTCACTGCATTTATTTAGATGGTTCATCAAGTGTCATCTTTTTGTCTCATCTACAACTTCATCTTACTGAAACACAAAAGAATTGTTGCTTTCCATTAAGCAAAAATTCCTAATTAGTAGGGGATTCTATTTATTTGCTTTGTAACATTTAATTTTTTTAATGTATTTGTTCAGGCTGGGGGTGTAACTCAGTAGAAGAGTGCATGCCCAGCATGGGCGAGCCTCTGGGTTCTACCTCCAGCACCCAGCACCCAAAACAGTAAAACATAAAAAATGTATTTGTTCACATAACAACAACAAAAAAATAGCTTCATTCACAGATCATAGCTGTCAGTGCAAAGCAATCATGCTTCACAGAAGCATCTTGTTTCTTTGCTTGTCTTCCAAGAGTTTGGCTGTCGGGAATCCGAACGGGAACAATTTCCATGTTGCATAACATGGATCAGTGTACTGGACAAAGAGTGGGGTGTCAGGACTCCCAGGGACTATTTGGATAGATCTCTAGGGAACACAGTGTTTAAGAGTCAGAAGAGAGAAAAATAAATGGGCCAAGGGGTCAGGTTTTAACCTGCTGACTGAGTTCACTGGCTTTTCACACTTGGCAACACTCTCCACACTCCTTCCACTTAAACATAGTTTCTTATTGATCTAAAAATCTCTAAAAATGGAGCTGTAAAGTGAGTAATGTTTTTGGCACAAGTTTGCATTATTTATAATGTTTCCTTCTTCTGGAACATTCTTTTAAATATAGTCTCTCAAGTTCTAAGAAGTAGGAACCATCTGTCCTATCTGCTCTCCCTATGACATCCTCAGGACTTTCAATTTTTCTATTTTCTAATTAATTCATTGCTACCACTTAGAAATTTTTTAACAAAAGCACCTAAGATCTTTAATATTTTAGAACACAGAGTACTTAGCTTGAGGAATCAGTATAGAGTTGGTATAATCTCAGATCTGTGAGTGAGAACGTGTAATCTAACAATTTATGAACTAACAAAAGGGGTACTCTTCCCTTGGAATGACACTGCAGAAATGAAAAGATGATACATGAATGTAAAGAAGAAACCATGTAGAGAAACTTCTAATTTTATTCACTTTAATCCTCAGAAAGGAAAGTTTGATCCACTAAAAGCCATTCAGAATTTTTATCAGCAAAATATAACCAAGTTTCTAAAAATAAAACAAGGTAGCATGAAACTAAAACACAGAAGTAAACAGTTATTCACAATGGCTAAGCTTCTCATTTCATTTCCAGGGTTCTTTTATATTTTCATAAGATATTAAATACTTCTTAATTCATAGTACTGAGATTCGATTAGTGGTATTACATTTTATTGGTTCATACCATAGTAGTTCATAACATAATTCTTTTTCCTACCTATAAGATCCAGTTTAATGGAAACTAGTTGGGTGTGTCTGCAAAGCTTTGCATAAGCCATTTCGAAGCCCACCATTTATTCACACATGAGAAACCAATGTTGGTAAGCACAGGTCTCATTTCGTTTTGTACTATCTCAGTTATTTATTGCTTTGCAGTCAGCATTCAAGAAAAAATAAAATTAGCATGACATACTATTCTGATAATAAAACTTACTGTGGACTTAGGGAACTATACAAAAAAGAAATATAGTCCTTGAAACTAATAATGATTCATCCCATGGTAAAACACATTACCTTCACAACAATCCAGAATAAAATCTTACCTAAATATATAATATTTTATGGACAAGCAAAATGATATTGTAACCACATTTCATTGATTAATAGACAAAATGATGATCTACTCAGTAATGCAGTTACAGGAAAAGTTATTCAGGTATTCCTTTAATAACTGGCAGTGGATCTTGTTAGGTGAATACACTGCTTTCTAAATATATTTAACCCCCATATTGAAAGGATATACATACTAAATTTGTAGTACACTGAAATACTATTTAAGGTAGCTCAGAACCATCTCACTGAATTAGATGGAATTATTTCTATGTATTTTTTAATACATAGATAATACACTATTTAATAAACTGCTAATGAGGCCAATGAAATTTCCCATCACTTCAGTATAATTAATACGGGTACACGTCTAAGGAAAGTCACTTCCAGAATAGAGCCATCTAGTGGCCAATGCAGAATGCTGATTATGATCTCAAACTAACAGCATGCCATGAGTAATAAATGAGTAAATATATTATTAGCAACCTAAACTAGGAAGAAACAATTTTTAAATATTTCTTATTTCATGGGAAAAAATTAAATGAAAACGTCAACTATGAGAAATTTATATGGTATGGTCTTCATTTTGTAAAATCAAAAAAACACTAAAACAAGAATTATACACATGTGCATACATTGCATACCAACATACACACACATACACACACACATATACACAGAGGAAATAACTAAAAAATTAACAGTGATAGTAACCAGAATATTAATGAGGCCTCCACAGTGGGATTAAGGATGTTTTATACCCTTTTATACTCTGCTTGATGTTTTTCTCCAATTCACTCAGTAAATGTATATTACTTTCATAATTAGAGAATGCAATATTTCAAAATGCCCTGGGAGAACACTGAAACAAATATGAAAAAAAGCAAGCATAAAGTCAGTAATTTCTGAAAATACAGGATGCTTCTCATTTTTAACTGGAGAGACTGTTTGCTGAGAAATAAATGAAAGACTACTTCTTTCTTATTATTTGGATATGATGTTTCCCCCAAGGTCCATGTGTTGTGGGCTTGGTTCCAGTGCAGGAATATTCAGAGTGATGGGCTTCTGGAAGGTGAGTGGATTATGAGGGCTTTAACTTCAGCACTGGATTAATCCACTGATGGATTCATAATTTGATGGCAGCTGAGGAGGTGGGGCTAACTTGAAGGGGAAGGCTCATGGAGTTATGACAACAGGCTAGTGCTCTGTTCCCAGGCTGCTATCAGGTGAGCAGCCTTCCTCCTCTGTGTTGCACGTGCCTTGCCACAGCCTAAAAGCAATAGAGCCAGCTAACCATGGACTGAAACCTCTGAAGTCATGAGCCAAAATAAAGCTTTCCTCTTTTAATTTGATTTCTTCAGGTATTTATTACAGTGATAGAAAGGCAAATAACATACTCTTAATACATGTATTATAGGTTTCAATGATTTCTCATCTAAGAATAAATCACACTTGACTTGGGCATAAGGCATATAGCATTAAGACAAGATCTGATGGAGCAGCAAATAAGTGTAGCCTGTTTTGTGGGGTTTTAAATTTAAAATACAAATGATTTAGAAACATAATACAAAAAATAAGATACTAAGAAAGGAAAAGATAATTATTTTCATTTAAAAAATGAAGAAATGGAAATTTAAAGAGATACATACATAGTTGTGTCCAGGTCTGCCACTGATACACTAAAAGTTCTCTGATCCTTAGTCTATTGCTCTTCATAACATCAATTTTGATGTCTGGAACTAAATGACTTGTAAAGCTATCTTCAGCTCTATTCCCAAAAAAGTCTCATTGTAAGGAACAGCAACTATCCCTATTTATATTTTTAGATAGATATAGGTAATGTAATATAGTTGAAAATATTTAAGTGTAATCAGAATATAGATTTTATTTTTGTAAAATGTGTTGATATTGAGTTAACTAAATGAATACTAAATTGCACGAAAATGTTTACGATGAATTAGGAACAAAAGGAAACTTTGGATATTAGGCATTATAGCAGCATATTATAAATGGTATTCCCCTTAGAATTCTCTGATATGTATTTGTACATCAGGTAAGAAACACAGTTGTTATACAGATATTGAGCATTAAAAAATAGGTAAGTAAAATTAAAAGTAAGCACAACAAACTACATGATTGAATAAAAAACTTTGAAAGATTTAATTTTGCTAAGAGACCTAATAATCTTAACCCTAATCTTCACAAACCATCAATTAGTAGTTTGACTTTGATTTTTCTCAATACTTCATTTAAAAGTGCTTTGGAAATTCTTAAGTTCTTGTTGGGGATAATAATATTTTAGTATATTTTCTACCTAAAATGACAATTTATGGGCAAGACCCAAGACTTTTTGGTGGTACTAGTATACCTATACATGGGCAGCCCCCAAAGTAAAGTATACCAATGAGATGGCCGAAAAGAACTTCATCTCTTTTCCTTCCTTTAATATTCCTTTTATTCGTAATCTAATTGCTATTTTAAAATATTCTGATACTATCTGTATTTTGATCTCGATATGTTATATGATAGATTAGTAATAAAGCATTTTTGGAATTAGAGTAAGAATAATTATAAACTTATAAATTGACATTTTGATTCATATCCTTTTTTTTGCATTTGGTGAGCCAAGTAGTCAAAGTTTGTTAAAATTTGCTACAAGGTCAATTTAGAGACCTCTCTTTTTTTTTTTTTTTTGGTACCAGGGATCAAACTCAGGACCTTGCACTTGCGAGGCAGGCACCGAAACCACTGAGCTAAATCCCCGGCCCTACAAGATCAATTTAATAGAAATGGTGGTTATAAAAAAGATTTAAATCTACCATCATCATCATCCTTTTTCACTTATCAAGATGAGGCCAGAGCTTAATGTAGGTTATTCAGAGAAGAAAGTAGAAAAAAATATATATTATCTTAGTCTAACTTTCCCAGATATGTTTATTATTCTATATTTTATATCTGTATATAAAAGTAACTAGAAATAAGAAAGGGATGGAGGTAAATATTTTATATTTCACTGCTTCTGAAATTTCAATCATTCACATAACAATCACCTTTGTTTTTTACCATGTCATGGATTAACTACCCAATATACCATCCACTTAGTGTTTCTCTTTAAACCGAAAAATTTTTAATTACATTTATCTTTTACAATTTTATATCACTGCTTAAGTGGAAACTCAGTAATGCTTTATAGAAGTAGGAAGTAGACATAAAACTAAATTCAATGACAAAAAAACAATGTCCCATCCTCAAATTTTAGTAAGACACTATATTTCCTTACAAAGTTTGAGCCTGGGGCTTATTCTTTGTTATGAAAAGATACAATGCTAGCACCAAACTGAATTCATCCCCCTTTAATCAGAAAGATTAGAACTGAAAAGCAAACGACTTCATAAAAATATTATCAATAAGCATTTCTGGTTGTATCTAATATAATTTTTGTACCAGCACTGAACAGATTCTACATTTCAAAAGAAAACGATGTACATGTTATACTGAACATGACTGAAATAAAAACTTCTTTTTCATCAAGAACAATGGTGGTTAAGCTAAAATCAGAATGGCATTCACGGATGACCTGGATGACTGAGGGAAGGTAGTATTTGCTGCTGTGGATGGGAGCAGTGAACCAGAAAAAACAGGGTTGGAGGGACCACAGGACACTTCTGAGGTCACAGACTCCCACTCCACTATTTACTGTGATGAACCACACAATCTTCAAAATAAGTGCGCTGAAACTATGTTTTCAAAATGTTTCAAAAAGGTGTGGCTAATAATCTTTAGAAGACTTCTAAAATTATTCTCCATATGAATTAAATAGTACTCTTTGTTCTAATTATGTGAATTGTACCACACCATTAACACATTTTTATATTATTACAAAAGCTTAAAGATCAATTAGCTGAAATTTGTAATTTCTTACACTGCATTCTACTTACACATTGTGCATGTGATGCTTCAGAGAAATGCACATGTATTTTTTTTTGCTACCAATCTCTCCAACCATTTACTTCCTAATGGCACCATAATTTTAATACATCACAGTATACCCTTTCAGCAAACAGACTGCTATTATTGCAGATTATTTACTTGTAGATCACTTACTAAAACAAGCAGTATAAAAAGAAGGAAATTACTAAAATGTGAGCAGACAAAATATTGGTTCTCAACTCCATTCCTATCTTTCTGATTCTCAGGAGGCTGGAGAACTCAAAACATCTTATTTTTTGCCCATCTGGCTTCTTGTCAGATTCTGCCAAATGGAGGCACTGGTAAAAGATTCAAAGGTGGATGAAAGAGAAGGCTGCTTTTTTTCTGCTTCCAGCAAAGCCAACAGTAGCAGAGGGCTAATGAGAACCACTGCCAAGTAACATCCAGCCTCCTGGTTTCAGAAATGCTAGTAGTGTTGGCTCCTGGGGACTGCTCCCCTAACGCTGTTGTAAGTGGGCAGCAGAAGCAGCAGCAATTTAGCACCAAATGCAAATCTGTGTCCTCCAGCCCTGAGCAGCAAAGGCATTCAGATCTTTGAATAACAACCCATTCTTCCCCTTTGTAGTTCAACTTTCCTTACATTTTCAGTGATTTGCTTCATTCATTCATTCCCTGCTGCTTGGATGAGAAAATGTTCCTTCCACCTTTCTGAATGGGCACTAGTGACAAACCATGAAACCAGTACAACTCGAGAGTCTTTTCTCTTCCAATCCATACTAGTTTTAAATTTGAAAGATTTTAATATTTTAAGTTCATGCTGCAAAACCTCTGAGCATATACGTTTGAATATACACATACACAGTCAAAAATAGAACGTACAGTGAAATACTATACAATGGTCACACTGAGGGTCTTGATGTTTAAATTATACATTTCTTCTTTGTGTATTCCTATTCCTATTTCTTAATTGATTACTTTTAATGAAAACACATTAAAAGGTATATGTCGATTTTTAAAATTAGAAATTATGCTAATAAATTTTAAGTCTTTACATTTTTTTTTACGCTGTAAGTATCTTTTAGTATATTTTCTACCTTTGAAACTTTCCATCAGGATAATTTCCTGTTTGTAACAAAGGATAGTAAAAAGAGTCAGAATGCATGAATATCCCAGTCTGACCATGTCATAATTGTACAATATTGATAAAAGACTACTGCAAATTTTACAGTGAATTACAGATATTAAAAAATGAGATGCTCTTATACTTTGAACCCATTCTTTGAAGTAACAACTTTTTGTTTTTGTTTTTCTGAGATAACATTTCTCTATGTGCACCAAGCCTGGAATTTAAGGTGATCCTCTTGTCTCAGCCTCCCTAATGCTGGGACTATAGGCATATACCACCATACCCAACTGTTTAAGTGGCAACTTGAAACATATTCCTCAAAGTCACAAAATTACAAATAACTACAGTTTAGCCTAAACATTTTAAGAAGTACAAAGAAACATAAAACTGGTTGAGTAGGGGAACATCACCACTAATTTTGTTATGTTTGAAGGAAATACTCTAAATATTTAACATATTTCCTTTGCCTTTATAACTATCTACTCTCTTTTACTTCTTTGTGTTCTCATATTATTTTTTAAAACTCCAAACATTTTCTCATAAGCATTTGCCAATCATTCTATGAGCCACTGTGAAGATCACATTATGGATTATATAAGGCAGTGTCAGGCAACACCCTGATGTCCTTAAAATGCTGTGTTCCCGCCAATAGTGGACCCCTGCTTGTGCCTTCAGTTTTTACTGGAATGAGTCTGCGCCTCTGAATGTTAGAAAGCACAGCTTGTCTTCCTATTTAAACAAATCCAGAAATGCTAGGGACTGATACAGGTTTCATTGCAGGTCTATCGGAATACAGTGTGAAACTTCCTTCTAGATTCAGGCAACAGGTTGAATGTCTGCTGCAGTTTTCTGCACACGTATCTTGTGTTTCTAGGGAGAGAAAGTGAGAAAGCACTCTAACCAGAGACCATTTCTGTGCAATAACCCAACTCACTCCTAAATTTATACAAAAAGATTTTCTAAACACTACATATTTATTCCCAAATAACTCTCTGGAAATTAATACTTATATAACTCAATAAAAGGGTAAAGAGATCATGATAAAAAAGTGGAAATACTATAGTAAACTGGTACATCAGTTCACAAACTCAATTCCCTCCACAATTCTGGTCCCAAACTGAACTGAATAAGAACCAGGTCAAATTTCTGCATAAGGACAATATTGAGTCTAACCATTGAACCAAAGTCAGTTCACAAATACTTCTGTTTGTGAATAGAACAGTTCAGCAAAATTTTGTTTCTGTTCAGGAACTCTGCATCAGTTGATGAACATGAACGTGGCCATCTTCCCCAGAATCATGGAACAAATTAAGATCTTGAACTGAGATAGCACTGTAGAAGTAACAAATGTGATATTATATTAAACAGAAATGAAAACAGCAGGCAGAATCTACAAATATCAGGCAATCAGTACTCTTAGGAAGCATGGGAATAACCTTGACAAAGAGCTATAAAATTACTAGGCACAGGCCTGTACTTTTGTGACAAGAAGCACAGTTCACTGGCTTACAGATAACAAATGCATCTATCCACTTGAAGATAAAGACAAACAGAAAGGTGAAAACTCACTAGCATATGAAAGGATCCAAGTTCCTGAAATGCTAGAGAAAAAAATCAAAGTATTTCTGAAGAAAAAGATGTCAAAGATCATCTGTAGTAGTTAGCAAGGTTCATGTCTAAGGAAATCACTAGACTAATCATCCTCAGCATATAAAGAACATTTCAAAAACTAATAAAAAAGATCAGCTCAAGATGCAGTAATTTCAGGGAAATGAAATAAGCTTTCTAAATGGAATTTATCTGACATGCTTATTAACTTAATCAGGTCATATTTTAGAGGCTTTTTTGAATAAAAATTTATAATATTGCCATAAACCATCGATGACAAATTTAATTACATTGAAAGTTATTTTTAACAAATATCACTCTGATAAGAAAATATTTTGAACTGTAACCCACCAGAAGTAAGTTAAGCCTTACAATAACTTTAAATAGAGACATTGTACCCTTTTCTACCAGTTCAGTTGAGAGTTTAGGAAACCTGTATTCTAGCGTGAATCACTTACATAACACAAAGTTATACAATATTTTATATATAAAATATATGTGTCTATAATTATATTTAAAATATTTCCTCAAAGGATAAAATAACATATGCCTGAATCAAGGTATGTATATATGCATATACCTTTATGTGTTATGTATGTGTATATATGTATGCATTTTAATTCATCTATGCGTTATTTTATCTATAAGTGAAAGACAATAAGTATAGTACTGTTGGGAGCCCTATAGAAATGCAAGATCCCTGTATAAACCTAAGGCCTAAGTATAGAAGTGTTAACATTAAAAACAAAATAAATGAAAAATAAAAAGTGTTCCCTCAATCCCTACTTAGCACAGTGTGAAAACCTTGGATTCAATACCCAGTACCACGAAATAAATCAAAAATTCCCTCCCTAGAACTAGAAAATAAAACCTCTCCCCTGTAGGAGTATTGTTTCTTCATACAACATCCTTTCTCAGATTTTACTTGAAATTCTATCTCTAAGTGACTTTCCAGATTTGGTTTTTTGCTTTGTTTTGTGTTTTTGTTAGAAATAGATACATCCCTGGGAAGGAACTGATTTATTACTCTTGTATAAAAGAGGATTAAAAGAATTTCCAGGAAAGGAGATTTTGGCATCATTCAGGCCAAGGAAAGACAAACCAAAAATAAGTCTAGTTGACAAAAACATCTTCAGGTTTCATCTGAGAGAAAACAATTATTCTCAGAGTGTTCCTCAGTGGGCAAATCCATCCAAAAGCACAGCCCTTTGTATCACTCTTGTGAGCAAATCAATAGATTTATTCTTTTCACCTGTGATTAAGTACTACTCCATAATGAAAGCGAGGTATAAAGGATTACTAAAATTCTCTCTTAATAAAATGAAGTAATCAAATCATTACTCATCCAGCTACCACTTTATGTTTGACACCACCATCCATAGACACCCACACAACTTAATAGATTTCTTGCAAAAAAATTTGGTGAGGATTCTTTATTAGCAATATATTTATAGTACTGTCCCAAGTTGGTCATATTTTAATGGCTTCCAACTCCATCCTGCTATTATGAATCAATTTAGCTATGACACTCTCAATATAAGTCGTGTGGGTCTTGGTTCACCTGCAGCCCAGGTAAATGTATCTTTTCATCACTATTTTAAGAATACTATTTCCTAAGAAGTCAATGTAAAGGCAGATATTATGGCTCCAATGTGGAAACATTTATTTTATTGAATCCTCTCCAAATACGCAGTATCTCTTCTTTGGTGACATATTACATAAGCAAACTAACTTTTAGATAACATATTACCAAGTTGAGTGCTTTAAAATGTTATTAGGTCTAGGGATGTAGTTTAGTGGTAGAGCACTCGCCTAGTATACCTGAGACCCTGGGTCCAACCCCCCAGTACCACTAAATAAATATAAATAAATAAATGAAATTCTATCTGCTTCTGAATATTTTGTAAATTTAAATTACATGACTTATTCCTGTCACTTGGAAAACTTATTTGTGTTAGAACGAAGTGACCGCCTCCGACTCTATTCTGAAATATGCAATTTCTGCCTGTTGGAGGAATACTACTACAGGGGCTTAGCTCCTCATCCATGAGCTTCTAACAGTCTGTAATATCTTCTGGATCTAAATGTTCAAATGGGAAGTGAATTTTTTGAGTGTTACAAAAATTTTAATATTTTCCTTTATGTAATTTTCATCAAGGAAAACTATCTTTTGTGGTCAAATGTCAGTTTCTTTATCATTGCAAATGTTACACTGATGAAACATTCCAGGGATCTATGATGCTTTTACGTAGGAAAGGTTAAATAAACAGTAACAGTCCCTAAAGCTGCACAGGCAGATTCAAAGAGAGTTATCTGAATGGGTTTTATTTTTTATCTCTTGAGACCTTTTCCCAACATTTTCAACATTTTGAAATACCTGCCTTCCCTCATGTTATGAAGGATGAAGCAAACAATAGGAAAGCCACAGTTATCTAGATGTTGACCCATATGTTTAAAATTAGAAAGCTTGCCACCCAGGGATGTAGCTCAGTGGCACCACACCTGCCTGGCAAGCACAAAGTCCTGAGTTCGATCTCAGTACCAAAAGAAAAACAAGAAAAAAAAAAAAGAAAGAAAGAAAGAAAGAAAGCTCATCAGAATTAGCATAAATATGCAGAGATGCCAGGGATTTCTTGAAAACAGATATTTTTTACTGAATAGTGAATGTTACTACAAATGAGAAGATATATTCATGCTTCTTTGATTTAGCAAGCACATATTGTATGTCTACTGTATGCCAGGAACCATGCTACAAGCACTGAATGAGACAATGTCCTTCTCTTATTGAACTTACATTCTAACTGGAAAAAAAAAAGTAATAAAAAAGTAACACATGTCAGGGAGTAACACGGACAATAGAGAAAAAGAGGTCAAGTGGTGAGGATATGCATGAACTGCTTTAAATATGGTATTATAGGGCAGACTCTGTTAAAGAGGAAAATCAGAGCAGAGACTGAAAGGTTATGAAAAAAATAAATTATGTGGATATTGACAGGAAGTACATTCCAGGCAAAGGAAACCATAAATGCAAAACCCAGAAGGATATGCTTAGCAGGTTGCAACAGGGCACTGAAGTGATGGGATGGCAGTGAACAGCAAGGTAAGTGTTAGGGGATAAGAGCTAAGACAAATAAGGTGGACTGATCATGGTTGAGCTCATTTGCTATGTCAAGAATTTTGAGTTTTCCCCTATAATTTTTTTTTCAACTCCTAGGAATCGAACTCAGGACCTCGCACTTGCCAGGCAGGCGTGACACCACTGAGGTAAATCCCCAGCCTGAGAACTTAGAGTTTTATACTGAGTGATAGGTGGAGCAACTGGAAGATTACAAGAAAATGACATGATCTGACTCACTTTCAAAGGATTAGTTCTTCTGCTGTATGATGAATAAGGAAGCAAAGAAGGAAGCAGGAAAGTTTTAAAAAGGCTACTACAATAATCAAGACAACGGATAACTGTGTGGGAGGCAAAAAGCAAATACGAGAGGTGACTGAAATATATGGTTAATGTTTACATTGAAAAAAATTATCACAATAAAAGACCCCTTGCCTTTAATCCTGCTTAAAATGCACCCCTTGCTTTGAGCACACTTATCCCATCATTCTTGCCACTTTCTAAAGTAGTTCTGAAAGTCACTTTCATGAGTGTTTTTATGAGGTGTTATCAAAAATACAGGGAATACTGCTGCCAAGAGCCATCCTAGGCAAAAGCAGTCTCATAAAAATACTGCAGTGTGTCCTCATCCACTTCATTCACTGGATCTGGCACTGCGCGACTCCTGGTTCTTCCCCGTAGTGAAAATGACCATGGACGGTAAACATTTTGAATTGATTCAGGACATGGAGGCAGCCAGGACAGCATAACTAAAGATATTCACTAAAGAAGTCTTCCAGAACTGCTTCAGAAAGTGGCTAGAATAATGGGATAAATGCGTTGAAAGAAAGGGGGACTGTTTTCTTTGAGGGGTTGAGGGAATTAATAGCAGGTAATTTGAAAAAATTTAAACATTCGCTATAGTTTCCAATCATACTTTGTACATTTTGAAGTTAGATGGAACAGAATTCGCAGACAAATCAAATGCCAGATGTAAGAGTAACAGAGTTGAGAAGAACAACCCCAAAATCTGTGCCTTGGGCAAACGGAAAAGCATAACAGGATGATGAATATGTCAACAGCATGATTCCCCGAATACGATCCCAATTTATATTCAGAACAAGGGCAAATCACATCTAACATTTTACAGACTTTCCTTCTGGCCTCTGATTTATTTTACTTAATTCTTAGGTGCTCTAACAAATGATGATTCTCTCTTCCCATTTTTGTTGCCACCTATATACCCTTACCCCACCAAAGGAACGGAGATAGACATATAGATGTATACATAATAGCAAGTGTGTCATTCAGAATCACTAAGTCATAAAACTGGGATATAAACCCCAGAAACCTGCCAACCAACTTCTATGAGGCTGGCTTTTAAATCCCTGGACCTGACTCAAACGAGCGGCACTGGTAGACATTCACTAAGACATCAACTTCTAAAAATCTTACCAATGGATAAATTTGAATCATTTGTAGGAAAATGGTTACACTTTGAATCCATGATGCTAAAAGAAATAAGGCACAGAGGATTAAAAATCATATGGTTTCTCTTACATGAGAAACTCAAAGTACAAATAAATCAAAGAGCAAAATAAAAGATAATAGGAAATAGATCTTTGGTAAATAGGAAGAGGACTAAGAGATAAGGGGAAAGGGAGGTAAAAAGAAATAATAAATGTTATGCACATGTACCAACCACCCACAATGAACATATTCATGATGTACCATAAATGTACTAATCAAATTTTTAAAAATATTACCAAGACAGAATCAAGGAAAGCACACAAATTACAGCACTGTGAGAAGAAATATCAGTGTCTTTTGTAGATGAATAAGGTACATACTTTACTACTGAGGGGCCCATCTACCCTCAAGGAATTCTGATGCAAATTTCCAAGAGAGTATGGAGTCAGAGTTTTCTCAGTTTTGGGGGGGTGGGGTCAGGTTTGTGCTGGCTGCTTGCTTTCCCAATGGTTGCTGCCTTGGCTGGTGTCTGCCATTAAAGTAAAGCCAGATGAAGCTCCCTCCGAGACCAGGGGGTGGTGGATCTGCGATCTCAGCCAGCATTTCCCCAGGTGGGTTCTGCAGATCATTAACCACATAAAATGCTCTGAGATGGGAAATAGCTTCCCCATCAAACAAATCCAGGAAATGCTTTAGCCTACATTCCTCCTGTAGAGATTTATAATACTCCTTCATTAAAAGTTTCATCGAATCCTGTGGCAATTAAACCATTAACTGCTTAACCAGCATTTCTCAAACATTCTACGGACAGACAGAAAAGGAAAGAGAGCACCATAATTAGGACGATGAGGAGAGAATGACCATTTAGAGAGACACTCCAAGGGAAAATTGTCAAAACTAGGTGAATAGTTAATGACCAGGAGAGACAGATATCAAAGTTGACTTCAAGTCTAATACTGATGACCAAGAGAGAGGGAAAATTATATATTGAAACAATTTACTTCCAAATTTTAAAACATTATTTTATTGCTGCAATTATCAGATCAGGCATTTATTGATTTATTTCTATTTGCTATGTTCCATGCACCAACTTAGGCAGTAAGAGCCAGAGCAATAAACCACAAGGAGACCATTCCTGCCTTTGCACAATTTGCTCTATATAAGCCTTTCTGAAAACTAGTCTGACAAGACCAGAGGAGTGCCATGATTCCCTAGCATGGATACGGAACTGGTGTGGGAATGTGGAAAGCATGGTGCTGGGAAGCATTTCAAGAGGAAATAATATCTAAGCTGTGCGTTTTGGTCAGGTGATAAAAGGGAGAAGGCTGTTCACACACAGGAATGCAGCAGAGGGAGCAGATAAAGGGCCCACAGAGCCAAGCATAAACAATACAACAAAAAGAACCACAACAGGTGTGAGTGTTGCACACAAGAGACAGTGTGAAACACAAAGTTAATGACAGCTGCCTGTGTGTATTACGGGCATGTGTATTTCCAAATGAACCTAACATTTAGCTATCTCCCAAAGTAATCCAACTCTCTTATCTCCTGCAGAAGAAAATTCTTCTAGACCTTCCGGTGGGAAATAAAGTTGCTTGGGGATCTCTTGTTTTAAAAACACCATTGGTCCTTTCTCCCACCCAGAAACAAAAATTAAATACCATAGGTCAGTGAGACACCACTGAACATTACTTAGGAGAACTATTAATACAGTGAGGTCTGAAACCTTCCTGGATTAGAAGATGGAAGCATATTCTTAAATACCTGATATTTTACAGTGACTTCTGCCCTCCCTGGCCTCTCTCAAGCAATCAAGGTATATTTCTAAATACTAGAATTTTTGCTGACATCTAAAGGGATTAACAGGTATTATGGTTTAGATCTACAATGTCCCCCCAAATTCTGGTGTGTGGGAATGACTGGATTATGGGGGGTACTATACTCATCATTGGATTCATCTATTGATGGGTTTAGTAGCTGAATGTGGAAAAAGTTGGAGTTCCCATCACCCCTTCCTTGGGTTCAGTTTTCTAGAGCAGTTCACGGAACTCACAGAAACACTTTACATGTTTACCCATTTATCATAAAGGATATTGCAAAAGATAGAAATAAACAGCTGATAAAGAGATGCACGGATAAGGCATGACAGAAGGGCACAAAGTATCCACACCCCCTCTTCAGAGGCCATCCATCAGGCACCTCCATGTTCCCAGTATCTGGAAGCTCTCCAAACCCTGTCCTTTCAGGTGTGTATGGGGGCTTTAGCATGTACACATGCTTGGCCATTGGTGATCAGTTCAATCCTCAGCTCTTCTCCTCTCTCTGGATACTGAGCCTGAACATCCCAGCCTTCTGATCCGGCCTCCATCTTGCTGGTGACCAGTCTTTACTTTGAGGCTAATTAGGAGTCCCTCTCCCACCAGTCATCTCACTGGCAGACCAAAAGATACTCTCATCACTTCAGAGATTCGAGGGGTTTCAGGACCTGTATGAGAGGACACTGAGATTAAGAGCCAATACATATTTCACCAGTATCTCAATTACCACACTCACAGTTGATTCTGCTTATAGACTATCTTCTACCACCTTCACTGTCACCTCCCAGCCATCACTGTCCTCCCTCTGGATAGTCAGCAAGAGACAGACTTGTGTCCTGCTCCCCACCCTGCCCACATATGGGCTGTGAAGAGCAAATCAGATCATGGTGCTCCTCTACTGTGCCCCATCTTGGTCAAAATAATACCCAACGTCCTCAATGTGTCCTACAAGGGTGACAGGGGGTCCCTATTTGCTGCCTCAGTGACCTTTTGTCACAACACTCTTGCCCCTCACCATCTGCTTTGTCCTGGCCTTTGAGATTTAAATTTGCTTTTTTTTTTTCTGCCTGGAATGCATTTTTTCCCAGTCATCCACACGCCTCACTCTTTCTCCTTTCTTCTTTCTTATCTTTGTCCCTGTAAGAAGCAATTGCCCCTGTTATCAATTGAATCTTCCCTCATCAACCTGTATAAGATAGTACATATGCCCCTGGGCTACCTGTAGGTAAACATCTGGCCTGCTTTGCTTTTCTTCATAGCACTTATTCCACCTGGCATATTATCTAAGAGAACATAACTGTAAAATGAACAGGAGAGTTAGCTATGTGTTACTGGGTATTCCAAATACTTAGGATAGACCCTGGCACATAGGAGACACTCAATAAATGCTTAGCAAAATGACTCACATCCCCAAAAAGAAATGATGTATACATCTGGGATCCAGAGCAGACTTGAATGGCTCCCAGAGCACTGTTAATGTTACTCCCCAACCTTGTTCCCAGCGTAATAGTTTGGACCTCAAGTATCCCCCCAAAGTCCACATTGTAAACACCTGTTCCACAGAGGGCACTACTGGGAGGAGCTAGAGGTAGGTCATTATTCCTCTGGAAGAATACCTTTGAAGGTGACAGGAGTCTCATCTCTTTCTCGCTCTCCTTTTCTCCTTGGGCATGAGGTAAGCAGTGTTGCCCCACAATGCACTGCTGCCAATGATGTGGCCTCAGCAAAGGCCCAAAAGCAATGGGACCCAAACCTCCAAAGCTGGGAGCCCAAATAAACCTTTTCTCTTTATAAAGCAACTATCTCGGTGTTTGTTATAGTGACAGAAAGCTGACTGATACCACGGCTTCCCTAAATGTAAGATTCCCTCTGAGAATTAACATTCTTAGGAAGTGGCAGGGAGGAAACAATGAATTAAGACCTGTGTGAAAAATCTGGAGAAGAGAAATGATTTTTCTCCCTCTCCCCACCTCAAAACATCCAATATGCTGTTCTTCACACAGTAGCCGTGTGATAATAAATGACTGTTTGGATGCAGGATCATTTTTATCTTACTGGAAAGGAAAGGGGGATAAAGGAGATGACATTTTCTCATGACTTGAGCTAACTCAATTGAACCAAGGGGGAAAGTCACTGTAGTAACAGAAGCTGACTCTTCAAATTCCCACAAAACACAAATTCCCAGCCATGCTTTGGATGGGAAGGGCTTCATTTCGGGGATGTGGGGAGAAAGGGTGGAGGGAAAAAAAATACTCAGACAATGCTATTTTTAAATTATTTGGTAAGAATGGCTATTTTCCCTCTGATATTCCCGCAACACCGAATGTCATGTTTCTGTGCACTGCTCTCTGGATGCTATCACAGGCACGGCTCTGAGGTGAGAGCCAAGAGTCATGTGCACTTCTCACATGCTGCTAAGGCTGATTTTTTTTTTTTACAAGCTTTGTGACCTAGAAAGGAGATGCATGATATGAATGATGCACAGACTGCAGACAACAAAGGGTGTCATCAGTCTATTTATACCTCCAGGAAGGAAAAATTGAGCACAGGGCAGTGACTCTATACTCCAAGGATTAGGTAAGCAAAGATCATCTGGAAGAGACAATAAGCAACAGAGCAAGGAAGGTATTTGTGCTGTCAGGAGAAACAAAAGGCGAAGCCATGTTTCCATTCTTGTTGGTCCTCCCAAAAATCCACTTAGCTTGCAGAGAGTTTCAAGGTGATCCCCTGATACTTCCCACCACCACGGGGAAACACTGCCATCCATATTTCAAGAGCTCCCTCCATTGCATATGTGTACGCACACATTTGGGTATAATCTGCAACCACCAGGAAACAGTACAAGTCTTTGGGAATGATTTGCAGCCTGAAGAAAATATTTGAAAAAGCCTTACAGTCGCTTGTGTGATAAACTCCAAAAAAGAAAAAAAAAGAGAGATTTCCACAGACCCGTACAGCTCACAGAGAAATATTTTCCCCATGTACACAAGACTCAGTTTCTCTTCAATGGTGAAATATTTCCAGGACAAAGCAGGGAAAAAGCACCCAGGGTCAGCTGTCAGCATTTATTCCTGGATCACCAGAGAACTTTATTCCAGGCTTAACCTCTAGATTTCCATTAGTTTCCAGCCTAAGCAGTGTGACACGAAGTCCCCCCAAAATGGTGTCCTGAAACTTACCCATTTTGCTCTTTTGTAATCCATGTATCTGTGCAATTTTTGCCAGCTCTGCTAGCAGCAGTCATGGGTTTGCTGACAGCTGGCTAGCATATGAGGTGCTTTCTATGGCTTCACATTAGGTATTTTCTAGTGCAGCGATGGCAAAGCTACAGCACATGTGCTGCAGCTGGGTGTTTCTCAGTGAAGGCACTAAAATATTCACCATCACTGCCCCATTGTAAAATTCACTGATCTATCTACATGGGCTCAAACCTGGAGTCTAGATTACTTAATAGAATGCAAACTGATTTATTTTGATTATACCTGATGTTCACAGCAAATATTTCCTGCTTCAATTACTGGCCAGTGTCTTCTGACCATTTCTGAGGCAGACCATTTAAGGGTTGTTCACCCTTGCCTTTGATTTGCAAAATCAAGTTTGGTTTTAATTTGTCAACCACACTGTCACCTTTCCATATACTTCTTCCAACGCCTGACCTATGATAAAAGTGAGGCTGAGTCTTGAATTTCTCTAATCAGACAAAATTAATGCTTTTCACCTTTTTAATTTCAAAAACTTGTAAGCTAATCTTTGAGCTTGAAAATGTTGATCATTTACCATCAAATCAATGATATCCTTACACCAGCTGCTACATATAGCCAACGGTGAGCAATGGATCAAGGCAATGGATGTAGGATTAGAAAAAAATTTGTGTGATTGACTATATTTCTCAAAATGTACAAGGATTGATAAAAACCAACAGAACCAATGTTTGCTTTGCTTTGTTTCTGCTCTTTTTCTGGGATTGAGTTTAAAACATATTGCTATTTTTTGTTCATTCACTGCCAGAATTGAAGAGTAGGCTATATGAAAGGAAATTAGAGGTAAGACAGATTTAATGTACTTGGAAGATTGATATTCATGATGACTCTTCTAAGTGGGACCTAGGGGAGAAGGGAAAAGGAAAGAAAATAGAAAGGAAAATTCAACAACAGGTACTTTGCATTAACAGGTACATGGTAAATAATTGTTTCTTTATTATATAATAGGAGGAAAAAGAATTGCTTCATCATTTTTTGGAAACTCATCCCCAGAACTACATCCCCAAGGCAAAGAACATGGCTTTCAGGTGCTTGACAGATGTAAAGCTCTAGTGTTTTTAACTTTCTGCCACATAAACCAGCATTGCAAAGCCCCCCTTTCTTTTCCTGCTCACTTTTCACACAGAAGCTAAGCAAATAGGCCTCCCTTTAAATGGAGATCATTGCAGCACATAAACAATCAGTTGTTCCTTCACTAGATTTTATAAAACAAGCAAGTAGGGAGAGTTTTACCCAATTTGGCAAATATTCTGAAAGGCAGAGGAGTCATGTCCCACAAGAAAACTTGCTAAAAAAGAGAGCAGGCCAACAATTAATACACATTTTTCTTTTTAAAAAGAATGTTTTTTACTGTTTTTTTTTCCTTTTTGCATGACTAGGAATCGAATCCAGAGCCTTCACACTGAACTACATCCACACCCTTTTTCATATTTTTTTATTTTGATACAGGGTCTCACTAAATCGCTAAGTTGCCCAGGCTAGGTTAGGACTTGAGAGTCCCCTGCCTCTGTCTCCCAGAGTGGCAGGATTATAACCGTGCACCACCACAGAATAGAGATTTTTACAAATTCAATATTTAATTTTTGATTTATACTGTGTCTCTTCATAACTTTCAACATAATTCCTGTGAGTCAAAACAAATGGATCTAATCAGATTTATTTAATACATATACAGAAATGAAAGAAAATAGTCTTGATGTGAAACTTTTAAAAAAGGATACGGGGAAAACCAATTACTAATGAAACTTTTGGGTCACATATATTTCTCTTAGATTTCCTCATTTCATATCTGTAAACCTGATCACACTGATACTTATTATTCATTACTAAACCTAGTGAGATATTCACACAAGTAGCCTATTATCAGCAAGTAATGCTAGTATGATTATGTTTGTAATTTCCCTTCTCACCCATATCCTCACACCCATGCAGGTGGTAGTCAAGCTTCGTAGCCAACTTAGGGGTGAAGACCATAGTATAGCAGCCGTACAGTTTAGCGACATCTGTAGACGGGACATAGTTCATGTTTCTCTCCAATGTTACATTTACAGTAAATGTCCCTCAAAATAATTTCTATCTTCTCTCAAGAAGAAATAAAAATCAGCAATTAGTGTGGTGAAAATTAATCAAAGATGAATAAATAGTACAAAAAATACCATTTTTATGCAATTGAGCACAATTATGAAAAAGCACTTCCATGTGGGATTTTGACTTACTCTATGTGTGCTCATCACCAAGAACTGATGGATTAGGAAAGATGTTCAAGATCATCACACACATACAAAGACCCTTAAACAAGACACATATTTAAGAATAACAGCCTGTGTGCCGTCACCCAGTTTCCTTCAACATCCTCAGAGGACAAGTTAGTTTTTACACATATTCTGTGCCACAGCCCATTAAATACTTGCTTTTTTAAAAATGTTAAGCATATGCTTCAATATTCACTGTTCTAAACTGATTTGAAAATTTTTAAAGACACATAATCACACATCTTAACATATTTCGCTTTAATTTCCAAACTGCTAGGTTTGGCTATGTTTTTACAAACTACTGATGAACATAAATTTTAAAGGAACTGTCCAATTTCTGATCTTTATTTTTTTTTAATTTTCCATAGTTTTGTTTTGTGAGACAGTCACACTATGTATGTCTTAGTTACTTTTCTCATTGCTGAGACAAAATACCAGACACCCAAAGATAAAGGATAAAAGATTTATTTGGCTCACAGTTTGTAGAGCTTTCAGTCCACAGTCGGCTGACTCCAAGGTGGGGTGGCACACCAGAGGGGCACAGCAGAGGAGAAACAGTCATGGCAGGCAGGCAGGTGAGAGCAAGCAAATGACTTTAGCAGCTTCTTTTTACCCCTTTTATACTCTAGGCTACCAGGATTAGGGCAGTGCCAAACCAATCAGTGGGCTGGTTTAGTTATCACACTCCCTTAATCCCAGCATCACACTCTCTAGATCCAGCCACCTCTGAAAGAGCCCCACCTATGCCTACATGAGGCTTTGTGCAGACATCTAGACACAAACCATAGCAATGTAGGTCAGGCTAGCTTTGAACTCACTAGGTAGCACAGGTTGGCCTCAAACTCATGATGAACCCCCACCTCATCCTCCCAAGTGCAGGGATTATAGGCAGTGGCCACCATGCCTAGCTCACAATTTCAGATCTTTAATATATGGCAATGCTGTTGATTATGTCCCTGCTTCACACCTCTAGCTACACAGTAGGTCTGAACTTCCCTCTGTCCTTGAACTTCAGTGAGGTCAGTGAAAAGTATGCATGCATGGCAAACATTCCCACCAACCAACAGTGCCAAAAGCCAGAACAGACCTTAACCCTGTTCTCTCTTCCCTCGTCATGAAACCATGGGCCCACCTGCCAAGTGAAGCTCCCGTCAAAAGTCCCTACAAAAAACAGTCTTCTGGGGCCAGGGATTTCGCTCAGTGGCTTCGCCGCCTGCGGCACAAGCGCAAGTACCCCGAGTTTGATCCCTGGTACAAAAAAAAAAAAAGCAGTCTTCCTCCCAACCCACAGGGACAGGAGTGAGATCTTTTTTCACTTAAGACCCCAAATTGTTGTGGGTGCTGTTACCATGAGCTAACTTAGCCTGCCGTATTGTGATTATATATTGCACAGAAGTTTGAAGAAATTGTTTGAAAAACCACTTTATTATGGAGTGAGCAGTGTCAATGACTATCAATCTTGATTTCCATTTTGGTGTAGAACTACATGTCTGGAAATAGAGTTTCAAACTCTCTACCAAGTAAAGGATTAGTGAAAAGTTTAATAATTAAAATGAAGGAAAACAATAGAGTATAATAGGGTCTCCCAGGTAGGAAAGAGACACCAATCTGGGCAAAGTGGAGAAATAAAAGGGAGATTTTTGAGAATGGAAAGTGGTTTTGATGAAGCTACGTGAACTGGTAAGACCTTGTTCACCATGGGAACAGGCACCAGGGCATGCAGCAGACCCTGGGGCACTGTGAGACAAAGAACAAACATCCTGCAGGATCAGATCTGTAATTCCCAAAGATTGCTCCCTGTAGTTTGAAGACAGGGTGGGAAAGAGGGACATACAGGAAAAGAAAGACAACGGGAGGCAGAAAGAGCAACTGGGAGGAACACATTATTCATTCTGATCAAAAACGTAACCTGCGTAATCCTAGCTTGCAGAATGAAATGTCCAACATTCACTAGGGCACCACATGTCCTTCAGCATCAGGGAAGAGCAGCTGGTGGTCACGTCACTGTCTCTGATTTCAGTTAGTACTCCTGCATGTACTAACTGAATGATATCCTGTAGTCTTTTTCCATAAATTCGTAGTTTGGGGCTTTATTCTGAAGATTAAATAATGTAAATAAAACGCTTCTTTTAGCAAAGTGTCTGGCTCTCAGTCCAGTGCATTTTATGACCCAGGACATAAACATCTCTTCAATACCATCATCTTCCTCTCCTAATGATGTGGCCTTAGACTATACCTCAGTCTTCACCTGTTAGAGTCCACTCCCCTTCAAGATCCAGCTCATTTTCTAAATACTCCCTATGATCCAGGAAATAATCTCTCAATTTGGAACTAAACCATAAATTCCAATTGTTTCATGACACTTAACTATAAATTATTTGCAAATTTTATTTTTCTCAATTATATTCTATTTACCTTTAGCCAGCATTACTTATTTATCCATGTATATTCATAGCAGCACTTAGTTGTAAAGCCTTGAACTTACTCAGCTTCTTGTTGAGTATTTCAAGGAATTAGATCCATTTTTATTAAATAGATTAATTATATTAATATAGTGTACAATATGTTTTTGTTCATAAAATATCAGAATTACAAATAATCATAAAATATTAGTTTCATTAAAATAGGAAGAAAAAGCCCAAAGGGGTAGGGATGGTGGGAGGGGAAGGGGAAAGAAAAGAAGGGAAAGGAAAAATTATGAGAAAAGGAAAAAATGGAAATGAAATCTATGTAAATAGGGAAGGGCACACAGGTAATGGGGAAAAAATAAGAACCAAGATACATCATGTACAGGTACAAGCACCCAATGATAAATGTAAATGGATTGTATACCTAAAATGTACCAATAAAAGAATTTGAGGAAAAAAATATCAGTTTCATAAAACTGGTAGTTTCTCCTTTTTGCCTCTAAACAAAGGTTAGATATGCTCAGTTATTCTTCCAAAATGCTATGGCCTACCATATCCAAAGGAAAATTTACAGTGTCTTATAGAAAACCCCTATCATCTACATTCCAGGAGCAGAAAGGGAAGAAAACTAATCTTCCACAACTGTTGAGATAGCATTCTTCACTCCTGTGGCCATAAAGATGTCACAACAGTGATAAGGATCCTTGTAAACAACTGGCTGTTGAAAACAGTTTAGTTTTTCCCCAAACTCTACCACAAAGTAAATCCAGTGTTCCTAGATACCCTCTGTCTCAGATGACTGTAATACGTAAGTGCTGGAGAAGTGTTTTGTTAGTGGTGTGACTCGTTGCGAAATAGCTTTACTCTTGAAAAGCAACTGGACTGGGTAATTTGATCACTGCAACCTGGAAAACACATACATGCGCCCTGCCTAAGCCTCTTATATTAAAGGATCCTATAAAATCAAAAAGGACTGAGGATCAGTTCTTGCTTTCCATGCTGACTGCAACTTTTCTGAATTAGGCTTTGACCTTTAATCTCTACCCAATCAACTTTTCCCTGGAGCCAGCCCAAAGCAATCTCCAGGATCACAGAGCTATTCTCACCAGTTTCCTTTCCCTTATAAATTATTTTGGAATTCAGGTCTCTCAGCAGCTAAAATTTAAAAAATTAAATCTTAACTGCTTCATGTAAAACACAAGAGCCAAATGGTACCCTAGATAGAGCACATCTCTGCAACTTTCTGCTTTCCTTGTTACCATGCCAACTCTTTCAAACATCTCCTGCCTAGGCTTCTGGAATATTCTTTATCAGAGTTAAAAACGATCAAACGACATTTCTTTGGATTTTACACCAGCTACAATAATTTTAAATGCTTTTTCTTATTTTGTGCAGTGCTCAAATAAAATCTACCCAAAGAATATCAAGAAAATTGTTGATTTTGAAAGTATACAGAAGTAGGTAGACAACTACCATTAATGTCTAAATACCAAAGCAAACAAAAATAACAACCAAAAAAAGTTGTTATGAAAAACAAAGCCTTTTAGGTGGTGCTAGCTCTCTGGTCTACTTTTTCCAGACTGACTTAGGCAATATCCTGATGTTTAAAACTACCGGAGTTCGATCCCCAGTACCAAAAGAAAGAGAAAAACAAAAAACTACCCTGTCATGGAAAAGCTGTCTCTGGGGTGGGACCAGAGGAAGTTGTCCCATTTTCTTTTTAAAGTTATAATTCAAAACAGAGAGTTAAACAATACAATACACTTCTTGTACTTCACAAATAATTGCATTATGCATTATAAAACTCCAATGTAAGAAAAAAATATGAATTTGAAAGTAAAAATTTATGGGCCGGGAACTTAGCTCAGTGGTGCTGTTACCTGCCTTGCAAGTGCAAGGTCCTGAGTTTGATTTCTGGTACTGGGAAAAAAAAAAGAGAAAGAAAGCAAAAATTTAGCAGACACCCCGTTTGCACACAGATGAATACTGCAAAATTAAAATACTGTGCCTTGTGTGATCAGTAATCAGCAACACTTAGTCATCAGAATATTTTCAAGTGGAATAAGTCATAGAAAATACTTTTTATTTAATCTTCTTCAAATATTACTATAACATTTAAATATTATTAAGGGATAATGATAATTTTCTTTTTCATGAGTGAAAAGAATCAATGCTATGACTGTAATAAAACTTCATTTTCTCCTTCTTTTGAATGTTGACTAAAAGATACATTGATATAACTAGGCCAAATGCATATGTTCCATCACAGATTAGCATGAAGATGAAAATAAAATTAGAGTATTTTTCTAATGGAGTCTTGGTCTCTCCAACAATTACACCTTCCTATTGCTTTCATCTCTTTCCCTACACAGCTAAGAGCTTTCGTAGTTCCACTGTCATTTTACACACAATATAAAGAAAATTGTACTGTGAAATCAAGTGAATATTTCATTTTTTTGAAGTTTAGAAGTTAACTTGAAGACAGAATACATTGACAATGAGAACCAAGAATCATGGATCTGGCTCAGTGATTAAAAAGTTACTCATCCAGACCCTGAGAGGCTGAGGCAGGAAGATCACAAAGTTCAAGCTCAGCCAAGGCAACTTAGTGAGACTCTATTTCAAATTCAAAATATATTTTAAAGGGCTGGCTATGTAGCTCAGGGTCAATGCCTTATGCTTAATCTCTAGTGTAAGGAGGAAAAAATCAGTTACTTGAGAGACAGATGCAAAGGACATTTCTGGGCTGCAGCTGCGTCCCAGGAAACATGCTAACTCTGAAGAGAGTGCAGTCCACATCCTGGATGAAGATATTAGGACTGAGAGCTCAATCACTCCCACATTCCTACGTGATACATATATCTGAATGCATACCATGTTCGGCCTGACTGTATTCTGCATTACTTTTTAGATGAATGACTTTCGAACCATATTTTCTCATATTACTAAATCGCAGAGTGCAAGTCAACATCTGAAAATAATTATTTCTGTGTATTCACATAACCTTGGAATGTTGAGAAATATATTTGGCTTAAGAGACAACATAATAGTCATGACAATGCCGCCTTAACATTATATACAGCAGCCTTCTCTGGGGCAGGAATTGCTCTCTGGTTCAAGCCTTATGGTTGACAATGAAAAGCTGGCTGTGCTGAAGATAAATTGAAGTTTCAGGAGGCTGAACACCTGTAGACAATTAGGAGCATCCTTAAAAGAGAAATACGAGTAACTTGGTGAACTCTGGAGAAAATGCAGCTAATTCTTTCTAGCAACACTCTGCATCCAAGAAAAGGAATGCTTCTTCACCAGACAGAATCTAACCCCATGGAGAGTCTTATAGTAGACTTAGACTAATATTAGAGGAGACCCAACGAAAAGTCTTATATTAGCAATAGCCTTGCATAAATCTGCTTCAGAGGAGAGTTGCAACAAAATGTTTTCCTGCTTTGCCTCATAGCCCTATTGAGAAAAACAATCCTTTTTTCATTAAAGGGAAACAAAAAGTTGAAAAGCTTTAATATGAGCAACATGACATTAACTCTCAATTTCATTCATTTCAAATTTTGACCTATTGGCTCAAAAGGATGTCTACTGTGCTGAAATATACAAGGTATGATCTAAATATATGATGACTATAAATTTTTTTAAAGTGTAATGAAATTATATTAAATTATATTACTCCCCTTCAGAATACTCCCTCTCTCTTTGAACACACTTATCCCACCATTCTTGCCACTTTCTGTAGCAATTCTGGAAGTCTTCCTTCCTGAGTGCCTTTAGTTGTCTTGTCGTAGCTGTCTTGATGTCATGAATCAATTCAAAACAATTACCTCACATGGTCATTTTGACTTTGGCGAAGAGCCAGAAGTTGCACAGTGCCAAACCCAATGAATGAGGTGGATGAGGACACAGCATCACGTTGTTTACAAGTCTGCCTTTTCTTGGATGGTACTTGGCAGCAGCATTCACCACATTTTTGATCACACTCCATAAAGACACAAAAGTGACATTCCAGAACTGCTTCAGAATAGTGGCAGGAACAATGAGGTAAGTGTGTTTGAAGCATGGGGGTGGGGGGGATTCTGAGAGGACTTAATAGCACTGTGTCATTTACTGTAATAAATTTGTAAGTACAGATTGTATTTTTTTATCAGCCCTTGTAAATCATGTGAAGAAAACTCTACTCTCTACTCTAGGCCCAGCACCTATAATATACTTTGCACACAGTAGAGACATAATCAATATTTTTTGAATAAATGAATGAAAGCTAAGTCAGGCAGAGCACTGGTCCCCAAATGCTGGTTATAACAAAATATTTCCAATAATTTGTAGCACAGCCAGATAAAGGCTTGAAATTTTGTCATGAGCCACGTACTGATCTCTACTCTCAAAGTTGATTTATCTCACATAAGCCAATATTCTCAACTTTTTTTAGTAGCATAGTCCAGATGTGAAGTCAATACTCAGGAATCAGATAGCATCAAGCTCAGGAAACAATCTTAAATTTTCCTCAGGGCCTCAGGCAAGAAGGAAAGAAGAAGGGGAAGAAAGGAGAAAAATCACAACTCTTGCAATTGCAGAAAAAGAATGATCACAAATAAACTCAACTATCCTCCTAAGAAAAGCTCTGTTCTAAGGAAAAAGCTAGTTTGACATTTCTCAACTCTAAACCTAGCTAAAGCTGGAAAGGAGGGCTAATTTGCAACTGAATAGAAGAGGTTTGGGTATCTGAAGAACTAGTTCCAATTATCAAATATACATATGAATCTTTACTGAGAATTTAAGCCTGGCTTGGTCTTGATTTCACTGTACAGGAGAAAAAACGTGCAATATATTTTCTAAAACACCCAGTCCCCTGAGAACATATATCTCATAGAACTCAGAACAAGTAAAGTAAAGCAGCCCTCAGAGAGCAAAGGTGACTAGAAACCAGAGTCCTGGAGATGAAATCATACTTATCTCCTGATAAATTCCCAGTTCCTCTGACTAAATATTTCCCCCCCTTAATCCCAGACACTATAACTGCCAGTCATTTTTGGTCTGTTATTCCAATATGAGAAGTCTGACTTAAGCATCATAAAAGTCTTGGGAAAAAATTTTTTTCAGCACTGGTAGGCTCAGGGGACTGAATGGAATATGAACCTTTCACCCCTAGAATGGTTCTTGGGAACAGAAAGCAGCCTGTTTTTTTCAGTATACCCTCCCTTAACTCACCCCTTCTCCCAGGTGGTACTAAAACATCTAGCAGCTGCTGTCATCTTATCTAATCTTCTCAAGAGTTTTATTTGACTGATAAGATAGTCTTAGAAATCAGTCAACTCCCAACCCAAGTACTTAGGAGAATTTCATGCATGGGGGGACTTTGTTATAATACAAATTTTTGGTCTATGATCTGAGATGGTCTATGATCTGCATTTTTAGCAGTGCCCAGCTAATGAATATGTTGCTGATCCATGAACCATGCCTTGAGTAGAAAGGATCTCAACTCCACCTTTACCTATCTAATTTAAGGGACACCACACACACACACACACACACACACACACAAAATCCTCCACTAAAAAATCTCGATCTTGTTCATCTAATATAATATCAGAAGTACCAAAGGAGGAAGGCAGACAGAACAAAGTCTGGTTTTCCCTACTTAAATTAGTTGCCCAGTCCTGACACTATATTGTGCATTACCGTAAGGATGGTTAGATCACATTCGTCATCTAAAATTTCACCATTTCTAGCTTCTTGCTTCAATGTCAAATCATCTGTGCTTTCCTCACATGATCCTTATAGGAGCTGGGAGCTAAACAGAGTAGATATGATCCTGCACAGAATGAACAAGCCACTTACTCATGGTCTTCCAACTAGGAGGAGTCAGATGAAGGAATCATGCTTAAATTTTATGACCCCAAGTCCACTACAACAGGAACTTTCACACCATCCCTCTTCACCTCACAGACAAATCTTTGATATTGTTACATTATGTTTCCACCAATTTTATAATAAGAAGGAGGGAAACTCCTATTAAAAGCAGACTGGGTTGTTTGGAATTCACTGTTTCAGTACATAATCCTCCCTGCTGAATTTGTTTAAATCTAGAAGATAAGCCTGAACACTGCTGGATGACATAACAGCTAACTAGAGGAATTGAAAAGTCTCAAGATTTGATTCAACAGCTGAGAGATATTTTTAATCAACCTGAATACAAATGGTAGTCACAAATCATCATTGTCAGTAATGGGTGAAAACACTCTACAATCAAGAATCTCATAGTGATCTCAGGGGGAGAAGGAATGCTGCTGAGGTTCCCTGTGAGAGTGAGAAATGAGAAGTAGCCCCTACCCAAGCTGTTCTCAAGACAGATTCTTTCTGGAAGCTGAGTTCAAGAGCACCCTTGGCATTCTGCTTTGCTTGCTACTCTATGCACACGGAGCACCCCAAAAATGTCTGGTATGCACAAGATACTCTGAAACTATTTTCTAAATCAAGTGAACAACTGGTTTTATTATAACAATATACAATATAACAAATTGTTAAAATGTGTTTAAGTGGGGAACTTTTATTTATACATGGATTCTTTTTCCACGTTAATGTGGATTAAAAGATGTTTTTAAATTGTCAACACCTAGCACGTTTTGCTCTTCATAAATGAACTAAAAATTTCTCTGTAGTATCTGAGAAATATAATCACAATGCAATAAATCTCCCTCTAGACAAATACGTTGACTCAGATAAGAGAAAGACTGCTAATGGTTCACTCAAGCCAACTCTTCATAATATGTCATGGGGAAGTTTAATTTCTGATTTTCTTTCAGATCTTGGCCCATCAGCATTTCATGAAGAAGTCCATTGTGGGTTTCTCATACCATCAGACACCTCTTTCTTAGAGGTCATGTGATTTTATTTGGCTTTACCTTCCCAGGCCTGGATCTCTGTGTCACCCTCCCCTCCTCCTTCCCTCCATAGGGATCCTGTTGCTTTTGTTCACAGGAGTATCTACTGCACCTGCCTGAGCTTGTATCTTTACCAGATGTAAGAGTTACTGAAACCTAAATATTTAATTCTAAACAGCTTGCTGGCTCTCCCCTCACATAAAGAAATGAGGATAGGGTTTGTTTTTTTTTAACAGTTTCTCGGGAGGGAAATACACAAATTCAAGCCGTTAGAAATATCAATGGAAAGATACTGCAAGTTCACATTTCTTTTTTTTTTTTTTTTTTTTGCAAGTTTACATTTCAAATGCTTTTTTCCACCCTGATTTGCTGACCAGTTGGGGCACATGCAGTAGTCATGAGCAAGAACAGGCAACAGACACTTGAGACTACAGCTGAAATGCTGAAAAGGGAAAAGGCCACCTTCAATATTCAAGTCTTGCTTTAAAACACCAACAAGGACTAAATACATTAGTGACACCTAAAAAGAGTGTCAACCTTGTGCCTTATTGTTTAACATTGTCTAAGCCTCATACCACCTGCGTCTGAATCACTGAGAATGAAAAAGAACAAATCAAAGTGAAAGGGGTGGAAAAAATAATCATTCAATGTCATTTACTAGCAGTTCTTAAAATTAATCAAAGTGGAGAAAAACAGTCGTATTTAAAATACTGGGACCATTTAAGACCATCATCTACACGTTTCCTTCCCTACCATCCATGAGAAATTTCAGTACATCTGGAAACAAGAACCATGCCATACACATCAACTCCAAAGGCAAAAATCTAAGAGGCATATATTTGATCTATATAGGTACAGGAATCTTCAACCTCAGATCACATTTTTATTTTAAAAAAATTATTATGCTGTTCTTACAGTTCTAACATGGTATCATATTTATAAACATAATATGGTATCATATTTATACAAGGTTTATTGGATTTTTGATTTATTAAGAACCACAGTACAGAATAAATAAAAATTGGAAATATCAAAACAGCTGCCCTAAGAAGATAATCCTAAATGTCAAATTTTTCATTTTTATAAAGATGCCAAACAAAACTCCAAAGTAACAACATACATCACTACTGACTGCTATAATTTCTAAGCTTGTGTGCCACTGAAGTACTCAATTCATTCAACTTTTTTAACTTCATAATGTATCCTCGGAGTTGTAATCACACTTCTATTAATATTAGAATCCCAAAATTTCTGGTTTTCCTAAGGGCATCGTCACCTGTCCATCTTCTTTCTCCCCTTCGTCCGTCTCACAAGACTCCCACTTTCTTGAAGTGTTTATTACTCTTCCGTGCAACCCAAGGTCAGAGGGCTGCTGCATTCCACCAAAGGTCAATATTGTCAGAGTAAACCCAGCTCTTTGCAGGCAGTAAGTGAAAAAAGGGGGATTCAGCCTAATAAGATGGAAGACAGGTCAGGAGGCTGCTGGGAAAGTCCTGCCTCTGTTTACCTATCTGTCATCATGCTTGGAGATGAGGCCCAGCAGTGCTTCAGCTACACTGCTGCCCACTAAAGGAGGGAGAAATCAAGGGAATTCCAAGAAAAAAAGGCACAAGAACTCCTTGATGATGTCAGTCCTGAGACCTCTATTTTTAGACTTCCATTTGTGAGACAATAGATTTCCATTATGAACGTGTATATCCTTTTCAGTTAGGTTTTCTATTTGTACACAAAAATATACTAAAAATACACATTTTCACTATTTAACAAATGTTCACCTATGATTCAGGAACAAGTTTAACTAGTAAAAGGCATGGTATTAATTCAAATACTGCTTTTCAAATATAATGTAGGTAGAAAAGCTGCACAGCTCAGAGAGCAGGCTACATTAACTTAGAAGTTTGCTCTCTGAATTTTTGTGAAAATAAGAAAAAAGGGGAAGAGAAAAATAGTTAAAGGCTTCCTTTATTTTTGAACCACTGACATATCATTAATATACAAAATAATTGTATATATTTAATGCACAGAACTTAATGAGTTTAGAGAAAGAATACACTTGTGACATCATCACCTTAATCTATGCCATAAATCGACCCATCACCTCCAAAAGTTTCCTTCCATCCTATTAGAATTCCCTTGTGATAAAAACACTTGACATAAAATCTATCCTCTTAACAAAATTTTACGTATAATCCCTCCAGTGCTGTTAACTATGTGAACCACTCAGAACAACAGAGCTATAGGACTTACTCATTTTACACCGCTGACCTAATACTCCCACAATTCCCCTTTCCTTCTTTTCTTTCAGAAATGTTCCTATCTTCTAAAATAATCCCAGAAACAAAGTGAGAATTCAAGTATGTTTATAGAATGAATTTGTTGCTTCTTGTTATAGAAAAGAGTACCTAGGTACCTGGTGACCTGGGAAAGCAGAAAGAGCCTCTTCTACATGACTTCGGATAAATCATTTCACCACCTGAGGTCTTCCCTTGTTCATCTATAAATAAAAACATCTTTTCTAACTCAAATGTTTCACTACTTTTTTGGCAAAAGAGTTGCCAAGAAAAATATACTGTGCTTCTAAACAACTGTGCATTTTATGTAACCCAAAAATGGACTAATAATTTTTTAAAAAATTTTTTTAAAGTACTTGCAGATTAATACTTAAAGTCGGGTCACCACTCTTTAAAGCTCCCTTGTTTTAAAAACTGTGCTTTAATTTGCAGCAAACAGAACCTTATGGACCTTAAAATAGAGTGCAAAATGTATTATTTAAACTAATACACCAAGTGAATTCTCAAAAGATGCGTATGTGACTAAGAAGATAAGGCATATTCATTCTCTTTGATTTCACAACTTCTCTTAGATTATGTTCTTAAGTGGATTTCAAAGAGTTGAAATAGAATCTAATACCATGGAAAATTTAGACACGGCTACATGGATGTCTAAACTCTGTCTGTATGTGTGTGTGTTTCCTGACCATTTATTATTTAACAAGGACAGTGTCCTGACACTTAACCCATCTGATTTAATTTAATCTTCAAATATCTCCATCTTAGGCAGAAGGGAACAATCTCAGAAGAGTAGCTACATAAATTACCTTAAGATCACCAAGCTAGTAAAGTCACCGCCACAGTCTTCTACCCTCAACATTACATACACTACAGGCAGATTCCTCATCCTATTAGATAAGAACTTTCCCCCTTCGTGAACCTACACTGCAGAATAACATTTCTGGGAACAATAACAAAATCCATGTTATACACCTTTAGGGAGAAACTGCAGAAATTTAATACACAAAGCCCTTTCTTTTGATTCATTCTTTCTCCCTGTCATCTCATCTCATTTCTGCACCTTTTCAAAACACAGACTTAACCTGTTTCAGATGGAATAAATACATATGCAAACTTTACACTGGGGTAGTAATGAGGATGGACAGATCCCCCCCCCCCGTGCACACACACACACAAATAAGACAATTTGATGGAGATACCTCTCCCTTAGAAACAAAAGGATAGAGTGGAGTTGCAAAAAAAGCCTTTCAGCAAAGGCAGAACATTTAAGCATTGTGGCAGAATTATAATCCAGAAACAGTGGCTTTCAGGAGTTGGGGATGAACAAGAACATGGATTCAAGATACTTTTTACATTCAAGTTATCCTTCTGTACAGAGTAACAAACCAACAACAGAGTCATAACTATAATTTTCACTATAACAGAATTTATTCAGATTCAATGAAATTGCATTTATAGATACTAAAAGTAGGGAATGGAAGTGCTCAGAGACTCAGGCAACAGCCTGTGTTTATATATAGCACAGGAAATGATTCAGGTAAAGATGCAATACTTTAGAATAAAATGCTAAGTTCCTGTACAGTAGCCCATTTCGATTTGGCTGGCTTCCATGATTTCATAGTTCTTCCTTCCAATACCATACTTTATTCTCCAGTAGTAAAATAATATACCCTGCCTTCAAAGCAAAGAATGAAAACTTTGAGTGATTCATGTCCAAAAAAAAAATGGACAGTTTTCCTTCAGAACAAAGACAAACTTCTTAGAATACAGAGGCTTCATTTAAGGCATGGAGTTTACTGAGAAGTAGGGGCTTCTACAAAGAGAGCATCCCTTACCCATAAAGCTGGAGAAATATTTCAGATTTCAGAGTGTTCCTGATTTTGTAATATTTACATACACTTTAATCACTGAACATCCCTAATTCAAAAATCCAAAATCTGAAATGCTCCAAAATCTAGAAACATTGAGCACTAACATGATAACATGATACTCAAACAAGTTTGGGATTTTGGAGCATTTCCGATTTCAGATTTTGCAGATTAGAGATAATCAATCTGCATCTAATTATTAATATTAACAAAAACTTCCCTGATAAAATTAATAAATCTCTTTTCTTTTTTCCAGTGCTGGGGATTGAACCAAGAACCATGAGTGCTTTCTTACTTACTTACATGATACAAAAGAGAACAAAGTACAGTATTTATTTGTTGCATTACAGTCTCATTAAATACAGATATCCTTGCAAGGATCCTGGGTATGTGTATGTGAACTCTAATGCATTAGAAGAGACAGAAATGAGCACACACACACAAAAAGAATCTTCTCAGTGTAGCATTTAAACTTTAGTAATAAAGCTTTCTAATTTCTTTCTCTTTTCTCACTATTAGGTATTGTAAATACCATCTTCTAAATTTTCAGCAAGATTGCCCTCTGCTACTTTATATTTTAAAAGCAGTATATTACCTTGTACTCAAGGTAATAGATTAACCACATGAGATCAGCGTGAGGTTTACCTTCAGCCAATTTTCCCAGCATCAAAGCAATAAGCAGGCCAAATAAAATTCTTCCATTGTCTTTTTACAATCCCTTAAAATATGAGCGTTTTCTGCTCCCATTCAGATAATTTCATAACAAAGGTATAAATGCTTTTCACAATAAAGGTATAAACGCAAGGGCGAAGTGTTTGGCAGTTAACCACTTTCAATTACAGGCCCCACTACTGTTCATCTTTGAGGCATGGAAATTTCCAATACTGTAATATCTGCCGTGCCCATTAGAGGGAGTCACAGGGAAAATCAGCTGCAAGGCACATGGTATTCAGAGGAACCATTGGCAGAAAACGCAAGTGGTTCAAGAATATTACCAGGGGAGGGAATGAATCAAGCCACCAGGATCTTGATTTGTAAGGCATCTACTGATCACCATATGATATCCCTGAATGGCCAAAAAGCCATTTGTGGCCACTAAACTTTTGTTAGAATTTAAGACATGGAGAGACTCCTGGGACACTGTTCTCAGGAAAACAACACACTGAGAATTGTTCACCAGCCTTAGGAACACCCGGGTGCACATTGCCAGTCTCCTGGCACCTTCCAATGCTTCTTAGATTATACAAGCTGCCACTACCAACTGTGTAGATGACATAGAAGCACACACAGAAGAAACCCAGAATGCTGTGGGAATAGGAGATGTCAGTTGAAATCCAGAAATCTAAAAATTATTATTAATTTTCTTCCATGCTATTATGTGGTTCATCCCATGTGAGATGTCCAAGCATCTAGAGACAAATTTCTTAAACTAGTAGAAATATTTCCTCCTGCTCCACCTTTTAACCCTTGAATTCTGACCTCATGCTAAAGACTAAATGCTCACATCATTTTTCAAAGAAATAAGTATGTGTGTTTTAGTGAAGGCATTTAATTGGTGGGTAGGCAAAGAACATTTTTCAAAACATAACAAACATTTTTCATTGGGAAAAAAGTAAATTCTGGATAATATCAACAAATTGTTTCTGAAAATTTCAAAATGAATCACACTATCATTCTTGCACACATGTTCTATTAGTCTTCAGCTTCCTATTTCTCTCATTTTCTTGAAGGTAAAAGTTGCCCCACTTGAAAATAAATAGCTGGAGGACTAGTAAATTACCTATGCAGTTCTCATTATCCATTATGCTAACCTTATCTCACAATTTAAGCAAATGAATTTCAACAAAAGACTTAAATTTTTGAGATAATTTAAATAACCAATTCCTTTTATGCTCTTAGGAGAAGTTCTTGTTGGTGCAGCTTGGGGAACCTTAATTTGAAAATCCTAAATGCTTCAAAACTCAAAACTTTTTGAACATAAACATGATGCCACAAATAGAAAACACCACACCTGACCTCACACGACAGGGTCACCATGGAAACACAAGCACACTAAAATTATTGTATAAAGAATGCTTCATGCTATATAAAGTATATGAAACAAATGATTTCACATTTAGACTTGAGCCCAACCGTGGAGCTATTATCCGTATGTAAATATTCCAAAATTTTAAAAAAGTACTTCTGGTCCTAAGTACTTTACTTTTTTTTTTTTGGTACCAGGGATTGAACTCTGGACCTTGCGCTTACGAGGCAGGCGGTGGAACGACTGAGCTAAATCCCTGGCCGCCTAAGTACTTTAAATAAGGGATATTCAACCTTTTCAAAAATTTTTAAAAATCACTCTCCATGCATTAGGCTAAGGGCTTCATATAGAGCATTTCTAAATCTCACTAAAATTCTAAATCTCACATTGCAATAATATTATAAACATTCTGTAGTTGAAGAAAATTGAATTTGGGGAATTTGAATGACTTGCCAGAGCCACAGTTTTAGCAGTTAGTGGGGCCAAGATTGACTTCTTTTCTATCCAGATCCAAAGCCATACAAAATCTCTCTCTAGCCATGGTACCATTTTGCTACTGGTCATGGAAACACAAACATTCTACTTAACACATTATCATACTCTATGTTTTGGAATTTTTATAGTTTTTTAATGGCTGAAAAGATCAGAGTTGGCAAACTTCTTTTATTACTGCACCCTGGATCTGATCACCTCATTTCCTGGAAAAGGCACCAAACCCCAGTATTAGAAAACCTGGGCAATGAGCATGACGGGGCCATTGATTATCTGCAGGATTTGGAGCAAGTCTCCAAACTGTTCTGTGACAAACATCTCTGATTTGCAAATGACATTTGTAATCACTTTCTAAATGTTTGCAGCTGTGTTTACGATTCAGATAACATGCTTACCACTTCCCACAATTGCACTCTTAAAGCTACAATTAGAACAGCCAGCATGCATCTGATATGAGTATGAATTTATTGTTGCCAGGCTAACAGAATGGAAAAATGCTGGATGCCCTTTCTTTGTGATAATCTTGATGAGGTAAAAGATGGGATCATTTCAGTGGGTTATTTTAAAAATGAAAAACGACCCAAAGGGCATGATTTGTGGAGAGCCATTCATACTCATTAGGTCAGAAAATTCTGATCTTGGATGTATATTGGTTTCAAACCACATGCAATAGATGGTTTTTAAAAGTTCAGGTCAATACTGGTTGGCTGCAGTGTAAATGATTTGATTTTCTTCTGATAGGGGCAGGTACTTTTAGATAAAAAGTCAAAAAGGTTATTTTCCCTTCAAAACTTTTAAAAAGCTTATTCTTAAAGGTCAGATAATTTAGTGAACTTTGAAAGACAATGACAGTGTGATACACTCTGTATATTTAAATCTTTAAACTACATTTAAGCAGTAGTTACCTTGAAGGTATTCCCTTGATGAGGCACACTGCTCCCCTGAAATGCTTTTGTACAAATATGTTTACTTGAGAAAGCAACACTAGCAAACAGTTAAATACCGTGTGCCACAAGTCATGGAAAAAAGAGTTTAACTGCAGTCCACATAAAACTGAGAACTCAAAGGAAGGTTATTTTGAAAATGTACACAAATAAATTCTAAAAACATTTGGGGGCATTTCAGAGTTCAAGCTTAGAAGCATAGGGTAAAATGTAGCAGATGTTGGCACTGGGTGTTGGGTAGATATTGGAAAAAATAAAGTAACATCTAGGCTACATGGAACATGGTTATGAAGCTTCAATAATATTTGAAACAAAATTACAAGCTGAAATGATGGAGATTTTAAAAAATGAACAATAACCACAAAAAAAAATAAATACACTCTTTCTGTTTGGCCAAACCCATATGTATCAATTTTTTTTCTTTTATAATACAATAACTTCCTTCCTGTGTGCTTTGCATGTAGTAGGTAATCTGTAAACTGTTCATTTAGCAATACCTGCCTTCTCATTTACAATAAGCCTATTATATTATTTAGGGTCATTTTCCCACCACAGCGGGTTAGCTGGGCGAAAACTTCTCTTGGTTTAGAAGAGTATGCTACAACCTCACAAACACAGATGTGACCAATACAACATTTACATCCAGTCTTCCATTCAAAATGCTCTTCTCAGAAGGCCCATTCCTATATTCTCTCACATTTTTAACCATTTGATAAAACACTGGAAGTAACAGCACTCTGCCAAGAAACAACCTGCAGAAAGGCTCAAAAAAAAAAAAAAAAAGAAAGTGACACAGCCAAACCAAAGTGACTGAAGAAAAAAGAAATCAGAAGTCAAATCCATGAGCGCTATTTTTCTGACCTATATTCATCAAAGCCATGAAAGCCATCAAAGCCAAATTAAGCAACAGAACACAATTATACACTAAACTATTCCTTAATGATATGCTTATGCATAGAATCAACACAGTCTTCTTCCTTAGACATTCTAATGAAGATTTTATGTGGTAGAACTATAGTAAATAATTGAAAGAGAATAGTTCATAATATCAAGATTATTTCAAGTCAACTTCTTCTACAAGTCCTACTTAAAATATCTGCCTAGAAACCTCCAGTTTAAAAGAAAGATTATTTTAAAACAGGATTTTTAAAGAACATATTCCAGTAATTAAACCCTTTCTAATGACATTCATTCAACTATTTTTAAAGCAGGGACACAAAGGAAACATATGCCATCTGGACACTTGGATGTAAAATAACCTCAGTATTACTGCACATCTATAGTACCAAGTTCAGGAACATGTAAAAAACAAGATATAAGTAGGTAGGTAAATAGATAGACTATATTAAATTTTATTTAGTATATATAAATTTTAATTTACATATATAAACATATCAATTACCTACTTCTTTCATCTCATCTATACTAAAAACATTTTTTATCAAAAATTAAAACAACATTCAGACAGTATGTTTTGATTTGTGCTGTTTTTTCACATTTTAACAGATTACAACAGGAACAAAGCACTCTGGACGGAGGGAAAGGATAATATAGTTCAACACTAAATTCTAGTAATTCAGACCTTAGGACAACAGTAGATGCCACTTAGCCAGGCAGAACCACCTAAGTGGACAGGTTAAAAACAATTCCTAAGATATATCCATTTCAGTTTTAAAAGAGAATAAAACAATCCACGAATAGTTTGGGTGGATTGCAATGCATTCTCAATTATAACAAATTTATCTTATCTAACACTACAAAAGCATAGGAATGTGCCTAAATTCTGGATTTAGATAATCTACTTTGTACATAGTCTACCTCTGCAAAAACATACATTATTTGGCTAAATTTATAAAATGAAATTTAGAATATCTGTCTCCGCTGAGAAAAATGAAAAATGATAAATCCAGTTGAACTGTTTCTTCAAAGAAGTTATAAAACACTGCCCAGATTAGACACAATCTAATACCTGAAACATAGTGATGTTAAAGCAAAGGCTAATATTTTGACAAGATGAATTTAAAGGAATTCTAAGATCTCACCCAAAGCTAACCATAAGAAAAGTTTATTTGAAGACAAAAATGAAATGTCTAAAGAGAAGCGTGCCTAGAAAACATAAAGTCGGTTGCGAGGCCATACCACAACATTGTAGTCCAAGTAGTGTGCTTTTGTTTCAGTCCTTAAAATGAAACCCTCACCTACAAGATAAATTTCAAAAGTCATCCATATGTAACATTCAAAAACATACATTTCCATCCTTTTTACACCAAAAGGAAGGAGAGATCAGGAAAGTTCTCTGATTAGATTCCAGCACCATGTAATTATTAATTAGTCCTTGATTACACTATTTTTGCTGACATCAATTTAAAGTATCCAGAACATATACTAGTATAACATTTTTGAAAAGAATTCTGCTAAGCCTATGTTAAAGGATCTTCTGAAACTTGAGTGAACACTCTTTTACCCTACATCCCTGGGCCACTCAGCTTCCCTTGATTCAACCTTAAATAAGGTTTGAAACTAGACTGGATAAAAGTGAACCACTTGTAGGGACTTTCTATTGCTCTCTTAATGGTGGGTAGACAAGAGTGCCATCAAATCCAATTTTAATCACCCATGCAATCATGTAACAGCCTTAAAATCTGAATGAATTTTCCAGGATCTACTTTCTTTTCTGCCCAAGCCCAATAAGGATATGAATGCATAAACTTGATTCTACTGAATGTAATTGAATCTAAGCATAAATTATATATAGGAATTCTTCTCATAGCCAGGCCCAGCATCAGTACCCACTGTTAAAGAGAATGACAAATTAGTCTCATTCATTTTCCTCTTTCATACTGAATTAAAATATGCTTGTGACTTTCATTATATTGATTCTACTTTTGTTTTCCAGAGCAATACATGAGTGTGTCCATTTTCTTAAATGCAACCTTGTAACTAATTGGAGACAGGTGTGTCAGTTCCTGTTAGCTTTCTTCTCTTTAGGCTACACAGTCCCATTTCCCCTGTTTTTTACATGATTTCCAGACTGCTGGCACTGCTGTTTGTCAACGTCCTTCCTAAAATTACAGTGTCTTGGACAGAACACCGTATTCCAACTGTGATCAGGCCAGTGTGAAGTACGTCAAAGATATTACTTCCCAAGATGTGGACACTCTTATTTCTATTTATATTGCCCAAGGAAGTCTTGAGGGGCTTTTTCTTTTCTTTTTTTCTTTTAAGCAGCTGCATCATACAGTTGGCTCATATTAAGTTTGTAGTCAAGTAAAACCTCCAGATGTTTTTTACAAACTGGAAATTTTCATATTCAGTTTTCACTTGCAGCCAGTAACCACCAGCTCCATAACAGGCAGAGGAGTCAGATGTGAAGCTGCCCGAGACAGGGATAGTAAATATGTGGAGGAGTCCACTATGTTGTGTTATAAAATCTCTTCTAGTTACCATTCACATTGCTTAAAACTACATGGTCAAAAAATAATTATTTTCCTTTGGAGAATTCTTGAATACTCAAATATATACATGTGCATTTTTTGTAGTCAAAATTATTTATTATTTAATTTTATACTTCATTTTTTCATATTTAAAACATCAATTACAGCCGGGGATTTAGCTCTGCAGTTCCACTGCCTGCCTTGCAAGCACAAGGTCCCGAGTTCGATCCCCAGTACAAAAAAAAAAAAAAACAGGATGTGTAAAACATCAATTACATTCATCATTTAGACTCAATTATGCTAAGATTTACTCCTATGTATTCATCTAGAAGGTTACTGTTTCAGAATTTAAATTTTTATTTATTGGTACATTTTAGGTATACAATATAGTTACAGCATGTAAATGTACACGATCCCAATGATGAACGATGGTTCTTATTTTTCCCCATTCCCCAGCCCTCCCTTCACTCCCTCCACCCTTCCCTATTTACAAATAATTTGTTTCCATTTTTTCCCTTTTCTCATATTTTTTTCTTTTCCCTTCTTTCCTTTCCCCTACCCCTCCCATTTCTCCTATTCCTTTAGACCTTTTCTTCCTATTTCACAATATCAATTATACATTTTGATCCTTATTTACACTTTTAGTTTTAATTAAGTTTATTGGTACATTTTAGGTATACATAATGATCACATTCATAAGAAATTTGTACCTGTACATGATATATCTTGATTCCCATTCTCCCTTCAACCCCTCTTCCCCTCCTTATTTACAAAAGCTTTGTAAATATACATATGCATTTTATTACTTATGTGGTTAGGACTTTAGAAATATTTATTTAATATTGATAACAACTCTATGAAGTAGGTGCTATTAATACACACATTTCATCAAAGAAAAAACTGAATATTTCACAGACATATTTAAGGAACGTCTCAAATCACACAGCCCGTAAGAAACAAGCCAGGATTTAAAAATTAGGGAGCCAAGTTCCAAAATTGAGGCTCATAGTCATTGTATCTTGCTCTCTTCCTACCCTTAATAAATATCTAGAGAAATATACACTGTGCCAGGCACTTGAGAGACAAACAAAAAAATATGTCACCTTCAGATCTCTATATGTTGTTCTTAGTTCCATTAAACATAACCATGATATGCAACACAGAAACAGGTGACAGATATTCTGTAAATGATTTTACTTTGCATCTCAAAATATAAAGGTCACATTTTAGGACTGCTGAAAGGATTCAAAGATTAATTCTGTAAAGTAATTCAAAAATTAAAGTACTTAAAACAGTGTCTGGCCTAACATAAGTTCAAACTTTTTTAAATATCAATTTTATTTAATTTTTAGACATATTTTCATTTATTTAAAAATATAATTATGCATACACATAAATTCATACTTATAAGTCACAAAGTTCCTTACAGCAAGAAAACAATAAACTTTTACTTAAATTTTAATGAGATTTTACTTCAAAAAATATTCTCTTAGAAGAGAAGCATAGTGAGAAATGGAGACAGGACCATTACAAACACTGTACAATGAAAACAAAAAGCACTCAACTCTTCGAGCATTCATCTTTTGGTGGAAAGAACCCTGAGTGTACATCCCTAACTTGATAAAACTACTCTACAAAATATGCATTACCACCAGACATGATTGGTGACCTAAATCCTTGAGCATGTCTCTATGCACAATCCAAGTTGACATTTTTGGCAACCCATATGTGGTCCTACTAATCCCATGTGCTTTTGTTCTTTCAAAGTAATGACACAGATTTCCACAGACTATCATTTTTGTCTACAACTAAATCTACCATTAAAACCAACAGCATCTTCATTTCTAGCATTTTCGGAGCCTGCTAAGTCCTTCTTCCTTTGGGCCTGAAGTGTGGTTGCTGGCTGTGCAGAGAGGCACAAAACACATGACTGTCGCGATCAGTAGAAGTTAGGATGGAACCCTATGGGGAGAAGTCATCGTGATCTTCCATCTTCAGTTGGCTGTTACAGTGTAGAGATCTTGACTTTTTTTGTGTTTTTTAATATTCATTGTTAAGGTTTATTATTTTTTTTACAATAAACATCATTCTGTATTAGTAGTATGTACTAGAATTTTTAAAAAAGATTTACTCGAGTTTATAATTAGCCATTTAGTTGACAGTGAGACTGACAGAAACTTGTCTATTTCTTTGTGCTTTTCAACAAATGAATATTCTGACACATATGCCTGGTACTGCCAGTGTAAACCATTCACAATGTCGATGTAAACTTTATTCTTTCCTAGTTCACGGGCTTTATCACTTTGTATGGATGGGAGCACATTACTGTTGCTTCATCTATGAATTTATGCTAACAATCTACAGTGTTAGGATTTTTATAAAATTAAATCATAAGCATATGCTCCAGTTCTTTGCCTATATATTTACTGAATCATTTTCCTACTGAGATGGAAACCTGTAATCTAAGGGAAGTAATTAAAAGAGGGAAGGAGGGAGAAAAAATAGAGAAAGAGAGGTCTACTGATAAGTTACCCCCCCAATAAAAGGGGGCCAACTACTTTGTTCCAGCTCATCCCTCACTCTATAAATCAGTACTTTTCCCTTTCTCACCTCTACCCCTTCCTTTCCTAAGAAAAACTGACCAACTTATTTTCTAGCCACCCTACAACTCAGTAACATAATTACTACAATATATTACCTATATTAAGCTAAAACTTATCTACCCCTTAAAATATTTACTTTGGTAATGCCTATGTTTTCTTAATACTTTATGATCATGCTAAAAATGCAAAAAATACTACACTTTCCACTTCTAGTTTGCAGCATCTCTTACCAGCTTCCACTTCACTGAAAGACACCACTACTTCTTTATCCTAAAACTGAATACAATTACTCCATTCATACTTGAGTTATTTCTTATTTGGTTTTAATATATGTGTTATCTGCTCCTTCCAGACCCTCAGTACCCCGTCGACTTTAAAAATGCACCTCTAGTCCCACCTTTACCATCCTTCCCCTTACCTCGGGGTGTGTTTGGACAGCAGCGCCCAGCATCCCGGCCACCTGGCCCTGCATGCTACTGGGAGGACACAAGAAGCTGGAAAGCTGTCCTGAGCCCCCTTGCTGCCCAGAGAAAGAAACCCTTCAGAAGAGGCGTGGTCATGCAGGTGGCACAGGGGAGATGAGGAACGCTCAATGCTTATGCATGAGAGTGTGCTTACCTTTCTAATGATTTCTAAACCAGAATTAGTGATTCTGAAAGTCTGTTTCTGAAGGAACACCTTTGTTTGTCCAGGTGCATGAGGATGTTTTCCTCTGCCACAGAAAAACGAGTTCAAGGCATCAGGAAAAGTGTGCTTTAGAAAGAACACTAACATCTTAGCTGTATATGTTGTGTGAAACATTTCAGGATTAAAGGAAGAAGTCAACCAAAACAGACGCAATTGCATTCGTGTAAGTCTGTATACTGTGCCTAATAGGGAGCGGTGAGACAGAGAAGGAAAGAATGTGTGTGAGTTGGGGGAAAATTGGGTTTCTAACAGATATATCTAATTGCCACTATTTTTGTAACTTTCGTGCCTATGAATGTACAAGAATTTATAGGGCTTTAATTTAAATCTATATATTTCCTCTGCATGCCTTATGAATATATATGTACTTTATTAATTTTTCATAAATATGTATAAATACATTTTCATAAATAAAAGGCCACTTTTTTTCAGAGATCTGAATATAGACTATGGCATTATAAATTATTATATATAAAACCATTATCAAGCCAGGCTTCAAAGGCTACAGATTGCTGTGACTGCTAGTACTCCTCGTCTAATATCATGACTCTAAAATGTTAAACTATTACTGTAATGTATAATTTTAAAAAATTAGACGAAGGCGTCAATATTATAAAATTATATTCTCCAAAGACTGTACTACAGTCTGACAGTTACAACTAGAGAATAATCTTAACAGTTTTAAGAACTGTTTCCAGGGTAGGTTAAAAAATATGTCAATAACTCAGATTGCCTTTTTAAATTCATATATTCCTAAACATACAAAATATTCATATATGACTTCCCTTTGGAGCGCAAAATTTGCTTATTTTTATTTTCTTAAAACGATGAGACAATATAGTCTTGGTAGATAGAAGATTTTCTATTACCTAAATATAGCTACTGTTATGTCCTTCTGTATATATTTTTCGAACAAAACCCTGGTGGAAATAAATCTTTATTAAATTATATTTTTCTTCTTCTGAGGAATAACCTTTAAAACAAGACAGTATCTAATAATGGGTATCCTCAGTGATAACATACAATAAAACAGAATGTTTATTTTTATCTAAAAACATTAAATCAGTATATGACCTAAAATTACCATAATTCTTTTTTGATACCCATCTGTAATTGTTTTTAAAAAGACACTTCAAAAGCTGGATTGTCATGTTAATAAACTAGACATGAGTAGTGCTACCCTAATACGCAAAAATAAATACAGTGATAGTACTATGTAAAGTCACAAGTACAAGTGAGACTTTTCAATTATTATAGGAGGAATTATAAAATTTCGTAATTTAGATAGGAAAGGAAAATATAGCACAGCCAAGAGCCAAATTATCCCAGACAGACTATTCTCCAAGGTTGGGTTTCTAAATATTTCCCACTCTTACTTTATGTTGCTCGCTACCAATATATGTTTTTAGGACTTCAAAGGCCAGCTATTCACAGGAATGAGAAACTAGACAGACATGAGACCTGAATACCACTCTCAGGAACACAGAGTGCTCTGGCTCAGCCACAAAACAGGCTTCACTTCACCTCTCCCACTTCCTGTTCATACCAAAAGTTAGAAACAGATTCTGTTCCCAAGCGCACAAGTGAGCATGCTTCTCTCTCTCTCTCCCCTCTCTCTCATTCTTTTTTTTTATTATTACCAATAAAACTCTGAGCAACACACATAGGAACAAGCACTGTTTACTTATTTCATACCACAGTTATAAACTGAAAGACAGATGGCAGTATAATTGTTAAATTCTACAGATTAACTTGGCAGGAATGAAAAGAAACAAACCTCACAGCACATAGAATACACTCAGTCTTGTGTTATCTGATGTGAACATGTATAAAACATGTATAAAACACTGATAAAGACACGTATAAAAACATAAACTAATATATCATCAAAGTTAGAACTACTGTTTGTATAAAATGGCTCCTGAATGACAAAACATTAAAGTGACATTCATCCAGAGGCAAAAGTAAATAAAAGTTTAACTTTGGTGGGGGGAGGGGGGGGAGGGAAGACAACTAGAAAAGTATATAAAAATATGCCCAAAAGTCAATGCCATCATACTTTAAGGTGGCTAATTTGACAAGTTTCTGGATACATGGAACACACATTTATCTAATATATCTATTCTATTTATCAACACTGTGCGGCTTTACCATTTCAGTATTCTGTTTTAGATCAGAAAAAAAAAATGTATTCATTGGTCTTGGGTTCTACTACTTACAACAATACTGAACAAGTTTAACACTCTTATACCTGCCCTTCCCCTGTTCCAATCAAAGTACAGTTCAAAAACCTGTCAGATGTAGGTCACATGAATAAAGGGCAAGATATTCGGCCTTTTATTGCCCAATAACTTATCTGGAATCAGATGACAAAGTAGAATGACTACACCCTAACCCAGAAGTGTTCAAAGTGTGTATTTCTAGAGATAAATCTGGTGTACAAGCAGAGGGACTTTATTTAGCTTTGTACAGCCAATCAATCCTTCAAAGGCCCTATTCCAAACAATAATGGCAAGTAAGGCTGGTGTACTCTGTACAGCACGCCTGAAACATCACACGGCCCCTGGGACACATGGAGAATAGCCTTGAATGTCCTCAGTCATGCGGAAAGCTCCCGACCCAACTTCCCTCTTTGGCCAGGATTCTTGCTACTTGTCATTACCAGTTGAGCTTCATTCTTCTAGGATGTCAGGGTTGCCTTGACCCCACATTATGTCAATGTCAGCAAGAAGCTCACACCATTTCTCACTTGGTATATACAATGCAAAAGGGCTGCGGATATTGCTGGCTCAGTGGCAGAGTGCTTCCCCAGTACGTGCAGAGCCCAGGGTTCAATCCCCTGTACTACAAAAGACAACTTGTAAAATTTGGAAGCAGGCATTCGTGAATTTAGGAGACTTACCACATAATGATAGGTGGAGAATGGGGGAGGGGTGTGGGTAAAATCACACTGCAGCTTTCCGCCAACCTTTGGTCTCCTGTACTTTCTCTTCTTCCTCTTCTGTCCATTGTCAAGAACATTTCAAAACAGTCTTTTTCTGTGATGCAGATGTGTCCCATCTTCTATGAAGCCCCACCTCTATGTGATCCCCAAGCCCTTCTGGAATAAGCAGAATGAGTAAGAAACCGTGTTCTCTCCATACTCTCACCAAGATCTAAATATTTTCCCATACAAATTTGAGCAGGAGTTAAAGTCAGTTTCACAATTTTTACCTGATAAACATTAGCTATATGAAGTAACACACCTTGACTTTACTTTTTTTCAGACTTGACATTTTGAAATGCATCTTTGTTATGAAAAAGTTTCATTTGCTGTAAGAAAGGGACAAAAAAGAAGTCACCTCCAGTGTGTTGCTCTCCCTTCCTCAAGAGTTATACTCTAGGGGATATGACAGAGCACTTTAAAAACAACTGCTCCAGGAGTTATAAAAGAATTTTCTTCCCGTTTTAATTATTAGATTGTAATGCATTAAAGCATAGATTGTTTAACTTCTTTAATCCATAATCCCACATATAGAAATGTACCTAGAAAAAATAATCAGAAATGCAAGCAACAATTTATAAAAATATTCACTTCAATATTACGTAAAGTGACAAGCCCTGAGATAAACAATGAATCCAATAAAAAGAAATGCTTAAATGACACAATCTTATATAAACTATTAAGAAATATACAAATGATTTCTATAAACTTTTAATGTAAAAAATAGTTAACAGAATACTGTTAATTAAAAAATATAAAATGGGCATGGAGGCACATGCCTGTAATTCCAGCCCTCTGGAAGGCTGAAGCAAGAGGACCGAAAGTTTAAGCCCATCCTGGGCAACTCAGAAACGCAGCGAGACCCTGTCTCAAAATTAAAAAGAGGATTAGGATGTAACTCAGTACAAAGGCCCAAGGTTCAATACTCAGTGCCACTAAAATATAGAGTACCAATTAATATACACTATCCTAATTACAAAATATAAAAACATCAAAAAGTACTGGGGTAAAATTTACAAACTATTATTTTTGGTCATCTTTTATTTCAAAGAGGATGTGAGCTAATAATCTTTTTAAAATATAGCTACATTAAATAACATTTAAACGAGAAGGATAAGAAAAATATATCACAGCAAAGCAGAGGAAAGCTAACAAGCAGTAGGGCGAGGGTGCTCACAAGGGCCTAGTTCAAGGTCAGTGCGCATGACTCAGGCAGGCTGAGCGCTGCGAAGTAACCATAGTAACCGACGCAATCTGCGCCACTAGGTAGTGCCCTCAAAGGGCAGCAGAAACCAACCTTTACTGAGTGTCTATTATGTGCCAGGCTTTCTGTTTGACAATACACAGACATCATATCATATAATCCTCCCAACGCATCTAGGATTACTGTTGGTATTTTCCTCATTGCAGAAGGAAAAACTGAAATTGTTCAAATAACTTAATATAAAACCAAAAACTAGTCAGAGGCTGTCATAAGGACCATAAGTCAACTTCTATTCCAAATTCTGTTGCAAATAAAGGACGGCTTCTAGGAGGTTCTGGCCACCTTTTCAGACTAGATCAGAATTCAAATCCAGCATGTCCCACATACTAGCTTTCTAGTATTTTTTTTTTCTTTCTCTTTTTTGGTACCGGAGATCGAACTCAGCACCTTGTGCTTCTGAGGCAGGCACAGTGCCACTGAGCTAAATCCCCGGCCCAGCTTTCTAGTATCTAGATGAAAATATAATTAAATCAGTGATAACTGATATCTTAATAAGGAGAATAATGATGTGCTTTATATTTACTTATTTAATCTTTTCTTTTTCTCTTTTGGAATTCGTAGGAATTCAATCCGGGGCCTACTCTTTTTAAATTTTTTTATTTTGAGACAAGTTCTCACTAAGTCCCTAAATTGCCTGGGCTGGACTCAAACTTGGGATCCTCCTACTTCAGCCTCCCAGAGTGCTGGAGTTTCAGGGATGCACCATCACAGCTGGCTTTTCAATCTTTATAATAAAACTTTAGAGACAAAGTAGGTGAACTACCTACCACACACAATAAGCACTCTCCAAATAGAATCTTTTATTGGCCTACGTTTTTATATCAAATATGTTTTATAAATCCTATTATTTCTCTGTAGAACACCTGTGAGTACACGAATACTTTCAGATTTTAATGGGGCAATCACAATGTTTTAATAGCCCAACTGACCATCGAGCCACTCAGAAGCAGTTCTGGCTAGGCTTGGGTGGATGCACTCATATTTTTTGATGTCTCCTCGAGTTTCAAACAACCTTTGCCAGATTAAAGTCCATGCTTTTGGCAAATACACCATAATTTTTATGTATGAATTGCTACAAAAGGAAATTTAAAATGCAGGCAAGTTTAAACTTTCAAGACTATAGTTGCTATTATACTTTTGTAAAATATTCATATATATATATATATATATCAGTATCTGAAGATATAATTTGTGATGGATTAGTCTCTTTCTAAAGAAAGCAATTTTTAAGATTCAAAATAAAATAGTAAAACAAAATTTCATTCTATCAGACTTAAAATGGCCTTTTTCTATAACAGTAATTTTGTGTACTGTAATTTATTTTTTGAAAAGGTAAACTGGTTCTAAAAATTAAGGAATGTCACCTAAATGTCATATAAATAACTCTGCTAAATAATGACATATCGAGTACAGAGGTAAGGTTAAATTAAATATATGTACAAATAGAGGATAAGCATCCATAGAGCATGAATTCTAGTTACAGGAACAAACTGTCTCATCATTTACACACACTATACCCACTTTGCTTAAGGTTTTCAGCCATCATCTCAAAAATTTGTATTTCTGTTTTAAACAAAAGCAACCACTTTTTAAAGGATAATTGTATAATAAATCTTAAAAATCATAAAATTTCACCTTATGTGTTTTGGATATAAAATTAAGAGGGAATTCATGCGAATTTAAGTAATTTTACAACTACAGAAAGTTCTGTTCCTGAAGTAGGATGCTTTCTAAATTAAAATTGGCGTATGTGGTACCTGAGTGAATAAAAAATTTCACATAAAAATTGTCTATAAAATTTAAATTTCAGAAATCAGATAAGGTGCCCTTAGAATTTTCATAATTTCTTGAGAGCTTTAAGAAATGAAGACATTCAGAGAAAGCCTAAAAAAGATGCAACTAAAATACACGCCAATAAAAAGTTGTTTTATATAGTATGTGTGAAGTACTCCTAAATTTGGAGTAAAGTACCTGTAACTTTAGAAAATATTATTTATTCTACTATTCCTGAAACACCGTGGATGCTTAATAAATGTTTCCTGAGTGTTTAATTCTGGCTTTATTTTAAATTATGACTATTTAGTGACACACATACATGCATGATGCACTTACACACACAAAGGAGAATTGCATCCATTTATGCCTTAAATTTATAATTTAAACTCACTCATTTATCATTTCACTTGTTGATTTACCCATTTTTTATTTTTCCTTCATCACTCAAATTGTATTAAACAGCTGTTGGGGAAAACTGGCCAACAAAGACAACACACAAGAAAGTAATTTAGTTTAGTTGTCAATTATTCTGCTTAGAAAAGCAAGCATAACAGTAGTTTGTTCAATAGAAAGGGAGAATGCTCACTATCAGATCCTTAAATCCATGAGGTGAGAATTATTTTCTGTTTTAAGTCACTTATTCCTTTCATGTCCACATATGACTTCACATACACACCTCAATACATACATACATGAGCTTACAGATGTCCTTATGACTAAAATTAATACTCTCCTATGGATATTGCTGAGCCACAGGTCCCTATTTTAGAATTACTAACACTGAGTTTATATTTCTGAATGAAATAGTGCTGGATACCTTCATGTGTGAGCTTCTATCAAAACAACTCCTTTTGCTAAATGTTTCAAGGCAAGAAGTTATGATTTCACTTCATACAGGAGAAGGTTAAAACTCAGAAAATGAATATAACAGCCAGAAGCACAACCTTGTACGTTCCCGAGTTTGAGCCCTATTTCTGAAACTGAAGTCCATTCTGCCTTTGTCCCCAACTGTAACATCCCATGAGCCTCACTCCCACTGAATCTACAGGACCCAAGGAGAAAATGTGTCAGCAAGTTACGTAGCAATGAGGAATCAAATAAGAGGAAGCCAAGGTTTATTCAACGTGAACTGAATACTTTATCACAGAACGGCCACCTTGCTTCAGAGTAAAATGAGCATAATGACCCGGATGGAAAACCGGATGGATGGTATATTATCCATAACTACAGTTCAGGCACATGTTTTATCTGTCAAACTAAGGATCGATGCCAAGTGAAAACCAAAAAAGGAGCGTGGGAAAGCCTGTGGGTTGGGGTAAGTGTTAGGGAAACAGCTGCTATGGGCATGATACAAAAAGAAGGGAAAAAATAGAAAGACAGAAATCAGCAATAAATAGAGTGCAACTATCTCAACATTCTGTGGTTTAAAAAGAGTCTTTAAATAAGAGATATTTTGGAGGGTAAAAAAAGTTCTAGTAATTTTATTAGCAAACCTACAAGGTTTGGTATTTAGGATCGATGAGTGTTTTATAATTTTTTAATTATATTTGCCATACTTATGTCTAACAATGATTTCCATTTATTAGACTCAAAAAATAACTTTTTGCTCTTAAAACTACCCATGACTGCCTTTGTGAAAGACTGCTACTAGAAAGTAATAACAATAACTCAACTAAATTGTGTTTCTAACTATTTGCAATTATTCGGACTTGATCTATATGAAAAAGACAAATAAATGAGTTTCTTTAAAAACTTTATTCTCTAAATCTGCATGTTTCTTTCATTCAACAAATATTGCATCCTTTTGGGGAAGCACTGCTCTTCATACTTGAACACATTTGATTACTGTAGAGATATCTTAAAATGTGTTGCTACCAAAAGGTGTTAAATATAATCATCAGGAAAAAATTATTTTCCGATCACAACTTCTAATTCAAGGCAGACAAAATACCAGTAAAAAGCTGACTTGGATGTTTAGAAACAAACACTAGAAAGGTAGACCCAGGAGACTTTTTATGCTGTGACTCAGAGAAAAATCACTTGGTGTGACAATCTCATTTTATTCATCTTTATCTTGAATATATTAGATGGGAAGGTAGATACACTCTTTTCCAGCTATATGACTTTAAATCTAAATCCGCCCTAAACGTACCTCTAGTTTCTTGCTAAATATTTGGGTTCTCAAGACTACTTTATTTTTTTGCAAATTCCTCTACTACTAGTCTCTGCTAGTTTTGTCTACTTTCATGGCTTTACTGGCCATCTGTGAAGGGTTCATCAAAACTAAATTTCTCGTAGACCTGCAACAATATGTGCATATATAAATATTATACTATAGATCAATATTTGTGATAATATTGTATTATAAATTATACAGAAACTCCACATCCATCTCTTCAAAATCTCTTTTATCTCATCACTAATATTCCATTGTTTTCTATTACCTTCTACTTAACTACTCAAGGTAGAAACCTGAAAGCTGTTTTTGCCTCTTGCCTTTCTGTCACCCTTTAAAATCTAGGGGAATTTATAGAAGATGCTTCTTGTAACCAAATCTCTAAAATTCCTCTCTTTTTCCTCTCCCTGGCAATCACCCTGCTCAAACGTGTTACCCACTACTGTTCAAATTGCTGGTCTATTCACATTTATTGATGAAAGCATCATTTATTCTTCTCTGGCCACTTAAAATATATTAGATAGCCCTTGGGAACAACAGGCAATAAAGATAACTCACAACCGTGTGCAAATATTTGTACACAAATATAACCTTGGCCTCCTCTAATTCATGCTCCAAAGCACCGGTGAGCCATCACTTCAGAATACTGTCCAAAGTGAACCTTGACAGTCCTCTGACTAAATTTTGAAATATCTTCCTCAGGGTTCATGTCAAAGTCCTTAACAAGCAGAAGTAGGCCCGCCTCAGTCAGCCCTGCCAGTCTCCCTCAGATCCGCTAGTCCTTCTTTCACCATGCCCTCTGCCCCACTGAGCTTTTTAGTTCCCCAGCATTCTGAAGCTTGGCTTTCTCCAACTCCTGACCCCTCACACACATTACTTCCTCTCCTTGGAAAATTCTTTGAGTCTTTTCTTGCCTGACTATCTTCTGGTCAAACTTCCCAACCTAGGCTTGAGGAACATTTTCTTCACCTCTAATATCACCACCTACTTAGAAAGCTGAGGCAAGAAGATCAGGAGTTTGAGGCCAGCTTACGCAACTTGGTGAGACCCTGTCTCAAAACTTGAAAAAATATATTTTAAAGGGCTGGGATACAACTCAGTGATAGAGCACCATTGGATTCAGTCCCTAGTATCACACACACACACAACATTTTCTTGAAGCCATTTACCGTCCCCATAGAACAGTAACATTCAGTATTTTATATCCTTTTAATATTCACATACCTGTAATCATTTAATATCTTCCTACAAGAGGACAAAACCCACAAGGGTAATCTGCTGTTACTTTGTCCATCATTTTTTTTCTTATGATAGGCTGCACTGGTATTATTACTGAACTGATTATACAGTATCTATGTACTCTTTTGTTTTATTACAGCATTTGTTTACAGTTACTGTGATGTTCTTCAATATTAACAGAAAGAAAGGAAATCAAGGGTAGCCTGATGAGCCTCTTCCACCTGAGTTGAGAGAAAAGGAAATTTAAGAATCATGCTTCCTCTCAAAAATGACCTTCAGGGTTAGGTCATCCAGAGAAGGTCAAGAAGAGCTAAGGGAGAGAGAGTAGCTCAAAAGAAATTTAAAAACTGATGGCTAAACAACATTCTTTATACATACTCTGTATCCTATCTATATAAGAGGAATAGCTTTTCAAATGCTGTAACAGCAGTCTGTCCTATCGTCAATTTATTGGTTCAAGGGATATTTGCTCATTTTTTCCTTTTTTAGATGTGTATCTAATAAGTATATATACATCAAGTACTTCTGATGTCAGGATAATGCTACGCTAAAAACATTAAATCAAGAAAAGCTGTCTGTGAGCTTCTCAGGGGCATAAAAGGACACTAATAATTTTCTTACATGTTTTCAAACTTAAAAGCACTTGCAAATAAAATAAGAGTGGGTGCTTTGGTAACAGCTGTTAAGTTGTTTCAGACACAGTTGTGTCTGAAAGCTTTTATAATACATCTGTACTTCATTCTACTACTGTACTGTCAACATAAAAATTCTAACACATCAAATATTTATTCCCCAGTTCATGTATATTTTTCCACTATTCTTGCTAATGTGGAGCTGTAAAAAACAGCTACAGTTTTCAAGAAACTGACATCTACTTAGGAAAGTACTAACCAATACAATACATGGTATTTACGAGTGTATGTAAATGAATGATTAATAAAGCTGTAGCAACTGTAATGTTTGAAGGGAAATGGTCACATAGACAGAACACATACAATCTGGATAGGTCAAAAGAAGTTGAAATTTTCAGCTTAGAGTGACCACAGGCAATATGAAAAGGACAAGTATAAACACAGAGAAAGTTAAATGAATATCTGAAATGTGGGCTGGTGACTCATACTGGTGGGACATACATTTAAGCATATGGTAATGAGACAATTTTTTTAAAATAGTCTAGATTATGACAGTCTCAGAAACCAAAAAGGTAATAGATGGGATGAAAAGTATCAAGCAGCAAATTGTAATGATTTTAGCAAGAAGGGGGCTTCAGAGCCTCTGCTATGCCAACCACACATGGAGCTCCATTCATAGCAGTCCTGTGGACAATGACCAAAGAGAACCATAAAGTTATAAAGATAACTGTGACAAAAAATAAAATAAAATAAAAAATTTTTAAAGATAACTCGGACATCACAGATTATGGTTATAGATTATGGCTGTAGGCAGGGAGAGAATAGAGACAAAGCTGTTAGGATATTATTTCAGTAACTCAGGTGCAAAGTGATATGGGCTCATGTTGGTCAACACTGAGAAAAAGGTGAAAAATAAAAGTAAGTTCCAGACTGTTAACATAAGAAATGCCAGAGCCAGGCATGGTGGCATGTGCCTGTAATCCCAGTTACCCCAGACGCTGAAATGGAAAGATTCCCAGTTCAAGGGCAGCATAGGCAACACAGCAAAACGTGGTCTCAAAATCAAATAGGCTAGGAAGGGACCTCAATGGCAGAGCACTTGCCTAGCACGTGGGAGGATCTGGGTTCAATACCTACTACTGAAAAAAAAAATTCTGACACATGCTATAATGAGGATGAACCTGAATATGTTGTGTTAAGTAAAATCAACACCAATCACTAAAATACAAATACTGTAGGGTCCACTTATCTAACAAAAGTATTCAAATTCATAGAGACAGAAGGTAGAATGGTGTTTACCAGGGACATGGAGGGCCATGATGGAGAGTTATTTATAGGTCTGAAGTTTCAGGGTTTTTTTTTGGTTTTGGGGTGTTTTTTTTGTACCAGGGATCGAACTCAGGACCTTGTACTTGCGAGGCAGCCGGCAGAACCACTGAGCTAAATCTCCAGCCCCTGGAGTTTCAGTTTTGCAAGATAAAAAGTTTTATGGATGACTAATGGTAATGATGCCAGAACCATGGGAATCAGCATCACTGAAATGTGCTCCTTAAAATGGTTAAAGTGGTCCACTTTATGTTTCATGTGTGCAATACCACAGTTTAAGATAGTAAATGAAAATAAATGTCGACATTTATTGTCAGACTAGGATTCAGTTTAGTAGAGAAAGAATTCCAAATTATTCTTAGATCAGTCACTAGCTTAGAAGATGAGGTAAATGATGGGACAGAAATAACATTTAAGGGGATCCAACCTGACAGGGGAGATGAGTATGAACTGTCAAATGTTTGGTGGGAACATCTAAATGAAAATGTTTCCCGGGCCTCTGGAGACAAGAGATAAGACAATTCTGTGAACAGAACAGGAAAACGCTGGTTTTAATTTTAGTGCCACCATGATAAGGGGAAAGGAGAGAGAGGAGCCAATTATCAGTTCAATTCTGAGCCCTAGTTTTTAACAGAGATGTTTTGAAAACAGATCTCTACATTGAAATGTTTCTTTCATGTTTGAATACCTCTAAATTGGGATAGTCTTTTAATGAACATTATCTTTTCAAAACAGTTCTATTGAAGTGTGATAGGTAAGTAAAAACTGCATATGCTAATTTTCCTCACATACACCAAAAAAGTCTATGGCAACTTTTGATGAAAAATAGCAGTTATAATAATAGGCAATACCTAGATAAGAACCTAGATAGGTTATTCATAGAACAGGGGCTGGACCACCATCCAGCCTCCAGAAGAAGTAGAACCGGAATCACCAGATTCATGAAAGCCCTGAGATGACTGGAATCCCTCTTCCTGTCCTTCTCATTCCACATTTTATCTGTTTCATTCTTTCTACAAATTGACTTTCTCTGCTATTTAAAACCACAGCTTTTTATTTTTTTATTTTATTTTTTTTCAGTTTGGAAAAGACTGACTGAATTCACCCTTGGTTCTGACACTGAATTCCAGGATCCGAATCTCACTGCTCGGCCTGGCTCCAGCTGATTACAGCCAGGACAAGAGGGGTCATGCTGACATGGCCAGAGACCACCACAGCGACAGAAGACAAAGTCCTGGGCCCCTGACCTGTTACTCATAAAAAGCATGATTCGTGTTTTCTTCTGAGGCAGACAGGGACTGGGAAGCTACTTTTGCTTAAAAAAAAAAAAGAAAAAGATACCACTTCACTTGGGCCCACAGGTGCATGTGCAAGAGGTAACCAAATGCAGAAGAAAGCTTGAGCTCCATTTTGTATCTGTGATCTTTTTTACCTTAGAACTTTGGGTCACTATCCTTGTTCAGCTCAACACATAGGCACCTTAATTAATTGGGGAGTATCCGTCCAAAAGCTGGCAAAATAAGGTTGGTCAAACCTAAATTTACAGAATCCACTTCATCCCCCATTCAAGACAGAAGACACCAAGACAAGAGCTTTAAAGGGAATATTCAGTACCAATAAACACCCAGTCATTCCCCTAAAACTATGGTCACCTTGGATCCCAGCAGAACCTCCACAAATCTGAGAAAGGCCCAACTGAAACCAGTATTTTCATAAAGAGGAAACTGTCCCATCAAACAATAAATATTCCTTCCAGAGCGATCTTGCAAAACCAGAACTGAGATAATGATCAGTCAGACCCAAGCCCACCTTAGCTAATCCATAAAAATTGGTTTCATTCCTTTGTGAATGGGACAGTCTAGTCCTCTTCATCAGAGCTCTGCCTCCTTCGGCACCTCAAGTAGAAGTCCTTTTCTGTTTTCTCTAACTTTCTAATTTGGCCTAGTAAGTCTGTCTATGCCTCCCACCATGCATCCTAAAACTCCATTTCTGCAGTGATGAATCCGGAACCTACTCAGTGGGGTGTATTAATGACCCCATCTCCTCTTTGGGGGGGATATCCTGTACCTCAACCAGTGACAACACCAAAGGGGGAAACTTGCTGAAGATGCCGAAAAGTAAGTATAGGCCAATGCCCCAGGAAGAAGCTACACATGCACCTCAACAAGAGGAAAGATAATAAGAGATATGAATGCCAGATCAGACAAAGAACAACTGAATTAAATGGACACCTAAGAAGACTTGAGAGTCCTAAAAGGCATATAGAACCAAAAATAATCATTAGGAGAAGCAAATAAATATTAGGAAAAAGTCACACTAGGGCATTTTTCGATTTAACATAACAACCATCTTATAGCAATATTTTATTAAATATCTTTTATATATGAAATAATGTGTTTTTCAAAAATTAATTTTATTGGTACATTTTAGGTATACAATGACATTCATCATTGGAAATTTACGTAATCTATCTTGGTTCTTATTTTTTTCCCCATTCCCCTGCCCTCCCTTCAACCCCTCCACCCCTCCCTATTTACAAAGACTTTGTTTCCATTTTTTCTTTTTCTCATATTAATTCCATTCCCTTCTTTCCTTTCCCCTACCCCTCCCACTTCCCCTTCCCTTTTTCCACTTTTTGTTCTATTTCACATTATCTATTATACCTTTTAGTCCTTATTTACACTTTCAGTTTCTCACATCAGCTAAACTGTTCAGTATTTACACGTGTGTCCTATTTATTTCACTAGAGTATCGCCTCAATACTCTTAAGTGAAATGTGTTCATATTATCACTTGACCAACCTGCACATTGGGGTTTAAATTTTCATTTAAGAGATGGAAAAATCATAGCTAAGAAACTCACTAACTAGCCCAGTATCAAGTAGTTCATATGTAGCAGAATCACAACATGCACCAATCCACATTTGATTGAAGCCCTTCTCTTTCAAATACATCAATCACTTTGCATTGATTTGATTGTGGTATGCCTTCTTTCATACCAGGTATTTAGGGACTGAAAAACACATGTCACAGAAATACTATAGGAACTATTGAATAGGAGAATTCTCTGGCCTCTCTGATAATTTTCAAGCACATTTTTTGAGTTTATTATTTTTATGCACTGATTTTATTTTGAAAGTATTTATTATAAGCCAAGATGAATATTTTTCCTATCAATGAAAGATTCACAATCTTGATAGCCTCCCCAAAGAAAATATTCTCATAGTATCAAAAGTACTGGTAAGAATTTTTTCTTTTATATTTCATTTTTAAAGAAGAGAAATTTGGCTCATCTTTAAAATTAAAATACTAGTAATAATACATATATTCAAATCTGAGAAATAAAAAGATTTGTAGAAGTAATCACCATTGGTTTAAAAAATAGCTAAGAGAAAATTTATTTAGAAAGTGAAACCTATTCATGATTGAATGTTGATTATGGCTTCAAGCCTTGTCACTGTCTTACAAAGATAAGAACCACTAAGAACTCAAGTGATCTAGTAACTATTATTTTGAGGCTCCATGTTCAGATGCAACTGACCAAGAACCTAGAAGACAAGAAGTCAGGTAGACAAGATGGCCAAGGGGCTGATGCTCTCTAGTGGGCCAATGCCTTCAAAGGCTGGGGTCAGAGTTATTTGTTTTAGCATTCATTCACTGAGTTTGCAAAGGACTTCATTTGAAAGAAATATTCAATTGCTAGAAGGAAGAGAAAGAGAGAAGAAGAGAGGAAGGAAAGAAAATATGTAATCCACTCTTTCAGAGCTTGCCAGAGTCCCCACCATCAATGAATTCATTACTCTTCTTTGAGAAGCTACACAGAAGAAATAATATATGCACACATAATTAATGTTGTCACAGATTTTAAATTTTCATGGTACTTAGAAAATCTGTTAAAAGACTTGAGAAATGTGTCAAGTGAAATGGAAACTATAATAAGAAAAAGAATGGCAATAAATAATATAACAATCTAGGATTATATATTTTCCTTTAAAACTCATTTGTACTGCTTACAGTATACAAACACAGAATTTTGAGAAGAAAATTCTGAACAGGGAAAAAATAAGAACAGATGTTAAGATAATTTATGAGTCCATTTAATCTTCAAAGTAAAGATAAAGAATAACCTCATGAAAAGAAACTTCAATGAACACTATTTGCAAATTAGAGCCAATTTTTCCATGAAGAAAAGTGTTGCCCTTAATAGTGAAATATTTTCTAACATTTACAGACTCAAACAGCAGTGTATACACCAGTTATAAAACATTAATAAGAATATCAATTCCACTGCTTGCCTCACAACCACAAGGTCCCAAGTTCAATCCCCAGTACATTAAAAAAAAAAATAGAATATGAATTTTTCCTAGCATGTGCATGGTCCTTGATTTGACCCCTAGTAACAGAAAAAAAATCAACTTTTGGAACTATAAATTTTCATTTAAATCAGATAGGTCCTATACCAATATTTTAAGAGAGGAAACTAATAAAACGTGTTTATATTTTTTAACTTCATCCATACTTTCACAGATTTCTAAAATATTGTTTTATATATGACTTTTCTAATATAGTTTTCCTTGAAAGAAATACAGTTTACTACACTTTTTTACCAGAGAAGTCTGATACACAATGCAATGCCATAAAAAAGTAATTTTTTCATGTTCTAATTGCTTTTCTTCATATAGTCAGTAAGTATACAAATACATACTGTGGAAGACACATACAAGTCAGCTGGAAGTTTCAAAACACCATAAATTTACGGAATTTAGCTTGAAACTAAACTTAAGTCCTTCATAATCAATTAAAATTTTAAGTCTAACCCACAGGTACTAGGAATCAAATCTAGGGCCTTGTGTGTGCTAGGAAAAATTGGTACTTTCAACTAATAATTTCATATAACTGGTATTTAGGAAGCTTTGTATCGGAATGAATTGCAGATACTGGTATGTCTTCCTGAATCCATCCAATCTAATCAAATGGTACCAATAACAGTGCCAACCCCTCTCTAGGAAACCTTGGTATCCAGCTACATGACAAGAAAGCTCATTTTGTAACACTTATACACCTGGAATACCTACAAGGAGAAATGTCAAACTATCTCCTGACTATTTTGCTCTTCTAAAAATTGAGCCACTCAATTTGAGTTTGACTACTTAATGGCTAAACATTTTTAAAAAGTTTTTAATGAACATCTATCCTGAACCCAACCACACTTAGGAGGAAAAGGAAATAATATTAGGTACCTGTTAGGTGCCTAGCACTTTGAAAGATTCCATAAGCAAATTATCCTTGATACTAAGTAGTAACATTAGGGGTAAGAAATGTTACCTCTATTAAGTAGATGAAGGAAAAGCCACAGAGATGCTAAGTAAACTTTCATGAGGTCACACAAAGCACAGTCATCATTTAACTTATCCCAAACTGTGCTATAGCACTGTGACTCTTTCCTCCAATGAGGCAAAGAGGATGACTAAGACAAAATGTCTATCATATAGACCAAGAGACTAGAACAGAAAGCCCAGAAATTATCACACACACAGTCAATTAATCTTTACCAAGGTGACAGAATACACAACTAAGAAAGTATATTCTCTTGAATACATGGCATTATAAAAACTAAGTATCTACATGCATAAGAATAAAACTGGACCCTTATCTTATATCATTCACAAAGTTAACTCAAAATGGATCAAACATTTAAATGTAAGATCTAAAAACCATAAAACTCCTAGAAGAGAAAAATAGAGAAAAAGCTCTTTGACATTGGCAATGGTTTCCTGGATATGACAGAAAAAGTATAAGCCACGAAAGATAAATAAGTATAACTACATCAAACTAAAAACTTCTGCACAGCTAAGGAAATTATTCTTTTCTTTGAAATAAAATGTAGTGATAGTCTTCAGAATGGGAGAAAACATCTGTAAACCATGTACTATCTCATAAGGCATTAATATCCAAAATATATAATCAAGTCATGTGACCGAAGAGCACAAACATATATAACTAGATTTAAAAATGGGAAAATGGCCTGTGTGGACATTTCTCCAAAGAAGACATACAAATGGCCAAGAGGTCCATGAAAAGATCAATATCAGTAATCACCAGAGAAGGTAAAAGTCAAATGTACAGTATACCTGTAACCCCAGCACTCTGGGAAGCTAAGGCAGGAGAATCACGAATCTGAGCACTGCCTGGCCAACTTAGCAAGACTCTATCTCAAAATTTAAAAAATAAAAAAGGATTATTTATAGAACTCAGGGCAAAGACCCTGGGCTCAATTCCCAGTACTGAAAAGAAAGAAAAAAGAAAAAGAAAAGCATACTTCATACCTGTTAGGATAACTATTATCAAAAAGACAAAAGAAGCTATATAGAAAAGGGAATCTTTGTACACCGTTGGTGAGAATGTAAATTATATAGCCATTATTAGAAACAGTATGGGGCTTCCTCAAAAAATTAAAAGTAGCACCAACTGGCTAGGGGTGTAGCTCAGAGGCAGAGCATTACCTAATATGGGTGAGGTCCTGGGTATACTCATCAGCACAAAAAACAATAATAATAAATAAAATAACAATAAAAACAGAACTACCAGGCTTAGGGACATAGCTCAGCACACAAGAGGCCTTGGAGTCTACCCCTAGTAATACAAAACAAAAAGAACTACCACATGACCCAGCAATCCCACTACTTGATGTATATCCCAGTGAAATAAAATTATGGCAGAGACCTATCTGAACTCCAATGTTCACTGCAGCATCATTCATAATAGCCAAGATGTGGGAATAACCTAAATAGCCACTGAAAGATGACTGAGTAAAAGAAAAAATGTGGTATCTGTGTGTGTTTGTACTTACACAAAACACCAAAATATTATTCAGCTATAAAAAAATAAGGAAATCTTGCCATTTGCAACAACACAGATAAAGCCTGAAGGACATTGTGCTAAGTGAAAGAAGCCAAACACAAAAGGATAAATATCACATGGCTTCACTGACAGGTGGGAGTGTAAAAGGTCAAACTCTCAGAAGCAGAAAGTAAAATGGTGGTTGCCAAAGGATGGGAAGGAGAGGAAATGGAGATATGCTGGTCAAAGGATACAAACTTCCAGTTATAGAGTGACTAAGTCATGGGGATCTGATGTAAGCATAGTGACCATAATTAATAGTACAATGTTATTTACTTGAAATTTTCTAAAATAACAGATCATAATGATCCTCATACACAACTATCCTGAATATGGTGATGAATGTGCTAATTTCATTGTGGTAATCATCCCACGACGAATATTCACCATGCATATTTACAGTTTTGTCAATTATATCACAATGAGGCTGGAAAAAGAAGATAGGATGTCTATGATTTGGTCAGAAAAAAATAAAATAAAAGACCACACAACAGAGTAAGGAAATGCTAAATGGTGAGGTGTTAAGAACACCAAGTTCAAGTAACAGAACAAACTGTATGGATTCAGAGATGGAGAAATAAATCCTGAAGGAGGAACAGGAATTTAGTAAGTATGGAAAAGAAAATAGGTCATCTCAAGGACTGGAAGAGGATGAAGATGACAAAGAATGTGGGAGGCCCACAGGAAATGGGATGAACAAGTAGCAGAAAGAAGTTGTACAGAAAGAAACCAGGAGAGATCTAGGAAATTAGGGATGAAACTTCACCTAACAGAATCAACAAAACACACATGTCAAACATGGAGAGAAACTTGCTGGGGGCAAGATTAATCTGTAAACATTTAAATAGCATAGATCATACCTCTTTTTTCTTCTCCATTTCCTCTGACCCTTCTTCCTCCTTTATAGCTTTGCAAGCTGATCTCATATTCATTCTCTCTTTGAATCAAATAGTTCATACATGGAGAACAGATAAAGCCAGCACTTAACTCTGTATTTGAATCAGTAAGGAGTAGGAAACAATTATTGGTTCTTCATTGGGGATTAGCCAGTAGATAGATGCAGATTTTAAATAAAGGGTTTCCTCCGTACAACTAACTTCCTCCTTAGAAGAGCCACCATAAGCTATACGGATGTGGAACAGCAGTGGTGCTTGGCAAGTAGCCAACAATTCCAGGAATAAGAATCATTCCTACTAAGCAAAATAATTTGGATATATACAGTAAGGTGGTCCAAGCTGGACAGGTCAAAGAGTTAAGTCCTTAGGAATTGCTATTCCCTAAAAGAAAGACTAAATAAAGCCAAATCAGAAAAGGAAAACCAAGAATTCTTAGTACTATTCAATATCCTTCTTTTGCCAATAAAATATTTAATGAGTGTTTCTCACATATATAGTATTTTGTTCAGTTTCAAAATAAGGAAAAAAATTAGAAATATGACTCCTGACCTGAGGAAACTCATAGTATTACATTTTTAACTTAGAAATTACCAGTGTTTGTTTCTTTCTTTTTTTAAAAAAAACTTGCATTTATATGGTTTTCTATGTAAGTGTAATTTTGCTGAGCCCAGGACCCTATTAATTTTAAGTAGCATGAAGCTCCAAGTTGTAAGTCAATCATTTCTGTGGAAATGAGGAGAGAAAAAATAGTATTTCCCTTCTAAATAAAGCTATAAATATAACTACAAAAATTAAGAAAACAAAAGAAAATGAGTAAGATATCAATAAAGTTTAAGAAAATGAACGAAAATGCCATCAATATGCTATATGATGTCTCAGTTTTATTTCCCACAAAGATCTAAAACAAGAGCCTCAAAAGGTACCCAACATTGTTCTGTAATTTAAAAGTATTCTTTTTCAGAAATCTGGCCAAATGATGTCACTTTAGATATGCCAATTTACCTACCAAGAAAAGGGATATTCCAGGAAGACCCTTTGAAAGGAAAGAATTCACTAGGAAGTTCAAGTAGAACATTAAGATTGAATTTTAAGTAAATCAAATTTTGGAGTTTGAAAATTTTTTAGAAATTGTGTGCCTACCATGTATCTAATTTCTCAAGATAGATCTATCGCTGTGTATGTCTATCAATGTATCTACAGTTATATATATAAATATATAATCTTGATTAAATTTCTATACATGTTGATATCTATATATAGTAATATGTCCTAGATTAAATTTCTGATTGCTCCTATAAAATCTAAATTAAAATGTATAATTGATAATCTTATTTTTGTTATTTTAAGCTCATATTTGAGAAAGTCCTGAAATAAAAGTGACATTATTTTTGGTCTAAAAAAAGAAAAGACAATTTAATTTGTTATACTTCTAAATCTACTTTATCATAGAATTATCACGTTGAGGATTCTGATGTTAAATGTTTTTATTTCCTTTAGGAAGCAGCCTCAACAGACTCTTCCATTCATAACACAGTTCTAAATCTAGTTGTGTAACAAAGAAATGGCTCCAGGACAGTAAATGCAATTGTGGTCACAAATCCTAAGAGCTTCCTACATCTGAAAGATGTATTTTTACCCTCGGGCCTCCACCTAGTGCCCACTGCCTACAACTGTGAATAAATAAGACTGTTACCTTAGCAAGCATAGCTAAGTGCTCACCCAGCAACCTTGCCAAGTCTTCTTCCAAACAAGCAAAGATATTTTCTAAATATATTGGACAGCTAACCATAACGCAGGGAATAGAAGTTTAAAGAGGCACTCATAGAAGAGAAGCATAGAAAATTGATCCATTCAGTAGGAGGAAAATATCTCTATATACTTTAATTTTCTCTGAAGATGTTTCAATTGCTGCATCTTATGATAATTCAAGTTGGTAATGAAGGCCTTGACCGGATAAGAAAAATTTTAATTAAAATCAATGTGTGCTATGTACCCATCCAAACACTAAGAGAATGAAATAAATGAATTTGGTTACCAATTTAGCAGCAACAATAAAAATTCATGTGATGGCATTAGTTAAGGAGGAAGAAAAGTATGGCATTACTATATAATCAACAGGAGATACATATTATTTCTGTATGCCTTTTTAACTGTCTTTCATCAAATACTTCATGTTCGTATATAAGACCTTTTTTTTTTTTTCTTTCTTGAGTTTTAAATACAATCTTTCCTGGTACCCAAGTTTGCATTTCCCATGAACATGAACTGACCCCAAGTACTTATTATAAATTCTTATAGCTCAGAGTTAGGATTATAGCAACCTAAGCCTGTGCCTCTGCAGAGTTATTCTATCACAACTAGGATACACACCCAGCAGCAGAAAAACATTAATTTTTGACATTACCATAGAAATAAAGGGAAATTGAATCTCTATTTCATAAGAAGAAAAACCTATGATTGATTTCTTCAAAATTTTTGAGTATGTTTGCAATAGAAATCATAAATTTCTCCCACAAATTCAGATTACTAAAATATCTTCCAAAACTCTTGTGTAAAAGCAAAATTACCAGCCAGGCACAGTGGTACAAACCTGCAGTGCCAGCTATGCAGGAGACTAAGGCAGGAAGATTGCAAGTTCAAGGCCAGCCTGGGGAATTTAGTGAAACTATGTCTCAAAATAAGAACACAAATATAAAGAACTGGAAATACAGCTCTGAGGTCAAGCACTTGTCTAGTATGCTCAATGCCTTGGGTTCAACTCCCAGTACAATACATAAATAAACAAGCAAACAAATTAAAATAGTGATGTCTGAGATCCTCATCAGGTCAGAATCTTTAGGATTTGAGCTTGATAAATGATTTTATTTTTTATTTCCTGATGATGAGCCCAAAAGAACACACAGGATTCAATTGCCCTGGAGGTCCTATTAGCCATGCAACTTAACTTGGGGTCCCTCCTGATAAGTCACCTAGAGCAGAACTATCCACATCTCCTAACCTTACCTCTGTTAACATCTCAATGACACCCATACACCAGAGATAACCAAATTCCAAACTACATTGTAAGATTTAATAAGATCATGCATACCTAAACTAGTCTCTACCTTTCCAACCACTGTCTACAAGTTATGATGATATCTAATTTTCTAAAGACATGTATTGACCATAGTAACATGAGATAAACACAGAGCACAACAGAGGCGGGCTGAATTTTACACAGGCCCCTCAAGGAATTCACTCTCACTTTGAAGAACATTCATAATCCAAAGTGGAAAATGTAAGTGTCAAAAGCGAGTAATGGATGCAGTACTAAGGAGAGTAGTAGGAGAAAGAACTTCAATTGGGACCATCAAAAAATGCATCATGAAGCAGTAAGGGAGTAAATTTTTCAAACAAGTTGATTAGAGATCAACATAGATGAACATTCGAGGTAGGAGTCAATAACGAGAAAATTCAAGAGATTGGTCCACTTATAGTGGGGCCAGGGCAATTAAAATTAGCTAGAAAATTGATATGATGAAGGAAGCAGTAGTTTAAAAAGATTGAAGGACAGATGAAAGAGTGGTGCATACCAAAAAAGGAATGTTTATTTGAAAGATAACAAATGGTGGGGCACAGTTGGATACCTGCTGCAAGACTAATCAAGCACAACACTGTGGGGCCAAAAACTGGGACAGTGAATGTAGACAAAGGAGGAAGGATTGCCTTAATGATCACCACTTGGAAGAAAGCTATATCCTGAAAGCTTCTGGTGATACTTTTGCTCTCTAGTGTCATGAAACAGGAAATTATCAGAGCCAGACTGGACTGAAACTCAGGCTGTGCATTTGATAAACAACGAGATATTGGGTAAGTTTGCTTCGTGTCTTTAAGATTCGAGCACAAATAATAATGTACACCTCTAATCTTATTGTGAGACTGCTTCATGTCTATAAAATACTTAGCATTTTAGAGGGAAATTGGCAATAGGGGAAAAGCAAACAAGAGAAACAAAAGTGCAGATTAAAATGTTAACCTTGCTAAGGAATCTACCAGGCTTCTAGAACAAAAACCTCGGCTGCTGCAGTCCGCCCTCTACAGCACTTGGTTGATGTTGCTTCTCTAGACAGCACGGGAGTCCAGGCTTTTCATTCTCCACTATCTCTTTGACTTCAGGTAACAGCTCCTTATTTTTAAATATAGAGCTCAGTGGGACATGCACCAGGACACATGCAGAAATGGGTCTCTAAAAGGTAACACGACACCTGTCTCCCTGGCTCCTGGAATCATACATCTTTGGGACAGAGAAAGGATGAGTGTTAAAGCATAAACTGATGAATGTCTCAAAGTGGAAGGGGACACGATAGACTAATAAAGAACTGTGCAAACTGTTCAAGTTAAGGTTCGGACAAAGACCAGAACATTAACTTGTTCTTCCTTTTCTCCAACTCAACTGCTGGTGCACAACACTACTTCATGGGGAATGATTAGATTATACAATTGAGGGCTGAAGGCAACATTCAGAACAGGTTTGTAAAAGGCTAGGGTTACACTATCCTTGCAAGAGTCAGATGAATTTAGGATACTGATCAAACGGCACTGATTTTATAGGTGAAAAAATTATCCCCTTCTTTGTTGGGGGAAAGAATGAAAAATCTAATGAAAACATAGCCTTGAATGCTCTAGAATCTATGTATAATTTGTCCACGTTTTTGCAATGTCTTAAAAGAAGTTTCTTTGCTTCTCTAGTAGACAGCAACTAAAATCATAGTGTTTTCAGTTTTTAATAATCCTAATCATGTAGGTAATGATGAGCCACAGTAAATTCTCAGGTTCAACACAAAACTTAAAGGCACCAATTAACATGCTAAAACTGTCTCGTGACTGCTTTTTATAATCCTTCTGAATACGTTCATTTTTCCAGGAGGAGGTAATTGCCAGGATCAGATTGGGAAAACTGTCCTAGTTTTTTTACAAACACAATTAAGCCACCCACATTTGCTGTAGCTCCTTTGTTTTTGGTATTGGGGGTTGAAATCAGGACCTTGCGCTTGCCAGTCAGGAGTGTGCCACTGAACTACACCCCCTGCCCCGCTCCTTTGTTCATATAGAAGGTATGACTGAAAACTATTGTACGTGTTGAAGTGGAAAAAACTTATGGTAGAAGACACATTGCCATTAATTCCCCTCAAAATACTCTCCCTGGCTTTGAACTCACTTATCCCATTATTCTTGCCACTTTCTGGAGCAGTTCTGGAAGTGCTCTTTCATGAGCATCATTAGTTGCTCGGTCTTGGCTGCATCAGTGTCCTGAATTGTTTACCTTTCGTGGTCATTTTGACTCTGGGAAGAGCCAAAAGTCTCACAGCACCAGATCCAATGAAAAAGGTGGATAAGGACAAATCATGTTTTTAAAAGCCTGCCTTTTTGTTGGATCACACTAACAGCATTCACAATATTTATGATCACATCTTGTAAAGGAACTCATTAAAAAGGACTTTCAGAGCTACTTCAAAAAGTAGCAAGAACAGTAGGATAAGTGTATTTGAAGTAAGTGGAGGTACTGGGGTTGGGAGGTTGGCTAATGAATGGCAAGGTGTCTTTTATGGTAATAAACATTAAATATTCACCATATTTTTCAAGTATCCCTTGTAGTGGTTTTCCATAAAAGACTTACATTACTATCATTTTTAAGCAACATAAAAATCTTCCTATTTTACTCCAATGTTCATATCAATTTTTCACAATAGACAAAAAAGGGAAATAACACAAGTATCTGTAACATAAACAAAATATGGTATCAACATGTAATGGAATTATTATTCAGCCTTTAAAAAGGAGAGAACTCACATGTGTTACATGTGTTACAACATGGATAAACTCTGAAGATATTAGTTTGTCAATTCATTGAAATGAAATTAGTCATAAATAGGTATTGTTATCCAATTAGATGAGACACCAAGAGGAGCTAAATTCAGAGACAGAAAGTAGAAAGGTGGTTAGCAAAAGACAGGAGAGGAGGGAATGGAGAGTTGTTATTTAATGAGTACAGTGTTTCAGTTTGAGAAATTGAAATGTTCAGGAAATGGATGGTGGTGATGATTACCCAATAATAAGAAAATATTGAATATCATGGGATTGTATTAGCAGTGCCACCCCCTTATTTGTCATATTGCCTTCTGTAGTTTCACTTATTCCCAGTCAACCATGGTCCAAAAATATCCAATGGAAAATTCCAAAAATAGACAATTCCTAAGATTTAAACTGCACACCATTCTGTATAACACGGTGAAATCTCAGGCTATCTGCTTCACCCAGCTCAGGACAGAAGCAATCTTTTTGTCCAACAAATCCATCTACCTATGAGACCACTTAGTATCCATGTAGGCAGTCAGATCAGCTGTTACAGTAGCGCAGTTTTGATGTCAAGTCACCCTTCCACGTAACCTAGTGCCATGTCATAGGACCTGCATCATTCACCTCACCTCCTCTTATCACAAAGGCACTGCGTCATTCTACATTACACAAGAAGAGGGCTGCAGTAAAGTATTTTGAGAGACAGACAGAAAGACCACATTAACATGGCGATTTTTATGTTATATAGATGTTACCACAATTTTTAAAAATAAATAAAATCTGCCTTTAATACTGAGACTTCTTGGGGACCCTGAAGTTCTGAGAATGAATGAGATCTAGTTTCACACTAATATATCCCATCATCAGTACAAAGCAAACATGTCCATATGTCTGTGCCCATTCACTTAATATACACACCGAAGATATCAGAATAAAAGTTTCAGAGGTGGACATCAAAGAAACTGTTGATGACAGAGTGAGACACCTGAGATGTTTAAATTGAGAAAATAAAAATAAAAATTACTATTACTACCTATCACTGTGGGCAAAAAAGATGAAATAATAGCAATAGCTTTGCAAGTGAACCAAGCTGTTTCTCCTCCGGAATAATGGTAATTTAATAATTCCTCCTCTTCTGGGGCCCTTTCTTCTCCCCAAAAGGCCACCAGGTATTTTCTCACTGTCCACTAGGTTGGCTTAGCTTTATTTTCATTTAGAAATGTCAGAGTTCCTACCCTGGCTAAAAAATGATGTTTGAATTAGAAAGAGACTGCCAATTCTCAAAAATATGACATTCTCATGGAGACAGGGATTATCAACAAGCTTCTATAAAATAATCAAAATTTGACATGTATTTAATAAATCCTCTTTGTTGTAAGCCTCCTCATATTTAACCAATCCTGTCATAAACAACTCTTCCTTTATTTTCACTCACTGGAAATCTTCTTTTTGTCAGAATTAATAGCTTTGTTAGCTGCTAAGGAACTGAGCTGATTCTACCTGAAGTGCCCTTTTTAATAATTTTGAATTAATGAATCTAGTTCATGGACCATCTTAAAATTTATATCCAGCAGGCAATTACTTACACTTTAAAAGAAAATTCTTTATTTTGTTCTAAGTAAATTTAACAATGTAATAGGGTTTGAGAAATATTTTGAAGTAACAGTCATATTATTTGAACCCAATTGTTATTTTGCTGATTATGCTATGTTAACTTGATAATACATTATTTACATCTTACTATGTTACACATATCATGTATACACACTTGCATAATATATTACTGTATTAACTTGATAATTGTTTTTAGCATAGTTGAAGGAAACAAACTTGATGCTGTGATATATTCTAAATATAATTCTACAAGCTTTAACTGGTAACAGGGCTCAGAACCTTTCTTGAAATGAGCCCAATTTCTGAATTCTGAATTCAGCCACAAAGGTTATATACACATTACACTGTACCTGCCTTTGTACATGTACAAAAACTTTAAGTTTGAACAAACTGTGTAGATACATTAATCTCACTGTACCTATTCCTCAGTTGTAAAACAGGACAAAGACACTGACCTGAAGGAGTGATAAAAAGGAATAAATACATTTGCAAATGTAGAGTTTTTCCAAATTTTACCTTGTTGAAAGTAAGCAACAGACAAGGTTTCTTTTTATTAATTAGTATCTTAGTTCCTGACACATCTGTGTGGTTTTTTAAAAAAACTTTTTAATATAAGAAAAATCTAAGTTTGGGGAGATTAAACATCATAATTTGCCCAAAGCCACAGAGTTAATATGTGGCAGAGGAGGGATTTAACTAATTCCAGGCTTTCTGACCACTTTACAGTGGTCGATATTTCTTTTAAATATGGCAAAGAGAACTGGTTACAATGCTGCAAATACAAGAGTAGGACTCTGGAAATTCTGCCATCTAAAAGCAAGTAAACTCACTGAATTTTTAGCAATCCAACCTGTAACTACTTATTCTTTTTAAAATTGGAATTAGATAATGGTCCAGTCTCTCACATTATGAAATTATACAATTATTGCTGAAACTAAATTTACAGGCATTTAAATGTTTCCTATGGTTATGATTTAGATCCAGAATGCCCCCTCAGGACACACTCATTCCCAAGTAGGGCTTTTGGAAGGCAGCTGCCTCACGGGTGTACTGGAGTTGACTTGCTCTTAGGAGGCAGAGCTCCTTGGAAGTGGGTCACTGGGGGCAGGAACTGCAAGGATGTATTCTTGTCCCCAGCCCCTCCTTCTCTCTCTGCTTCCTGGGCTGCTATGTCATCCCTGCAGCACCTGTCCCCCACGGCAGATCCTTCCATCACACCCCTCCTGCCTTGGAGTCAGCTGACTACAGACTGAAAATTTTGAAAATGTGAGCCAAAATAAACCTCCCCTCCTTTGAGTTGGGGCTGTTGAGTGTTGTGTCTGGTAAAAAGAAAGTGACTAAGACACCTTATAATTTAATATTTGTGTTTGCCCACTGTTGAAATCTATGCACATTTCAAAACTGATATTCAATCATCTCAATTATTACCTATGCCTTCCAGTTTCTATCAACTGAAAATCTAAGAAGCATTCTTTGAACATTCTTATTCAAGTTCTTAACTGACCGCTGAAGGGGACCTAGTCAAGGACATAGTCCTGGCTCTGGAGATTCAAGTTATAAATTCCCCTGTGTTCTTCCTCCGCTCACCACCCAGACCAAATTTCACTGGCATCGATGATAGCACCACATGCCAACATAGGAGATAAAGGCATCAATATGACCAGCTTTATCGTGCCAGGAAAATGTTAATGGGCCCCACGACTTAGCCACTTTTAGAAAGCTGACTATAGAGGGAAACCAACTAACAGAGATAAACTAGCAAAGAGGGTAACCCTACAAATTAGAAGAGGTCTATTTCAACAAGATTTGCCCTGGGAAACTGAGAGGTTTTTAGTTGTTGAAATGCCCATTTTTTTAGTCACAAAAATCATGTATGATTTTAGGAGAAAAACTAAACAAAAGAATATTGAAGAACTTACCACCAAAAAGGAAAATATTTTTTTCTCTTTAAAAAATTCCACTGGTCATATCTTAATAATTTCCTTTCTTAAATGTCAGTTTCCTCACTTCCTGCCCCACTGCATGCCAGGAGCCCAGAACCGCCAGGCCTTTAAGGAAGACTTGGAAACTGGAGTTCACCTTGACCCTGCTGTTAAGGAAGTTCAGTATAATCCTACCTATGAGACCATGTTTGCTCCTGAGGAAAGTCTGTAGAAAAATTACATTTCTAGATATTAAACTGGGAAAGTACTTGATTCATAAAAAGAGAAACCAAGAAAAGGTAATTGCAGAGCTGGTTGTAGTGGTGCACCCCTGTAATCCCAGCACTCGGGAAGCTGAGGCAGGAGGAGCCTCAGGAGTTCGAGGTCAGCCTGAACTACACAGAGAAACCCTATCTTTAAAAAAAGAAAGAAAGAAAAGAAAAGTTTGGACCAGAAAATCCTTTTAGAACACAGCAAACAGCTGCTCCTAGAAATATGCTTTCTGGATATGCTGAACCAGCTCATATCAATGATTTCATGTTTGAACAGCAAAGGAGAACTGTTGTCACATATGATTTCAAGTTCCAATTTTCACATTTAAAAATGTGATGTATACCCCAGAACTGGCGGCTGGCAGTATCATGGCATCCCAGAACCCCCCTCCCCAAGAATATGAAAGCAATGACGACTCTTACGAAGTGTTGGATTTAACAGAGTATGCAAGAAGACACCACTGGTGGAATGGAGTATTTGGCCACCGATCAGGACCTACGGTAGCAAAATACTCAGTAGCTACCCAGATTGCAATGGGTGGCGTGACTGGCTGGTGTGCAGGATTTTTGTTCCAGAAAGTTGGAAAACTTGCAGCAACAGCAGTAGATGGTGGCTTTCTTCTCCTACAGATCGCCAGTCATAGTGGCTATGTGCAGATCGACTGGAAGAGAGTTGAAAAAGATGTAAACAAAGCAAAAAGACAGATTAAGAAATGAGCAAATAAAGCAGCACCTGAAATCAACAATGTAATCGAAGAAGCAACAGAATTTATCAAACAGAACATTGTGATATCCAGTGGATTTGTGGGAGGGTTTCTGCTCAGCCTTGAATCTTAAGGACATGAATGATCCTTCCTAGTGGATCCAACTGTGAGAAGAGAGTGGCAGCAGGGTGACTTCTCAGCAGCCCATGCCACCAGAGTCTCCAGAGCAGGGAGAAGCAACTCGCTGGACAATACCAAATTCACAACTTAGCATTTTGCCATGTGAAGCTTGGCAAATGAGTATCTACTGTAAAACAGCCTGTGTGGTATTTGAACAATAGTATTCTTGAGCAAAACATGGCTTTTGGCGTTTTTTTCAAAATTTGCATCTGTTTAAAAAGTAGCCAGTAAGATAGCACTATTAGATATGGATATGAGAAAAAACATGTTAGCTCTATCTCCCAGTGAAATATTATTCTTTTTTATTTAAATAAGATGTTCGTTGTGCTTCATAGTATGGTGCCATAAAAATTTGTCTTATAGCCAGATGTGGTGGCGCGTGCCTGTAATCCCAGCACTTGGGAGGCTGAGGCAGGAGGATCACTGCAGGTTCGAGGCCAGCATGGGCTACATAATAAGTTCAAGGCCAGCCTGAAATACAGTGAGACCCTGTCTCAAAAAAATTTGTCAAGGGCCAGGGATTTAGCTCAGTGGTTCTGCCGCCTGCCTCATAAGCACAAGGTCATGAGTTCGATTCCCCGGTACCAAAAAAAAAATTGTCTTACAGCTTCAATAGTAGGGCTGAGTTTTTTTCAAAGATGTGTTTGCAATAAACTTAATGAGCTATAAAAAAAAATGTCAGTTTCCTATCTCAAAGGCTGCATTCCCAAATACATCCCTAGGTTGTCAAATATTTTTTCTAGTTATACATACATACATACCTATACATATATTTATATACTTCCTCTCTTCATTAAACTGTAGAGAAATTTCCACAATTCATTCAAGAAATTCATCTCTACTGCTAATATAACCTCAATCTCTATATAACCATATTACACTAGCAATCCCAAATTACATTCTCAACATAGTAACAGTGGTTACCACTTACTGCACACAGAATAGCTTCCATGTTGCAAACATAATTTTATTTATCAGAGCAAGCCTATAAGACAGGATTTATTCTTCCCATTTCATAAATGAATATATTCAGCCACTGAGGGATTAATCATGTTACCCACAGCCAGACAGCTAATATGTGGCTGGAATGGAAACTGTAACACAAATTGGATGATACATCCTACATCCTAATCACTATGCACTACTTAAATCCCTCCATCAATAGATCTTGCTATTGCTATTTTCACATCCAGAATGAGCAAAAAGATCAATTACCATTTATTCCATCTTCCTATTCAAATGGAGAACAAAAAATAAATGCAAAAATGTGCTCAGGTCTTTCTCAGCCTTGGCACTAATGACATTTTAGGTCAGAGCATTATTTGTTGGTGAGAGTTGTCCTATGTGTTGTACTATGTTTAACAGCATCCCTGCCCTCTATCTACTGTCAGATAAGTATATCTTCCACATCATAAAAACTAAAAGACCTCTGCAGATTTTGCCAATATGTCACCAAGCAGCAAAATTAGCTCCAGGTTATAATCAATGCAGTACTTTATTGAAAAGTCAGAAAACACACAGCAGAATAACAGATTCAAGTTCATATATATTTTATTTACATTTTAAAATCATATTTTCTTCCACGGAGATCATAATTACACAAGTTGGCGTTTCTGGAAGAATATGTAGAATTGAAGATTATAACAATGCTTTTCTGATAGCTCAATAATTACACCAATCAGAGGTAAATTTAGATAAAAATATTTCAGGTGCAAGCCTTTCGTTTAGCAGTCCATTTTGGTGCAATGTTAAATAAAGCCAGTCCACTTCTATTGTCCAAAGTGCCACACAGGTTTTTGATTTGTCGCAACCATGAAAAAGTAAAACAAACCATCTTTAATGCAGAGGTAACTTTTAGGACATTCTGTGCTCTGGTTACTCTGCTTTTTTTATGATTTCTCTATAAGCTACAAGCATGGACGTATAAATGATTAAAAATAACTTTATGAGGAAAAATTATTAAACACTCAGCCATTCAGCAGGAGAAAAGCAGTAACTACAGCCAGAAGTAAAATCCAAATGACCAGTGAATGGGCCGAGGATGTAGCTCAGTGGTGCTGAGCCTGCCTGACAAGCACAAGGTCCTGAGTTTGATTCCAGGTAAAACAAATGACTGGTGAAAATACTGAGCCAAATATTGCTTCTTGGAAGATTTTGTCAAGGCCAGATAAAACTGAAAAGGCTCTTCCTCTAAGCTTCATTTATTTAAATCTCTCCTTATAGAACCATTATAGAGGGAAGTAGAGGCTTGCTTGATCCACAGATTAGGCTCATGAGTTTCTTGGCTCAGATATCTGGAGCTGTGGTGTACCCACTTTTCTATTTCTCACCCTAACACACCTAATGGATTTCTGATGATAGGAGGCATACATTGTACTGGTGGCTCACTACAATAGTGATTCAGGCAGGTGAGAGTTCTCCCTAGAGAGGAAGTATTGGAATTAGGAGCATATTAGTGATTTTGTTGTTGTTTTGTAGTACTTGGCTGGCGGAGAAGGGATGAGGAAGTTTACTGCTGAGCTGCATCCCTAGCACTTTTATGTTTTATTTGGAGACAGAGTCTACATTGTTCCTTGCTCGGCTGGCTTTGAACTTGTGATTCTCCTGCCTCAGGCTCTTGAGTAGCTGAGATTACAGGTGTGTGCCACAGTGACCAGCTACATTAGTGTTTTAAAAGGCCTACCATGGGTGGTTCACCCTTGTAGAAGAGAAAGATCTATTGATATGGTCGATGCAAAAAGCTCACCTAAAATAGAAAGCTAATTTCACCACTAAAAATTCATTCCAAGAGCTTCCATAACTTGATGCGTCAAATCTTGAGTCTTCTTTTTCTACTTATCCACTTATATTTCAGACCTAAAAATCAGAGACTTTCAGAGGCAGTTACAAACCTGTCAAATTGTTTTAACATTTGTATTAAATCTGATGTGCAAAATCATGAAGAAAATGTTACACTGACATATTGGTTCTTTTCCTATGTATGGTTTTGTGTCTTGAAGAATCTAAGGCATTATTCAACTTGCTGCGGGTGTAGGGGTGTAGGGGTGCGTGTGTGTTTGTGTGTGTGTGTGTGACTAGGGATTGAACACAGGGCCTCACAAATGCTGGGAAAACATTCAACCACTAAGCTACATCCATAGACCTTACTGCAAATTTCTATTGTATTCAAGATCTATTTTGAATGAAGAGAAAGTGGAAAAATGGAATGTATTTTTCAGGCCTAAAACTTGACTGAGTTTCAAATGCACAGTACTTCTTCCTCCCAGTTTCTCTCATTCTAGCTATACATAAATCACTAAAAGATATTTAATATATTGCAACCTTAGCTATCTTCCTGTTTTCAACTAAATCAAACACGAACAGAAGGTCCAAAGTACCAAAGGCACAACACAGATAGAGGGAACATAGCATTAACTCGTGTGAAGGTCTTCAAAGTTTTGTTGATAGAAACTATAAATCTAGCTAGGTGTGGTAACATCTGCTTGTAATCCCAGAACTGAAGCAGCAGGATCTCATGCTCAAGCCCACCCTGGGTAACTTAGTGACTAGTCTCAAGATTAAAAAAATGGCTCAATACAAAGAAGCTGGGCTTAATCCCCAGTAACACAAAAAATGAATCAATGAAAGCTGTAAATGTATACAATTTTGCTGACCAAAAAATAAGAAAAAGTGATGTTTTCATTTGTATTAACATCTCACTAACTAAGGTACTAGTTCCTAAGTAGGCATGTAACACAATAATACACCCTCCTTCTTGCCTGCCCAACTATATTTTGATAGAGAGTAAATCCAGGGTTGCTTAGGCAAATATGTTATAAAAAGGTCCGTAGGTCATTGCTAGCACAAAAAAAAAGGTGATAATCACATTCTGCTTTGTTCTAGTCAGATGACTGCCTGATTGCTATACCACATTCTGGACTCCTAAATTTCAGAAGACCACTCTATCCAAAATGGGAGGGAAATGGGAGCTATGGGTGTGGTGTGGAAGGGAACCCAGTAATCAGGCACATTAATGGGACTCATGTGTTCGAGTTCTCCTAAAGTTAGCTCAGCTTTCATTTCCCGCTATCCAACCCCACAGTGTAAGAGCCATAATACTTTCCAGGAAAAATAACACACACCTAAACAAGAAAAAAAAAGTCTTCTGCAAATTCACTATGATACAAAAAGACAAATCAAGAATACTGAGACCAATAGAGGTTGTACCATGTAGGAAACTTCATTCAGTGGCAAAGAATAAATAACACGTTATGCTTATGGAAACTTGACCTAAAGTGATTGTTAGCTAGTATTGAATACAGCCACTTTTCACTTTTCTCTCTCTCTCTCTCTCTCTGTCTCTCTCTGTCTCTCTCTCTCTCTCTCTCTCTCTCTCATACTTTCTGTTTAAGACAAATCGTAGCATTTAGGATAAGTAATGAAAAAAAATCAAAGTACAACTCAACCTGATAATAGCCAGATGTGATGGCACACACCTATAATCCCAGCACTCAGAAGGCTGAGGCCAATCTAGGGTACACAGTGAGTTCAAGGCCAGCCTGGACTGCATGGAGATCTTGTCTCAGAAAAAAAAAAAACTCAACCTGATGAGTATACAAGGTTAGATTGCATCACCTAATGGATTTCCCTCCTGTCATTATGATCCAACAGCCCCAGGAAATTGTAAAATGCGGTCAAGGGCAGGATGATATATATTGTCCTGGTGACTGTCAGAGGTTCGAGAAAAGCTGCTGCAGTCTGATGACTCATGGTCTCTCTCCTCACTATTCAGTACCAAGAGTGGAAAATTCAGGACTCTATTTAACTCTAGTTTCAAACACAAGGATAGTTTTTGTGGCAATTAAAATGGCCAAAGCCAGAGACTTTTCAGGGTACAGTTACAGAGAGGCCACAAGAAGCTTCCAGTTCTAGAAAGCCAGTCTGTGCTGAGCAAGGAAACATGGGGCACAAAGGTGGCTGGTATCAAACAGATACTAAAATGTATTTTGTGAATAAAAGAAATTGGATACCTAACAAACTAATAAGGTCACATAAGGTTGCAAAAGGACCATATTCAGATACAGCCGAATCAAACACACACATCATCTACTCTCTTTACGCTAACATTAAAAAAACAAAAACAGACCTGACACTTAATTGTCCAGGCAATGTCATCACTATTTGGCTAGTTTCTGAAGGTCACAACCTTCAGCAGTGTTCCGGCCCTCTGTTAGCAGCTTTTCCATCAATCGCTGACTAATCCTGCCCACTCCAGGATTAATTCTTCATTGTTTTGCTTGAGTCATTTATCTTTTGTTTTACCACCACTGGCTTCACAAACCCTCAGCGTACCTAACTAGGACTTTTCTAAGCCCTGGACTTGTACAAGAGGAAGACTCTGTCCTGACTCCCCATGTCCAGGTTGGTTCTCTTTGGACACACTGCCATCAAAATTCAGTGTGAATCTATTCGTCACCACTCTCTGGTTAACAACAACAACACCTGATATTCTGTGGACACAAAACAGTGCTCAAATTCCTCAGCCTACTTGTAAAACACCCCATTTCTCCCCTGCCACCTACTTTTCCTGTTATCTCTTAACATCTCCTCCCGCTCCACCTCTCTTCTCACCCTAAAAAGCTAGGCTATCTCCTCCCTGTATCTTTCCACGGCACACCTGACATCCAGCTCACCATAGGACCTTTGATTCTTTCTTTTCCTCGCATCCTTTGGGCCTCATGCTCATCCAGAGCAGCACTATTTTACCGATGCATTTTGGATATTGTACCAAGGTTAGTTTTAGGCAGCACACTATTAGCACAAACACGTGCAAAAGTTGGACATAAACTGAAAAAAGGAATCAGAAAACAAGACAGAATTTTACCAGAAATCCATGTTAAGAGGGTGACGGTACTGGATCACTATATTTAGCTTTGACCTTTCTGAAGGGCAAAGTTTCCATGGCTTTCTGTTTCTGAGCATTTATCACTTGCCACAGCGGTCCTGTGTTCATGTAGTGCCTCTACTGCAAGCTTAGGGAAGGGTACAAGGTGGTCAGTTTCTCAATCCTCCCCCCACAGTCTCCCACTTCCTGGCATGTTGTGGACACTCTTCCAATGTCCTGGAATAAAAATGTAAACAGTGAGAGTTTTCCGAGGAGAATTCCCACAAGCCGGAGATGCCCAGTTTCAGTCAAGGGGCCAACCATGCTAAAGGTGACTTTCCCACTAGAAACAAGAAATATGTATTAGTAAGTACTGGCACTCTGGTCTTCCTTACAGTGAAATTCCCTAGTGTAAATTAATAACCTGACATTTGGACTGATGAATTACAGTTTCGCTATTAGTGAACCTCAGCAATAGATAACCTACATCTATGACCTGCAAGGCTGCGAGATCTGGATTCCCCGCCAAATGCAAACTTCAGTGGCGATGCCCCCCAGCCCTGTACCCCACCACCACACAGACACACTCAGAAGGGAAGTGACCACAAGGCTTTGTTACTTTAACTCAAACATCTCAAACATAATCAGCTAGTGTTAACCAGCTAACTCTGTTTGGACAAAACAGTAAAAAGTAGTTGGAATGATTGAGTAAAGTTGTTTATGATCTCTGATTCTGTAATATTTATTTTCTGAAAAGATTGTTTTTAACATAAGACTACAGTCTTTTTATTTTTTAGGTAGTTATAGAAACTAACTTAATAGTGTCAAATTTATTTCAGCAGAAATTTATAGTTCTTCAAATGATTAATAATCCTAGATAAAATATCACACACACATTGTTCTCTTTCCCTGTTCATTTATTTAAGTAAGCAATAGCAAACAGAAATGTAATGTTCCACGGTCTTTATGCAGAAAATGCAAAGATTAATCAATCAAATCCTGACAAACAAAAGGAAAATACTATATACAGTGTAGATTAGACACATTTTAAAAAGCAAAATATAGAAATAGCTCATTATATTTCTGCATGTGACTTATAGAGAAAAACTGAAAACGTAAAATAAAAACAAGTATATGGAATATGCATAAATTAGTAGAACAATTATACAGTGCTATAAATTTAATGAGTGATTTAAAATGTAAAATTCTTCCCAGTAACTTTTCTTTTACAATATGTTCATCACTTTGAAAAACAATCATTGGGAAGCTGATTTTTATTTGCAAAACTTACTTGACCAGTGATCAGTGAAGTAGGTTCCATAGTCCCCTTACACACGTTGAACTTGCTCTCCTTATCAGAGCAGTATTTTTTATATTTAGATCAATAGGTCACAGTTGTGATCATAGGTTTTTTGCTACTACCTTATAAATAACAATGGGCAAAACAACTTTTGCAAAAACTGAGACATCCTTCAGTGTATGAGTGCATATTTCAACATATGTGTACCTCTAGTTTCTCTTAAAACTACATCTTTAATAAAATTACAAAAACTGTGTATATGTTAATCAATACTTTCAGGGACTTTTTCTGGAGGTTCATGTGTCAGTTTGACCTCCAATCTTAGAAGATACCTTTAACCTATCCAGTCATCTGGGTCAAGAGTGAGGATTTACTGCCAAATATGCTTTTGTCGGTACTGAATGTCACACTGTCATTCAGAGAAGCACCAAGAGGCACCATTTCTATGCCTGCAAGACAAACAGCCACTAGGCAAATGGCCCTAATACATTTTCTGTGAATAGATCCAAAGGAAAATATCAAATGACTACATTTCTTTGCAAAGCTTTACATTTTTTTCTGATGATGAAATGTGTGCAGTATTGAAAACCTAGAAAATACAGAAAAAAACTGAAAACTAAGTAAAATTCATCCATGACTTGCCTCTGCAAATGATAAAAATGACAAGTCTCTCCTCTGCGATGCATGATATACGGTAGATGATAACCTGCTCTATCCTCAATTGTGTTTCCTGATTTTTCTTTCCACTCATCAAAAGTTTTTTCCCATGTGATTAAAAACTCTTACCTTTCTGGTACCCAAGCAGTATGTAAAACATTTCATAATCAAAAATAAACTTCAGTGCAGAATCAGGAAACTGAAAAGTTATAGTCCTATCAAGCTGTCATAGTTTAAACATTTTTATTTTACAGCACCTATCACAACAATTCTCAGTAAAGCTACAAACAGCTTGCTTGAGTTCCTATGAAAACAATACAGAAGTATTTCCTCCAGAGGAAGGACTGGGATGAATTGGCACTGTGACCTTGATGGAAATGGGATGCATTAGACCACTCGGAGACTAACAGAGAGAACTCTGAATTTTCTCAGAATGGGTCAATGTTTCTGCTGCATCACAACTTAAAAACGAGAGGGTCACCTGCACACACATCTGTTTAAGAGGGAGAGCCTGGGAATGAAACTTGATTTTCTTAAAATTTAGTTTTTAAATTTATTTTAAAATATTAAGACATTTACATCGAATTAAACTTCCAAAACCAACTTTTATGTTATAATAGCCTAACAAACTAAAAAGTTTTGGAGCATGTGAGATGCTGGATGAAAATTTATTTCCATGTAAGGCAATCTTGCCACTTTCCTGAAGGCCAGATTCACAAGTTGTACATTTTTTGAAAGGCACAGACAGAAGATGAAGATATGATGGGCAACCCAGGTCTTTTTCTCCCTTCAGTATCAAACCCAGGGGTGCTCTACTGCTGAGCTACATCCCCAGCCCCTTTTTAAATTTTGAGAGAGGGGCCCTGCTAAGTCGTGCAGGCCAGCCTTGGAGTTAAAATCCTCCTGCCTCAACCTCCTAAGTACCTGGGATCACAGGCATTCACTATAGGACCTGGCCCAATCAGATGTTTTTCCAATCAAGAAATAAAGAAAGCCTTGAAGAGCCCTCTATCCTCAAGAAGACCAGCTGGCCAACAGAACTGCAGTGCTCTCCCTCCCCATTTTATCCTTCTGCCCCAAAGCCCTAACCAAATGGTTCCATAGTAAATAGTACTTATATTATCAACTCACAGAAAGCATAACTGGTAGAAGAGTGCTGTATCTGTCTAAAAAGAAAACACAGGGCCCTGCCCAGAAGGTGAAAGCCCATTTTTGTGTTCTGAGGAAGACACCAGCCCTGGCCCACAGGAACCTGCCCAGCCCTCAGCGGCAGAACCCTTTCCCACCCTCATAAAGACCCTCTGCATCCTCCAGGCCCACCAAGAAGGAACTTGGAGGAACTCTCTCGTCTTCCTCATAGACACCACTGAATAAGCTCACTCCTCCCAACTCCTGTCCCCTGGACTTCGGTCAGTTTGAGTGGCAGGCAGCTGTGACCCTGGTCTCTAGCAACAGTGCTGCTTTCAGTGTGTATTCACTCACTGGCCTCCCTCCTTCCACCCTGACATCTACTGTGTTCTCAACACAGCTGATCTGAGACATCCGGGTCAACATAACGCTGATCACATCCTTTCTTTGCTCAAAAGCCTTTGTCGGGGGAGAAAAAAACAAAGAAGAAAACAAAGTTTAAAAAATTACCTCAAGTGTAGTGCTTTGACGTGCTAAACTGGAGAAATCGCCTTGGACGGAAGGTTGAAGTTCTCCCCAGCCTTCCTCACACCCTCCCTCTCCACTCCCCCCAAACATACACTCACACACCTGCCTCTTGACCCTCTCTCCTGTGGGTGCAGGAAAAGACTCTAATAGTCTCTTATCTACCTTAAGACTAAACCCACCTAAAAAAAACACAATTACCTTGCTACCCCTTCCTGAAATCTATTATCTGGGTGGGGGTTGCAAAGGAATGTAACCACACCTGGATAAACTTTTGTCACAAGATAATGTCTGTCTCGGGCTCATTCAAATTCCAAAGAAAACAATTCACAAGTTCTGTTCCCAGGGTCTATTAATTACCCCTAATAATCACTTACTACTCCTGGAAATTCTCTACATTCTCCCAGCTCCCTTTTCTTCCTGGAAAAAGGGTGTAAGCACCTGAACTTCACGGGGGCCGGTGGGTGGGCAATTGGGTGGGCAATCACACTCTGAGATTCTTTTCAGCGCACATTAATAAGTTCCTATGTCTTTTCCCCTATTAATCTATTTCATTCCAGCGAACCTTCACTCCTACACCTCCAACGGTGTCTTGTCCCCCTTGAAGCAACAGTTCTCCAAGGATCTCCTCACCTTCTGACATCTCCTTCTGCACTACAGAAGTGAAAAACCAGAGGATTTTCTTTGACCCAATTAGCAGAGACAACTACCCCAGGCAGAATTTCTATGGACAGGGACAGTGTAAGGAGAGACTCCTCAGGATTCTTGCTACTGTCAATGCCAAGCCAAAATAACCACCTCAGACTGGAATGAAGGATCATTCAATAAGTGGAAAAATTTGGAAGAAAAGTGGTATGAGAATGGAGGCCTGGAGTAGGGCCCCAGAGAAGCTGGTTAGAAGGAAAAATGGAGCACCTGGAGGAATATCTCTTCTGTGATAAACACAATCACTACCTTCTCCTGAGGGCCATGGCTGAGACAGGGCTAGCTGCTGCTTTACACAGACAGCAAGCCAGAAGTCCATGTTATGGGAGAATAGTGGTACTACCAGCAAATGGTGAGAAAAACAAAAAGGTAGCTGAAAATATTACCATGAAAACTGAAACTACAAATTCTGAAAATAGTTTTGTTCTTCAAGCCAAACTACAGGTTATGATGACAGCTAGAGCACAAACCGAGTTTCTGGAAGGTCTGGTTTTGTGACATATTGCACAACTGGCTCTCCATGGCATCCTCAGCCATTTTTGTAAACGCACTCAGGGACTCCACCAACATTCCTAAGCACCTCTCCGTCCTCTTCCCCTCAGAGCATTTCTTCTGAAGCACCTGTGGCCACCTTTGCTGGATTTCTCTCATTCTGCTGTTATTTCATCTGATGCCAGGGATCATTTGTCAGTGACTTGGGTTGCAATTTAAGCAACTCTGCAATACCACTTTAATTAACTTCCAGGAAATCTGCATATTTTATAAAGTTTGAAAGTCTTTGTAATCCTTGTTCAGCTGGGGAAGATTTTTAAGAACTCCTATCCAATATTTCCATTAAAATAACCTTAAAAGGTAGGCTATATGATCCCTATGATATAGATTGGATCACTAAAGCTCAGAAGGTTTAAGAAAGCTGCACATTTTTCAAAGCTTTGGTCTGTTTCAGTCTAAGTGTGTCTACTTAACATTTAATATTTTTTTCTTACAACAGCCATATGAAAGAGAAACTTGCTATTCATTTACAGGTGAGGAAATTCATATTCAAAGTAGCAAAACAACTTCTCTAAGTATAAACTATAGGTGTATGCATGAGCATATGTATAGGTATGTATATAAATTAATTTCCCCACAATACGTAGCCTTCCTGTCTGATCCAAGTACTTTTAACCATTCGCTGAATCAGATTCTGAAAATGTCAGAACTACCTGTATAATTTTAACAGACAAATGATTACAGTCTTGCATTTCTCACATGAGGTATCTGGGGTGTTCCTTTAAAAGCTGCAGATTTCTAGAACCCACTCCACACTTAAATCAGAGTATCTGAGGGTAGGATCTAGGAATCTGAATTGTTATGTTTCCCAGATGATTTTCATTCACACTAAACTCTGACATTATAGTATGCAACTCAATTTAGAAAATGCTAAGTGATTTATAATTTTAAGTAGGTAATGTCAGGCAATCTTGTCACAGACTTTGGAAACATTTAAAGGAAGTTGACTAATCTATTAATCAGAGATATTTATTGTTATAATTCATCAACAACACTTTGATTAACATGGCATGAGAGTTGCATAATACTTACCAACAGGGGAAAAGAATACAGACACACTGAAGTGTACATTGTAGCAAATACTGAACACAAAGTAGAGCCCTAGGCCAGTGGTGGTGAACCTATGGCACCGTGCTGCAGCCAGCTGATATCACTGAAAGCTCTAAGGTTCATCATCACTGCCCTGGGAACTTAAAATGATACACTTACTTGTTGACATTTTTAATCAATTCTGGTCTCCTAAGAGGTAAAAGTTAACATAAGAGTGCCATCATGGTATATTTATAAATCAGAGTGATTAACGTGCCAAAGAACTAAAGAATAAGAATCCATGTATTAGAAAGTAACAAATGTCAGGAAAGCTGCAGTCGGCATTAACAGCTTTCACATACACCATGTCCTGAGTGCTTTGGTCTAAGGAAAAATTTGAGCTAACACAACTGGGTGTGCTGCCCACTGTGCAACAGTGACTCTCTATTCACCAATATTGTATCCCCAAAAGACATAATAAATAATTATTCCTGATTCTGATCAAGTTTTTTCCTGCACAAGCAAAATCCTAGCATGAGTTGCGTGCAGTCGTCTTTATGGGTTTCCTTTTCTGAATGCCACTCTGTTTCATAGATAACTTTCTTATCAGCCTTGTCATACCTTTCTCCAGCATTGCCAGCTGAATTCTCACGCTTTTCACTGGGACTAGTTAATTGCTTTACAAAATTCCACTGAAAACGTTTTAAAGCTCTAGTTGTCATTCTGTAAAAAGTTGAAGAAGAGTTAATCCATTTATTACTCAAGTAAAAAGGAATGAAGGGAAGTGGATAAGCTGCAGCTACTACCTTACTAACTGTGCTGTAATTGAAATTCTGTTTATTTAGCAAAAACAATTCCCCAACTGTAAAAAGCCACTCTGCAAGATATTACAGTTAGCTCTTGCTTCCAAAATGAAAATGTTAAGAGTTCACTTCTAAAAACTTTTATAGAAATGTCTCATCAATTTAAAAATGATTGATTACATCTTTATTCTTTCAAACTAACTTATAACTAACTTCTCAGTTTGTCAGGTATTTTTCAAATAGAAACTATTTTTATATTTTTAAAAAATATATTCAAAGAACTGTCTCACAGGTGTCGGTAATCTTTCTGGAAAATCTACCTAAGTATATTTACCATAAACAAAAAGTTGGAAACAACTTTTTTCTAACACTGCATCCCTAAATTTATCAAAATTCATGATAAATGGCATAAATATACTCAATGGAAATTTTCATGCTTTCAGTGAGAAAATATGACAATATCTCTATTAAGTATCAAAACTACAGTGACAAAATGTTCTGATTTGACTTAAATTTCCCCATTTTAATAATTCAAGTTCTATTAGAAACCAGGTGTTTCAAGGAAAAATGACTGGAAAGTAAAATCTCCCTTTCAAAAAAGCCTCATAAACTGTTGAGTTTTCAGTATATCTTGACTCTGAAATTATGCTGCCAAACTTCTCCATCATTCAGTGCAATCGAACTAGCACTGCGGCTGGAGGACCTTTTAAATAAGCCAATTTTATAATGTCATCTCTAGAAACAACTACCTCGACATAATGTTGTAACTGATCATGATTAAAAAATAAACAAAGGGCTGGAGGGATGGCCTAGTGCAAAGTGCAAGCTTAGGACAGGAGAGATCCTGGATTCAATCCTCAGCACCATTCATTAACTAATTAATTAAATGGATAACATTAGACTTAATGGATTACATTAGACTTTCCAGGAAATACAACTTTATTCTCCAATAGGAATATGGACTAAGAATATAAAAAGGTGACACTTAACACCTGTCCAATCTTTGTGAAGGTAATGGGAGAGAATAAAGTCAGTTTATTCTTCATTCATTACTTGAAGGTAGAAGAGATTTTAATTTTTATTTTCTGAAATATATACCCTAATTTCAAAGCTACAGCTTACACCATAATGATCTTGGCAGTAGCTTTGGTTATTTTCGGTTGACAGTGAGCGAAAAGTAAGTAACCAGGACTGATGTTGAGCAGGGGATTTCTTAATAGTAAAGATATGTTTAAATCCAGTTCTTTACGTGACACTGCAAGAAAGTATTTGAAAAAGTAACAAAAACACAAAATCTATATTAAAAATGGAAGCTCACCGACTTATCCATAGTTTATTTTTCTTCTATCACAGTTCCCTTACATCAACTCAGTTACTACAAATCTCAGGCTAAATGCTCTGACTTCTTTTACAATGCAAACTATGATCTGAATTTGAAGGCTTCAGTTGTAGAACCTAGAAAGCAAAACTTCCAGGAAGCATACACTGTCATAGGATCCCTCCTTCCCAACATTGAGAGACTGCTGCCACTGAGGCAGAGGACCCCGAAATACTGACTCTAGCACACCCAGAAGAGCATTTCTTAAGTGGACCTATTAATTCAATTCGATCCTCTGAAACACTTAGAATAAAAAAATTCATCTCCTTTGTGTTCATTCAAGCTAAAACATGAGCTAAGGACACTGACTCCACATAGCAATTTATCAGTCTGCCACAAAATACAACATTGCCCTCAAAATAATATTACTGTGACTTCAAACTTCCATTATATTTATTGAAGTGGATTGTACCTGGAGAGGAGGAAACACCCCAGACATCACATTAATACTCAGTTATCCAAATGTATTTCAGAAGACGGATAGTTTTTATTAAAATCCCATTAACCCAAACCCACAAGCATCTTGCCTAAAATTATTTTGACATTCACACAAGGTTCTGTAAGACTGAAAGGTATTCCCCAAAGTTTTAAATATACTCTGCAGGAGAAGAATCGTTAATGTTAAAAGAACATAAAATAAGATGGAGAGAGAGGGAGGGAGGGGAGAGAAGAGGACTGAGAGAAAAGAAATGTGTAAAGACCAATAAACCTGAACAACTTGAAAATTAGCCAGGGCAAATGACAAGTCACATTCAAACACAAACTCTTTCAAGCAATAGAGGTGTATTATAATGGTATGATATTCTTTAGAAATCTAAAATAAATCAGCGCCACTAAAAGTAAACCTGAATCCACATTACTTCTTGTTATCCAAGTGCATTTCTTTGTATAACATTTTTCTACTGCCTTTTGATCTTTACAGATTATTTTCTAAGTGATATGTGAATATCTATGTATTTCACTATTTTTATTCTACAGTGTCAAATAAACACTATGCCTTATCTCATAAATCATTATAATATCACACAGATACAAACCACTATACACAAAGTAAATGCATTTTAAAATATCAATCTATAGATCTGTGTATATAAAAGAAGATGCCATGTGCAGAAAGTAAGTTTCTTTTTAATTCTTGATGTAACATCGGAACTATTCCTAGAATTAATGAATTCACAGTTTGAGGAGGTGACATAAGAAATAGGCCAGGAAACATTTCCTGGCTTTTTCATTTGACATCACAACCTGAAGAGTGAACTCAGAAAATGGCTCCGAAAGCCAACTAATCTGAATTCCTAGTTGAGAAATTCCACACTATCAAAGTCTCCAACCCTCCCTATAAACAAAATGAAACAATGTTCATTCTGCATCCATGGAAGTGATGTTTACATACACAAAGGTGAGAAGTCATCAGCCCTTTGAGGACACTCCTAATTTTCATCCATTAAAGTTACTAGCAGGTTTGTCACTTCAGTTTCCTAAGTTACAAAGATAACAACCTGCGCTACAAACATAAGCACTTTCATTTCCAAAGGGATGTTAGATAACCTAATTATAGACTAATCACCAGGAACATGTGATGTCCTCTCATTGGATATGTAAGCAATCCTTGTTGTATATTAAGCTACAAGAGAAATCAGCACAGCGGCACAGGCCTGTAATCCCAGCACTCTGGGAGGCTGAGGCTGGAGGATCACGTGATTAAGCCCAGCCTGGGCAATTTAGTGATTTAGCAAGACACTGTCTCAAAATAAAGTTGAAAAAGACCTGGAAATGTAGCTCAATGTGAAGGTCCTGTATTCAATCCTCAGTACTGGGGGGAAAATAACACTCAGAGGCAAATTGATAATGAGGTATTGACACTATAAATGTGGTTAACATAGGGATTCTTCCTTAAGGACTATGCTCAATTCCCCCTCCCATTTAAATACAGTGGATCCTCGAGTTACAACCAGCCTGACATAGGAACAACTTGGGTTAAGACCAGAATTTTAGTTTTAACTTGTGACCGAAGCGTTGAGTTATGATCCAAATGCCAACCACCTGTGCTTCCAGATGGTCTCACATACAGATTTAACCCTTAAAGAGTTCTGGAAGGAACATTACAACATCCTTTCCTGTGTGGGGTTAATTGGGAAATCCTGGGCCAGTGTCTCTCTGAGGACACTGCAATCTGACTGAGAGGAGAAGGCTGTGTAGAGAAGCCCGAGCCATCAATTGACCAACTTGAGTTACAACCAGCCCTTGCGAATGAACTGAGTTGGTAAGTCAAGGGTCCACTGTAATCATAGTTTTAAATATGAAAAATAATGTAAAATAAAGAAAACGGGGAAAACAGACTCTCCAATGGGGAAATCAGACTCATCAAAAATGAGTTCTCAATATTACATCAAAGTTTGAAAGATTACTTAATGTTATCATTAAATTGACATAGGTTTTCCATCATAAATGAAGAGGTGACCTTAGCATTCAAGTACTTCATCCTATTCAAAATGTGGACAGGTGGACCATCCAGTATGGAAGCCAATAGTGACATGTGTGTATAGGATAGCTGAAACGGAGCAGATCAAATAAGAGATGTGCTTAAGTATAAAACACATATCAGCTATGTAAACGGTACGTAAAGCAAAATGTAAAATAGCTCAACTTTTTACTTTTATTACATGTTGAGGTAACATACACATTGAAAGCATATTATGTTACAGCTGTTTCTTTTTACTCATGGAACTATTAGAAATGCGAAAATAAATACTTATTTTGTTCTACTTCTATTGAACAGCAGTTATCTATAATGTTTACAGGACTGTTTTCATCAAAGCCACTGGGTGACACTGTTTCTCCACTAAATTGATACAACCAAAGCAATTTCCTGCCAGGGAGAAATGCACACATATATGCATACCCCAACTGGCAAATTGCGCCCCTGATACTCATTTCAGAATGAAAGACCATGAGTACCCTTAAGCACTTGTATTCTGTGTTAGATGCAGGCTCTACTTGAAAACGAACAATCATCCACAGATTCCTTAATAAGAAATGACAGTTGTAATAAAATCAAAGTTTGTGTTTTTTCCTCAAATAGATTTCTAAACAGTAATGATCTTCTTGACCGCCTTTAATATTACATTCTACTTACATTCTAATGGATTTTTAAGGAAACTGGGCAAAATAATTTAAGTAAACACAAATAAGCAACTATTTTTTTGCTAACAAAGAAATGTTTTACTCATTTGGGGATTGTATCTTTAAAATCCTGGATATCTTTAAATCTATACATTGAAAAATTGAAATGGAAAAAAATCAGTATTTCAGCTGCCGTTGAATGCTTCTGTGTAGTGAGACAGAGAGTCCGCCAAGTTAGGCTCCTCATTGCAATCCACTTTGGCTGACCGGACAAAGTCAAGAAAACACATTCCAGAGACTGTCTGGTATTATTTGATTCACTGCAAGGGCTTGGAAATGTTTTCTGTTATCTGTACATCTGATTACTCCGTCTCCTACTTCTGAATGAGAATTCCGAATGTGTGAAAACACGAATGACACCTACACCTGAAATCACCTGCCTGACTCCTTTCCTTTCTATTCCACAACCAGCATCCTCAAGTTAAATAGGGGCTGGACCAAAGCCATTTTTCCTCAGGTTGTCGTCAATAGCTAACTCTCCCTCGGTGGCCCTCTCCCTAAAATCCGACTCATTTATAGTCTACTAACTATAGCTCAGCACAGAACTAAATACTGTTGCTATCAGCTACTTCCTTCAGATAATGAAAACATTCAATGGACTCTCCTTGGAAATTTACTATTTTATCTCTACTTCAGAACATACTATAAATATTTACTAAATTAATTACCATTACAAACAAAAAAAAACTTGTCACATCTTCAAATGTAAAGTTGCTCAAAATTTAATAGTGAAAGACACATTTAACCAATCTGTGTTGAAGACCTCCCCAAAATCTGACACCATAGACATTTTCCCATAAAAATGAACAAATTAAGTTTTGTGTATAATTTCAGAGAAGAGAAGAATGGGTCCTGGATCAAGGTTAAAAATAGGCTCTAAGATACTCTGTATTTCTCTACCCATTGTCTATGCAGTCATTTAGATATTTTACTGTGATTTCCCCTTTTTTAATATGTTGATGCCTCATTACCCTAACTGGGCTCTGAGCCCTGGAGAGCCAGATGCAGTGTCCTATCTGTGTACAATTCACCTATGATTTTTAGCACAAGGTCAAATGCACAGAAAAAATTGTGTTGGTTCGAAATTTGATAGGTTGACTGACAGAAGGGCCTTTGTGGATGACATGAGCTACAGGTAGCTGCTTCTTTTAAAACAGTAGCATATTCACAATGAACATGTAGAGCCAGCTAAGGTTTTTAACCACTGTTATCCACCAGATCTTCCTCTGAACTACATCTCAGGCACATCTCTCAGAATTTTTTTCCCCCTCAATGAGCACATCTATGCATTGAACAAATAACACCACAAACATACAGTCTCAGTTCAAAATTAACATAATTCTCCGGGGTTGCTTTATTTAAAAAACAGCAACTAAAAAGTTCCCCATAAAAGGATTTGATTACTCTCTATATAAAGGAATAATATTCACTAGACTATTAACAGAACACATCTTTCACACAAGACGAGGGAGTTTTGGCGACTTTTTGAGGTTTTTCAGAATTATGTGCTAGAACTTCATTAAACACATGTATGTAGAATTTAAGCACACCTGAGTTGTCAATATGTATTTGAGGATTTTTTTTACAAGATATGATTATAAATATCACAGAGAAAAGAGGAAGGAGGAAGATTCCACGGATCAAGAGACATACAGGAACTAAGCAAGCAAGTCATCATGAATGTGCAAGGTTAGGTATCATTTTATTAAGCTAAAGAAACATTCCTCAGAGCCCACTCAAAGGTAAGGCTTCGGCATTTCAAAAATCTCTTAGGATCTCATATGATACAGTAGCGGCCTTGCTCATCTTTGTATATCCAAGAGGGTCCACTGCACAGCAATATTTTCTAAAAAATACAACTCCCACCCTAATCCCAAAAGAAACTCATTCTTTTTACAAATTAACACAAGCTTTCTCAATGGAGTCAACTAGGTTCTACTGGGCTGTTACTGACACAAACCATATTAACTGAAAGTCTTTTTTTTTAATCTTAAAATATAATGCATAGGCAGATTGGTAACTTTGAGCTTCATAAACACACTCCCTCAACATAATGAGAACCTATTCAAAACAAGTAAAATTAGATTTGGTAAGGCCTTTATTCAACAAGAGTCTTGAAGAGATCATTCTCAGAGCTGAGTTTCCTAATATAACAAATTCACACAAATGTCTCTACAGATATAATGAATGTTTTTTCATCCTGTGTCACACTGCCTCCCCAGCCTGCAACACCCCCCCCCCGACTTTTTAAAATGTATTTCATACACAGAGTCAGTGTTCTGGTTGTTTATTTAATTAACATGACAGCCCAGCATACACAGCATTTCTTTCAGTTCTACAGTTTTAACTTTTTACTTTGCAGACTCAATACAGAAAGAGTAAAATGACTGTTTTCACTCCTTCCAACCTCTGTGAATTTATATAGATTCACTGACTATTTCTGTCGGTTAAAGCTGTTTTTCAGTATGCCTTAAATATCTGTATTCACAAAGTAAAATTACGATTTTAAAATCACAGAAAAACAAAACCTTCTTTTCCCTCACCTTTCCCAGGGGATAAGAAAATCCTGTTTTCCTTTTTCAGTATTTTCAGAAGTTGATATTACTTGATTTTAATTCTGTCACCAAGTCATATATCATCTATATTGCTCTTTGTATCACCACAAGTAATACTACAGAAATGTGACAGGTCATACAATTTAACTATAAAGCTCATCATTATTTTGGAAATTTATTCATCTTGAGAAATATATTAAAATGACTTATAAATGTAAAGGGTGATCTATGTGTTTAAAAGAAATATTTTTGTGCTGCACATCTTTTAAAATCAAGTTTGGGACCGGGGATTTAGCTCAGTGGTTCCGGCGCCTGCCACGCAAGTGCAAGGTCCCAAAGTTTGATCCCCAGTACCAAAAAAAAAAATATCAAGTTATACCTTTTCATTAATAAAATAACAAAGTCCACTATATGCCTGCCAATGCCTTCCATCAAATCTCATGCCCATTTCTTCTATTTTTGTTTGGTTGTTTGTTTTTTTGCTTGAAAATGCCTTTCTTATATCAGTGATGAAAAACACTTCTTCTGATAACCAGCTCAAAATTAACTTATATTCTATAACTGTACATTCATATATACATGTATATATATACATGTATATATGTATATATATATGAACATTTGAGAGCTTATGGAGTCATAGGAAACAATTTTGGTTTTTAATGGCATAATATCCAGCATATGTCTGAACATTTCTGATTCATGTTGTACCCATCACAAAAGACTTATGCCATTAAATGATTCAAATGCATTAATGGAGAAAGTTATATGCCTTGTATTTATTTTGTGTGAGACTATAGGTAAAATATTAAATGCTTCTTAATATGTAACTAAAATAAAATCGCACATTTTGGAATCTTTCAAAAATGAATGCATAAGATGGTCACAGTAATCAAATAGGAATAAACAACGAACTATACTTTTATGTAGAAAGAGACTAGAATCCCTCAGATAGTTTCTAAATGTTAGAAATTACATAATTAAAATTTATGTGAACAACATATTTATTAAACATGCATAATATCTAATAATTTATGAAATTCCACACCTCTGTGTATTCCAGTATTTGCAGAAGTACAGTAGTAACTTGAGCGAAATATAGCTGCTCTCAGATGTGAAGATCCACTTAGAGATGGCATGTACATCTTAGGAGACATTTATCTTCTTAACACTGCCAGCCTTAAAAGTAGTTAGGCACACTCATCCACAAAATCAGACTTCAGGGTACTGGGCAGGCTAGACTAAAAAAGATGCTATAAACTTTGTTCTTTACTCATAGTAAAGATACTTTCACTTGCATTCAGACACACCCACTGCTTGATTAATTTCCGTAATCAAAGACTGTACCTATTTTAGCCTTTCTTTGCTCGAAATCATCTTTATCATCAGTGCTGCAAAACTCAGTTCTACATGTGATAACCCAATGATAGGCTTAGTTTCTATACATGTAAGTTTCTGGAAGGAAGGAAGGGGAGAGCAGAATACATATCTGTCAATTGGTTTGTCTTACGAGAATTTTATCATATATTCTCTTTGCTCTTCTAGAACTAAGCAGAGAGCGAACTTATAACCAAGCAGCCACTGTCATCCATATGGAGAAGGAAATGACGAAATTCTCTCACCTTTAAACTTCACAATGAGCAACATCCAAAAAAATTCTCAGGAGATCTTTGTGCTTCACACACTCATAGCACTGTTTAAAATTAACTTGATGCCTACAAGCATTGCTTTAAGTTGAGAGCAGATGCTCTTTCAGAAAAGAGCTAATCCAGTATCATTCCAGGGAGGGTTATATACTCATTTTATAATTATTTTGATTCTTCATAAAGTATGCAAATGACAGTGGTACACTTTGCACCCTTAACCAGAAGTTTGTTTCCTTATGATAAAACAGATAAGCCATTTACTGCATAGCTCCTGAACTTTTTACACAGGCTAACGTATGAGATATCGCCCTATCTTATAAGGTACTATCCCGTGTTAGTTCCCACCTACTCCCCACAATTAAGCTGAGCAAAACTTTAATGGGTCATCTATAAAAACTAACCTTCAGTAGCACACACACACCCATGCCTTCTTTAAAACTTCAAGGATTTAAATTTTTGCTAAGTGTAATCTTGTTTTTCCATCAACTGTAAGATTGTCTCTAGTTTTAGAACATTATTCATAAACACAGCCTTTAAAAAAAAAGGTAACCCAAGAAAATGATTGAAATAGATTACACATATGAATTCTTCAACCGCATTAGTCAGCAAAACATTTTTAAAAGGCCATGTTGAGTTATTTTCTTATAAGTTTGCTTATTATTGCAATTGTTCATGTACTAATTTAAACCAGAGAAAACCAATAAAAATCTGTGGGTTATTTAACATGGCTGGTTAATTCATCTAAATACTGTCTTATCTTAAATCCACCCTTAACTCCCTCAAACGTTAACATGGAATTTCAGAATGTCTTTTCAGAGGCTACATGATATTAATTTGCAGTCAAGTTATTTATGATTAAATCCAGATTTTTCTTAGAAATTAGGGTTCAGTGTTTGTCTGGACCACATCACATTTCACTGTATGTTGAAGAGTTGTTCTAATAACCAGTGGCAATTTCATTTAAAAGATATTTTCTCCCATAATCCTGGAAAGAAATTCTATTGTATTTCTATCCTAATTACCCTACCTTGAAGTAGATAACTTTATTCTAATGATCTCTAAATTTCTATTACAACTAAGTATCAGTCTGTGGCCTGCTTTTTCCTTTACTCTTAGAATAAGCTTAAACCCAAGACATTTGTTTTATCTAAACAAGAAGCTAAATAAGTACATTTCTTTGAAAATAAACGCAGAGATTATGATGCTGTCATCCACGCTGCTAAATAATGTCAAACAACCACTGATCTATGTAATCAACTCTTCAGAAACAAACTAGCCACCCACACCATATGGTGACTGCTATTCCTTAGAAATACCTAAAAGACTGTCTACAATGTAATCTAAAAAGAAAAGGCTTTCCACACCTTAGAATATGCTTTCACACCCTAAGGTTGCCCTCCTAATGGTGCCACAGATAGGCATGAATTTAAATGGGAAAAGTGTAAATTTCCATTTGCTGTCCATAACCAGCTTTCCAGCCTCCCTTCATCCAGTGTCAAATCTTCCAGGAGAGAACTGAAGAAGGAGGCTTTTCCAGGTATAATTTATGTTTGAAATTGGAATTTGTTCTTTTATGCAATTTGTAGCAACTATTCCACGGTCTTAAAACAGTTACTGATAATAAGGAGATTCATCATCAAAACTGACTAAACTTTTATTTATAGTTCCACTCATAATTCCAGATTCTTGCACCTCCCCTTTCTGAAAGATATCACTTAGAAATATTCTTCCGACTGAGTGCTTCCTATAAAAACCTGGATCAGTCCGTTTGAATTTCTAACTACCCACTTCATTGTGTAAATGCTCCAGAGAAATGTCATTTTTTTGGTGGACAATAACAGCATAGTTTACCTTTTGAAGTCCAGACACATTAGCCTCAAATTTGAAGTTTATGTGTAGAATATAAAACACTGGCATGTAATAGTTCGTGTCACTCAGTTATATTTAAAAACCAGTGGACACCCTCAGTACTTTACATCTCCAAGTAAAACTTACTGCAAAACCAGAAAGTGTGTGTGACAGCTCACCCCCAAGCATGCCTTGCTTCAGTGCAGATTCTGTTGGCTGATTTTCATAAATGTCTGCCTGCTGCTTTATAAGAAAGAAAAATTTTTTTAAAAAAAGGAAATAGGAAGAAATCTAGGAAAAATCTGTGTGTTGAAAAACAAATTGCTCATTGCTTAAACGCTAGGCCCAATTCTACCATTTCTGCTAAGGGAGGAAAGCCTGAAAGCACTTTAAAGGGCAGGGAAGCCACACACCAGGTGCAGCACATCGGAAAAAGTTGCCCGGCCAAGGAAACGCGTGCAAACGCCTTTGAGTTGCGTCCTCTCTCCGAGCGCCTGTCGTTCAGGTTACAGAATGCTCTGGGAGAGAGAGATTAAAAACGCTACTTTCTCCCAAAGTCGGAAGTTCTACCGTTTTCCTAGAGGACCTTCCCGGAGTTGTCTGCAACACTGTGAGCCGCTTCCCAAGTTTCCCCGAAGCGCCCCGAGACCGGCACCCCGCGCTTACCTGCTCCCGGGGGATGCAGGGCAGGGAGGTCCTGCGGTGGGATTTGCCGCCACAGCCCGACATCTCGCCGGACACCACGGAGCTGGAGCGCCGCCGCCTCCTGAACACCGGGATCTCTTCCTGGGACCCCAGACGCTCCCTCGGAGCCGCCCCCCGAGACTGCGGCAGGATCTGCTCCGCGTACCTGGCCAGGAGGATCCCCAGCACGCCGGCCAAGTGCGCCAGGTAAGGTCTCCAGGCGACCTTGAACCACTCCAAGGAAAAGAGGCCCAGGGTCCTGACCGCGCTAGTCAAGGCGCTCATGAGGACGCCCAGCCTCAGCCTCAGCCTCAGCTTCAGCACCAGCCATGTCGCGGCGGCCAGGCAGCTGAGCGCCACCCCCGCGGCGGGCAGCGACTGCAGGCGATCCTCCCCGACGCCCAGCCCAATCTGGACGAACGCTTCCCCCCCGCAGCAGGCGGCCAGCAGCGCGACAGCCAGAGGCAGGCGCACCCCGGCGCGCCGGAGGTACAAGCCCATCCAGAAGAAGGCACCCGGGAGACTGAGGAGCAGGGGCTGAGCTGCGCGCCGCCCCCGGGCGCGCCTCCCTGAGCGCCGGGGAAGACGCCCCCTTCTGCTCCCGGGGCCGGTTCCTCCTCCTCTTTCTCCTCCTCCTCCTCCTCCCCCCTTCCTCCCTCCTCCTCCTCCGCGGCAGGCGCCGCCGCCGCCTCCGGACTCGGCCCCAGCTCCCGGCCACTCTCCTCGCCGACCCGCCGCACCAGCACCGCCAGCAGAAAGGACAGCGAGCCTACGCACAGCGCCGAGGAAAGTTTCCGCGAGCGCCGGAGCGGCTGCAGCACCGGAGCTCCCCGCGGCCAAGTGGAGAGCGCACGATTCCCCCCGCCTCGGTCCAGCTCGTCCCCGTCTCCGGCGGCACTGGCCGGCACTGCCGAGGCGCGACCTCCACGCCGGTCCCCCCCGAGGGGGCGCCCCGAGCCACGGGCGCGCACTCGCTCTTCCCAGCACCCCCCCCCCATCCCTTCTTCTCCCTAGGCCCAAAGTCCGCTGAAAAGTTTCCGCCTTCGAGTAACTCCGGGAGCAAAGCTAGATGCTCCACGGAGACCTCAAGTGAAAAGCTGGCTGGACCACGCCTGGACTTCTCTCTCTCTCTTTGAATAGCTTTGAGGATTCTCTGACACACCCCCGCCCCCTTCTATCCGCGGGGTCTCTCCCTACTTCAGGAGTTTAATGCTGCCGCCTGCACGCGCGCCCCGGGGCTGCGGACGCCGCAGGAGCCGGGAGCGCGGGGCTTGTCTGGGGCCGTCGCGCGCGCCAGGCCCGAGGCAGAGGGAGCTGCCCGGCTTCCTGCAGCGCTCTCCGTCGCTCTCTCCACGGCCGAGCCTCCCCGGAACCGCCTCGGGACGCGAATCGCCATTCCCTGGGGCAGAAAGCAAGGCCGGCCCCGCGTTTGTCGGTCCAGTTCGTGGCACGGGGTGGGCAAAATGGAAAGGGGCTGAGAGATAATCTACAAGTTCCGGTGTCCCGTGGGAGAGGAGCGGCTGCGGCGGAGAACGGAGGGAGGGAGAGCGAGCGAGCAGGAAAGGGCGAGAGGAAAGGCAGGGCAAGAAGGGAGAATGAGATTCGCACACGCGCGCGCAACACGCCCTTCTTTTTGGTGCAAGGTCGGTGGTGACTTGCAGTTTTGCAAAAGGGAAACGAGTAGACACGACTCCTTAAAATCATAACCCAGGCAACTGGAGTGGTGGACAATTCCGCTTTCTTTAAGGCAACTCCCCGGCCTGGCTCTCGGAGCCGAGCCCCCGCCCCGCCCCGCCCCGCCCCGCCCCGCCCCGGAGGAGGCGCGCTCTCTCAGCCCCGCTGCTCCCCCGCCCGGAGCCCGGCCCACGCCATCCGCGCACTCGCGACCGCGGGGTCGCCGAGGCGAGGCCGCCGCGCGCCCGCTCCCCACACCGCGGCCCGGCCCTCTGAGCCTGCGCTTTCCAGGACGCTGCTGGGGAGGGCGGGCACTCGGCTGCTTGGTGAGGGACGAGAGCCAGCAGAAGTACTTGCTGCTGTCACTGAAAATGACAGCCACATCTGGCGTCTGGGTGATTTAAAGATGCACCAAAGTTCTCGAGTAATGCTTTGGTTGCTCCCGCTGGAAGATCTATTTGCAGCCAAGAACCCAAGCCTGCCCTGTTGGATCAGATGATGGGAGAATCTCAGAGTTATCTAGACACAGTGGTATTAAAGAGCAGAGGGAGGGCCCGCATAGTTTTGGTTTTTGGTGTTTTTCTTTTAGTGTAACTTTTTAAAAATTTGGAGTATGAATATTAATCAACAGTTGTTGACTGTGGATAGTAAAAATCACTCTATTAGGGGCCTATAGCCTCAAGAAGATGTATAGTGAAATATAACACCTACAATGAAAAAAGCTTATGAGAAAAAAATAATCCATGCTTTGCTAATGATTACATGTAATAGAAGGTATTTGAGAAGCTTAAAAAACTGACCATTTTTGCAGTTTATGAAAAAAAAATTCAGTGTCTGTTCAATGGATTTTTTTTTAAATTCCAATATTCCTTGAGAGCTGATTTCTTAAAAATGATTGTCCACCCATGTCCCATTTTAATGACTATCTTAGATGTCATTTGCTCTCAATAATAATATTAATAAACCAATTTTGTCTTAATGAACTAGACATTCCGGGCTAAAGTGTGTTTATAGTGGAGTATCTGGCTAATTGGTTCAATATGCCATTGCATTTTGTGTGCAGAGATGAAGCATAAAAGCGCCGAAAGGAGATATTTGAAATCAAAGGGGGAGGGGGGAAGATGGCTTGAGTTACAGATTTAGCTTCTTGGGAAAGAGCCCGCTCTAGTTGAACGCAGATATTAATGTTAATATGATGACAAATGGATAGAAGAAGATGAAAGGGTACAGTGTCCCTCTATCACATGACCAGAACTGTGCTGCCACACACACAGAAGTACAAGTTGGGCAGTACTCAGTCGTAGTGGGCACCATCTGTCTCATAATTAAGGAAACAGGAGCAGCCAACTTTGCCAAAGACAAATGAGCCCCTAGCATGCACACATACTTCCATGAGTTTCCTTTTTAGACACATGATTCATATGCCAGATCCTACCTGGGACACTACAGAGTGAAAAACCGTGATTGGAAAATCATGCTTATCTCGCCCTGGTAGCAAAAGTGGTATATTAAATTGAAAACCTATAAAAATCTGGGCATTTATCAAGGTTAGAGAGAAAAGCATGGTGAGGGGAGTTTTAGGACATTTCCATCTTCTCTGTCCTCTACAATTATTTCAGTTGTTTAGAAAAGATGATAGAATATTATCATAAAATTGTACTCTTAAGGGATAGAAGGAGACTTTTTTAAAAGTTGTAATAGAAAAATATTTGTTAATGGCAACAAAACGAGAATATGAGGTCTGTAATTTAACTGCATCCTTGAGTTGCTCAATAGCAGATGCAGCACCCTGGCAACTAGGTTTCTCCTTTTTTTTTTTTTTTTAACAAAAATCACAATCAGAAAGTTATTTGTCCCATCAGAAGAAAAGAAGGTAGTTTTTTTTTCTCCCCATTACCATCTAGACACCAAAGACAGGAAACCAAAGGACTCAAATTAGTTGAAAAAATATATAGGACTATACTGACTGAAAAAGGTGGCAATGAGCATGTAGCAGACAGTATCTTAAATAAGCCACAGCACATAAATTAAGCAACTGCATATCAATACTGCCTATTTTTGGCAGGTAATGATGAATCAGAATTCAAAAAAGTTATGATACATGCCTGGTGTGGTGATGAAGGGTAGGGGATGTAGCTCAGTGTGAAGGCCCTGGGTTCAATCTCCAGTGTTGCCAATGAAATAGTTACACCACGGCCCAAGAATAAGGAAATCGTACACATAGGAAAAGTAGTGGAGCACAGACAACAGAAAGAAAAATTGAAATTTGACTTGCTCTAGCTATTCAGTCAGTCAAATCTCTTTGGTGCAGTTTTACTGTATTAGTTCTTTCTGAAGTTCTTTGACTCTATTGCAAATCATCTGTACTTTGCCAAATATAGTTATGCTTAAGGCAATTATTTTGTAAAATTTTTCAAGTTTACACTCCCTAATACAGGTTCATTCATTCTCCACTACCCACCTGACCTCTGACTTATATACGATGGAGACCCAAAGCAGAATGTATTTATAGCAGAATTCTTAACTTCCAACACCTTCCCTCCAACCCCTACCACCCCCCACAAAGTATTTCTCCTCAGTCTTCTCTTACCCCAGTAAAGAACATAAATAACCACCTACCCTGCTGCTCAAGTCTCAAAAGAGGGCATTGCCCTTGATTATTTTCTCTTGATCTTCATTCACTTCCAGTCTTTTAAGACATTCATTTGATTCTATCTCTAAAATATGCCCTGGATTCATTTACATTTCACCATTCCTCTTATAAAATAACTAACCAAAAACTTACCACCATCCCTAGGCAGAACAACTCCAATAACTAATGGGTCTTTCCCTCCTCATAATTCATTTTCTATGCAAATGAATGATAACTTTCCTTCCCCTGCTTCAAACCATCCCAAGGCTTCCCGTAGCCCTTGCAGAATTCAAAGTCCTTATGACAAGCCTTCATGGTCTGTCCAAGCCACTCTGTCTGACCTCCCTATTTCAGTTCTACTTCACTACTACAGCCCTATCTATTAGAGCTCTCTTCAGTGATAGAAACGTACTCCATGTTGTCCATTAGAGTAGACATTAACCACAAATGGCTGTTGAGCTCTTGAACCATGCATAGTGCCACCAAGGACCTGTGGCCATTAGGCTTGTCAACTCGATTAGTGAATCGCTTCTGGATGTGTCTGGGTGGGTCATGGAAGTGTGACCTTGGGGTCTGCATCTGGTCCCTGGCAAGTTCCTCTCTGGCACTGTTCCCCTCTGTGCTTCTTGGCCACCATGAACTGAGCACTTTTGCTCTACCAGGCTCTTCCGCCATAATGTGCCTGCCCTGAAGCCAGATGATCGTGAACTAAAAGCTCTGAAAACACAAGACAAATAAACCGTTTCCTCTTTAAATGTGTAGGTGTTGGGTATTTGGCCCAGCAACAGGAAAGTTGACTAATATAGGCACTGAGTTTTTGTATTATATTTGAATCTATCTAAAATTTAACAAAGCCTCACTTGATTTGTGGCCATAGTAATAGAGAATGCACCTCATATCTTAAAGTATGTTTCTGTTCTTTGTACAGAGTAAATAAAAAAGCTTGGTTAGGACCTTGATAGCTACAGAGTTTTCACGTCTGGTTCCTTCTCTATCCTTTCTAACTTCAATAGTTACTTGTTTTTAGAAAGACTCATTCCTAGCTATCTTACAAAAAGTTTTTGGACACCCTTGTGTCAACAAACATTTTGTCATTTACTATTATATTATCCTGTTTTATTGTTATTTATTGCACTTTCACTGTACAAAATGGTCATGTTTGTGTCTCTGTTTTCTTGTTTATTCCCTCTTTCTGTTTGTTAGGGCCTTGGTGCCACACAAGCAAGGAATATCTTCGTTGTGTATCTCCATTTACCAGAATTGTGCCTGGTAGACAGTGTGGGTAGAACACATACTTGTTCAATAAATACTCGATGAACTAATGAATTAATGAAATAAACGATGAAAGAATAAAAATATCCTTGACTTGCTAATATCACAGGTTGAACATCCTCACTTATTTTCCTGTTTAATTACTTACATAGACACAGGCCTTTAAATCTTGCATTGAAGATTCTATTTCTCAGGGTGAATTGATGGGCAAAATCACACAAGCAGAGTGGTCACAGAAAGTTGCTTTTAAAATATATATACACATATATGTCTTATAAATTACTCATCTATTAAACAAGCGGGCCGGGATTTAGCTCAGTGGTTTCGCCGCCTGAGCAAGCACAAGGACCCAAGTTCCATCCCCAGTACCGAAAAAAAAAAAAAGAAGCAATAGCGAAATTGTAAAAGTTTCTTATTCATTACCTGATTAAGTATTCATAATATTAACAATGTTCCGATAGATACAGGGAAAATGCAATTTAAACATATGCATTTGAGTAGCGAATAAGCTAAAAAATTGAGAATTAAGAGATGTCTGAATACAAATGACTAAAAAGTCATATGGCATGTCATAATCTATGACTTAGTCTCCTATTATGCCAATTAGCAACACTATTATAGGGGCCAATTTTAAGTTTAAAAGTATACATTTTGCCAAGATACACTTATTAAATTTTACTATTTCACATATAGTCAAGAAAAGAATGCAGATAGCTCGCATTTTTTAGTACATCATCTCTCTTCCCTTTCTATGAAGTGTTGCCCTTCTTTTTAATTTTCAAAAGATAAGTAACAGCTTTGGCTATGTAATTATGAACATGTATAAAAACACTGAGAAGAGAAAAAGCAAGATGTGAGAATGGTTACGACTCACAAAGCTGTCAATAACACAGCTCAGACCTCTGTATTCACAGCACAAAGCACCGGAGAAGTCGCCTTCCAGGCCCTGTACACCGACACTGTTTGGCAGAGTTGAGATTCCCTACCTCACATCTTCTGTGTTAATGACTGGCTCCACCCTTTCTAAACAAATTGTTAAGGATTTCAAAGTGCATTTGGTACAGGGCTTCCCAATCTTGCTCACTGGGTGGCACATGCAGAATATGGTAATATTTTGTTGTTCCATTGGATGAAAGGGACAAACATTCTGCACACAAGTCCTCAGGCATGGAGCCTGACAAGCAGCCCCTTAGGCACACCTGTAACCAGGGGCACATTAGCAAGGAAGGTTTGAGACACCTTGAGTTTGACTCACTAATAAAATATAAAGCCTTCTTCAGAAGACTGTTAAAATAAACAAGAGCAAACAAGAGGCAAATTCCAAGATCTTAGTACCTTCCTGACTACCATATTTGCAGTTCCTTGTAATTTTTTCCAATTTCTCTCCCATGAATTCCCTCATTTGGTCTACAACACAAATGCATGATTTTTGTCTCGTTTTAAAATTTGGAAATAAGACACACTAAGTTTGATTTGTAAAACAGGCACTGTTAATAATGGGACTAGAATCCAAATCATTCCTACCGTATATTGATGTGTTTTCTATTTTGACTAAAATTCTCATTGCTAACATCATTAGCTCATCAATAACATCAATAACCTCAGTAAATATTCCCTTTAAGTCTGCAACCATTATGACTCTAGGAGAACTGAATTATTATGTAACAATATAAATATTTTGTATTATAACATTTAGACAAATTGTTTCGTGTTGTGAATTCTGCATTATTTTTACGTGTCTCATGCACACATATACCAAAAGGTCATGTTTGATATAAAAGTGAAGGCTTATGCTTCCTTTACACAATTTTTAACAACCCACATGCTTCAGTCTCAGTGGACAGAGGTCTTAGGGAGGCAAGAAATCACTGGCCACAAGATGAGGGCACAGGGCACCTAAGCCAAGCAAAAGAGCTGTGAACAAGGCATGTAAGTGTAGATCTGTTTTTATACAGCTAGCAAAAGATTATAAATAGTATGAATAATGATAAGCGCTTTGAAACTGCTTACATTACTGAAGAGTTTTATTAAAATTCACTATTCTACTTCTCCACTTTACGAAGAATAGCTAGTTTAATGGAATATTTCTGTGGTGGTTCAAAAGCTTGAGGCATCTTGGACCTACCAGGATGAATCAGTGGATATGTGAATACATTCATTATCAAATCAATGCACATACATCAGTGTATATGGTAAAAGTAAATGGATTTGGACTAAATGTGATCTGATTTCTGTCCACTGATAATTACTGTTAAAATAATCCTAACCTCAAAATATAAAAAATGCATCTGTGAAAGTCTGAGTGAAAAAAGATTTGCTCTTGTGTCTGAACTTTAAGGTCATAAATTTATTTCTTGTTTAAAATCCTTTCCACTAGATTCTAGATAGAGTCATACAATAATAATATAAATAAATGAAATAAATAAAATATGTTTTTGATAGAAAACGTTTGCCAGAGAACATACGATAGGGAAAGGGTGGGCAGGGATTTTCGACAATACTAGCTTCATGAATGAATTCAACCCATATTTACTGTATTCTAGAAAAAATACCCCTCTCTCTGAAAGGAATTCCTCAAGCACTATTCTATGAGGAGGAATACATTTTACTAAATTCTAAAATGAATGTGTAATAGTATGAAAAAAAATCTACTTTTTTGGAAGAAGGAAAGAAAATGCAGTGCCTGCCAAAAAAATTACTGATAAGATAAATAGTCCAAATCTGAGCTCTTCCTGACTCTAGGAATAAATATGTCAGTTTTCTGGCTGCTATTGATGTGCGGAACATTTTAAAATGTTAGAACTTAAGGATGGTTTGCTTTTTTAGCTACAACATACTTATGAAGACAAATTTGAGTTACTTGATAGAAAGGAAAATATAAGTTCAATCTACTTCTCTTTCATATTTCCACACCACTGAATTTTAAAGCTGGTTTTTACTTCATCTGCAAGAGTTATAATAGCACTCACACTGCGACGTTTTGTGTAGGCAAGAGCAGGGGCCAGGAAAAACGTTATATACAGCCCAGAAACTTCTTTGGGCCATAAATTTAATCCTTTTTTGTTTGCAACCTACCAGTGTTTCTAAAGGTTAATGGAGTGTTTTGAGCTACCTTATCATTTGGAAGAAATTCTACTGAGCAGCCACATGTGTGGGATTAGGCAACTGATAGAAGGGGTGATGGATAATTTACTAATTTACTGACTGAAAATCTACCCGCTGTCATCCAGCACCTACTGTTCTTTCCTTTACAGCAATTTAAGAAGAAATCATATTTAAAATTAGAATGAAATTGTAGATTCAAAACTTCTTCATAAAAAACATATTACACAGTTCCAGAAATATCCCTAATACAACATCCATCTTTTACTTAGCAGTATTAAAGAAATTATACATTTATTGTCACAATTAATCTTTACAAAGTACATGATGTCAATGAGGCCCTCATTATCATCCCTATTGTACACAAAAGGGCACCAAGACCCACAGTGATTAAGATTTGCTTGAGCTAACAAAGTAGCACAAACAATGGAACCCAGATCTTCTAATTCTTGATTTTGGGGTTGGTTAATAATGTGTATAATATTCCTCCAATACTGTATAATCTGAATCTAAGAGAATTTAGAGGTCACCATCTGTCTCTCACCTAATTAAAATTCTTATAGCTTGAAAATTTCCAAAGATGGAATATCTTAGTAATTTTTAGTTGGAATATATATTTAGCCATCATAAAAGTCATTCCTTTAGGGCTGAGGATGAAGCTCAGTGGTAGAGCACTTGTCATGCTTAAGGCCCTGGGATCAATCCCCAACACTGCACAGGCAAAAAATAAATTAATTCCCTGAAAGTATACACTTCAGTATTTATAGGATATTCACAAAGTTATGAAACCACTACTACTGATTCTGGAACATTTTCGTCACCTTAATAGAAAATCTGTACCCATTCGTAGTTGCATATGCCCCATTTCTCTCATTCCCTGCCAACCACTAATCTACTTTCCACCTCTACAGCTTTACCTGCTCTGAACATTTCATTAATTAGTGAAATTATACAACTTGTGTCTTCTTGTGTCTGATTTCTTTCACTTAGCATGTTTTCAAGGTTCATCTGTCATTTATTCGTACTCCTTTTGTGGCTGAAAAATATTCCATGGAATCCCTATACTCTTATAGGAGTTCTTTATACCAGGTACAAGGCTTCAATCAGATATGATTTGCAAATATTTTCTATTATTATTTGGCTTATATTTTCACTTTCTTTATGGTATTCTATAAAGCACAAAAGTTTTAAATTTTAATGAAGGCCAATTTATCCATTGTTTTCTTTGCTGTATATGCTTTGAGGATTTTATCCAAGAAACCATTTGGCAAATCCAAGGCATTAAGATTTACTCCCATGTTTTATCCTAAGAGTTTATATTTTTAGTTCTTACATTTAAGTATTTGATCCATTCTTAACCTGTGTTTATGGTGTGAGGTGGGGGTCCAATTCCAGTCTTTTGCAGGTGAATACCTAGCTGTCCCAGCACCAAGGTTAAAAAGACTATTTTTTTCCCTCATTGAATTGACACCAACTACCTTAAAAGCTGATAGGAATTGGAGAGCTCTTAATCTTAGAGAGTGTCCCTTACATTGAGGTAAACTCTGCCTCTTCTCAAATATATTTCCCAGTGTTGTTTTTGGACAAATAAAAAAAAATACTGTTATTTTATATACATAACAGCATTTCAAGTGCTTGCAATCTTTATGAAGCCTCCATCTCAGTTACGGAACAACTGATTGCAAAACATAGTTATTGATCCTTCGGTGTCCTTGCAACCTTCATGTCTGCTTTTCCCCATCACTCTGCAGTGCCCCAGGTCTGATTCTGCTAATGCATAAGAGAACAAAATTACCTCTTTACTTCCCATGATCATGAATACACATTCATGTTTATGCAGCCTGAAACTATGTTGTCTGTCTTTTCTAGCTATATCCATTACTATTGTTTTTCTCATAGGTCATTAAAACTACTAGAAATATTTTTTAAAATAGAGACAACTTTCTAATTATGAGTTACAATTATTTAACTGTACACTTTAGTCAAATAAAAGGTTCCCCTAAATAAAGCAGCATTCCCACTGTTTAGAGTTTTAAAAGTATATTTTGTGGACAATTGCTCAGCAATTAAAAATAATAAGCTTTTGGTGCTTAGATAGATCTCCAAGAAATTATGCTGAGTGAAAAAAAATCCCTGAGAGCCATATATTCCTACATATAATCCTACATAAATATCATTCTTAAACAGAAAAAGGTTATGGAAATGGAGAAAAAATTAGTGGTTACCAGAGTTCAGAGTGGGGTTAGAGTGGAAGAGAGTTGTGAATGGGTTACAAATGGGCAGCTGGAGAGACCCTCATAGTGCTGAAATTATTATATATCTTGATTGTATCTAGGCCACTATCCTCATTATAATGTTGTACTGGAGTTTTTTGAGGTTTTACTATTGGAGGAAACTAAGTAGAGTAAAAATAAATCTGAATTATAAAGTATTTCTTACAATTGCATTTGAATCTACAATATAAAAAGAAAAGCATATGTTTGTGTTATCTGTAATACTAAGGCGAATCAGTTTTTTTGGTTTTTTGTTTTGTTTTTTGGTGCATAGGTATTTCGTTTAATAAACCACTGGTTTTCTCACTTCAGAAAAGAAATCTGTAGAGAAACTGAAAGTGTAAATGAGGTCCAAAATGTATAATAGATAATGTGAAATAGGAAGAAAAGGGGAGGGGGAGGGAGAAGGAAAGAAGGGAAAGAAAAAAAATATGAAAAAAGAAGGAAAAATGGAAACAAAGCTTTTCATAAGTAGGGAGGAGTGGAGGCGTGGTTGGGAGGGAAAGGAAATGGGGAAAGAACCAAGAATGTATAAGTATGAATTCCCAATGATGAATGTGATCGTAATGTATACCTAAAATGTACAATAAACTTAATGAAAAAAAAATACCTTTCGTTATTGTTTTAGCTTTCTGTATTGCTCGCATACAGGGATTATTTTGATGTTTGTTCAATTTATTTTGAAAAAAATTGCTATACATCCCATAAGTTAAAACAAATGGTAAAATTAATTTATAATTAAAAATAGAAAATATAACATTTTAGACCATTAACTTATACAGCAGCTTTCCTTGAAAGAAATGTTTACAAGTCTTTAAGTATACTTGTAGTCTTTACTTTCAAAGGCAATGTATTAACAATGTTCACTATGAAACATATGAAATGGTTAGAGTAGATAACAACATCCCAAAGGGATATACATGGAAGCAGAGGCACAGGTATTTTAGGAATCACATTTCAGGTACTACACAGTTTAAATACCAGGTCTTTTGATTCCACGGTCCAGCAGTTTGACATATAAACATAACCTTTAAATAAATGTAACTAAAGAATACTATCACTTTACTACTTTCCCTGCATTACTTATTTTTTTTAATTTATTGCTACTTTAAACCTCACAGAATCAAAGCCTATTTGTTATAGTATCTCTTAAATTCTTGCCTCCCCCAAAACACTGGCTCCAAAAGACAATGTCATTTATGACTATGTGATGTCTGGTTGGCTTTAACACAATAAGCATGTTATAAAAATAAAGCAAAAGTACCAAAATACAGCATTAAAATAATTAAGTGCCAAGACTATAGAAAATAAATAATCCATATTTATATATACCTATTATTTATGCTTAAAGATTTAAATGCAAAATGTTAAATGCCTATTATTTCCCCCACTAATAAAGATTTCAGAAAAGAAAGCACTGCCTGGACTCTTCAGTATAATCTATATCTCACACTCAGGGACTGAGAGGGAAGTGCTCATAGGATTTAGTCTGAGTTGTTCCCTGCTTGAAACTGGGAGGCAATTTTTTCATTTTACCAAAACCACAGAACTATGGTAACTTTCCACAGAGATGGCAAATTACATACAAAGCTCAGGCACAAGGACTCCTTTAGCCAAAAATCTAGAAATGGGGCATGTTAAGCCTTAGTAAGTTCAGCAAGCGATGAATGGAAGAAAGTAATATGGTTCTCCAGTCCCAGAAAAGCAAAAGGGGTAATCTCCAAATATGCATAATAATATACAAGTTTTCTCTGTTAATCAGTCTTTTCCTAACCTGATCCTTAGATTGATTTTATTTTTATTATTATTATTACTATTATAATTTTGCTTTTCTAGATCCATCTGTGAGAACTGTTAGTCCATTTACTATAAAGAATTAATTTTACATTATTTCTCTGCTTTTTCTTATATAATTAATGTGTAAAATTATAGGTGACACACAACTTAGAGTTCTGGAAGTTATGGGTGACAGCTAAAAGGGCATAGAAATGTCTCAGGTTATTCTAAATTAAAACAATCACTGTCATTCACCATGTGTGTTATTTCATTTCATATCTCAAATATCAGCTATTGAAGAGACTAAAAGTTCAGAAGAAATCTTCAAAATGCAATTCATTTTATCACATATATTAATGCAGGAGAAGTACTTGAAATATGCCCTTATGATGTAGGTTTATTTGAGAAAAGTTATTTCTCTTCTAAAATAAACTCACACCAAAGTAAGAAAGTCAAACAGGTGTTTTGTTTTATTATTCATAAATAAGAGTTTGGGATAAAATTTTAAATACATCTGTCTGAATTTTCTCCCATAGAAATGTTATTCATCTTCCTGAAATTTGGGTGAATCTTTTCTTTTTCCCCCCTGGACTTACTAAGAAGTTAATATTACTACTCAACTGGAACCAGATTGTAGAACACGTGGACACATCCTTAACCTTATAAAAATCCCCTGGAATTTTTAATGAGCACAAGTGGTCAGAACCTTGGTCTTATATCTCACCCAATAGATGGTTCTCTTGCAATGCAGTGCTCCATAACCTCAGGTTAGGTTTGGCCCTGGACCACGTTGGGATGGAAGAGGGCCACCTACTGAATCACCGCCACCACATCCTGAAGCATCTTCTATCCAAGTCTTTCCTGGGCCCACCCCTGCTGAACTCCCAAGTCTGAAGAGATCACAGCTTTACAGTATTTCATTATAAATTTCAAATTTCCAGTCTCTGGTTTTCATATTGCATTTCAAGATCAACATCCTTATTATTAGTTGTATACTTTTTATTTTGAAATTTTATAACACCTTTTCCATTGGGAAATTCCAAGCAGGCTACTGAGCTGCATTACCACACACATAGAAATCCTCCCCAACACCTCTATGAAGGAGGTGTTAAATGAGAGAGAAAGAGAGACAGAGTTCAACATCGCCTCCTTACAAAAGCCCAATCCTTAATAATTAATGAATGAAAAGACATCTTGAGTCCAGTGGCCACTGGGAGTAATTGGCATATATTTTCTCAGCTGCCTTTAAATGAAAATGGTAATAATTTAACCAATATGTTTGGGCTGACAGCTAAAATAAGTTCCTTCTTGCACCCAAGCAGGAGAACTAAGTGGGATGGAAACAGACCACTCTCTGTTACCACTTGATTGCGGAAAACTCACATGTTGTGCTCAGTAGCTGAGTATTTCAAGTCTGGCTCACATATACAACCACTTTTCTCTGTCCTCATTTAAGAGGTCCTGAAATTTAGGAGGACATCAGGTTATATTTATTTTGCTTTATTTCATTTTCTCTATCCTCAGTTCTCCCTTATGTAAAAACTTTGGAGTCCAAATGATAATGTAATATAAGAGAAAGATGCTTTTATGGATGAAATCAATTGGAGTCTAGCTCCTATGACAAAATTATTTGACAGGAATGTGTGATTCATAGTAGAGCATAGTGGTAGTCAGCCTTGTGTCTTATGCCTCCTTTTATATCAAATATTTTATAGTACCAGTGTAGCAGTTGTTATTCATTCTCCTTCCATACCTCCTAAGCTGTACATAGCAGTCCTTTCCTACTGGTGGTCTCTGCCTGAGGATTTATTCTGGCTGCAAAGAGAGCTAAGTTCAAACTCATTGTGGAAAGCCAGACCCTGCTGGACTGATAGAATGTTAACCTCATCAGGGCGGAACAATAAGGAAGGGGTGGGTGTTGGGAGCAGATCTGCTATTGGAGGACACACTCGCCATTTCATTACACCTAGTGTGGCTGTGGCCTAGACATGTCATGCCGAGAGTAGGAGACAATGGAAGGAATAAATATATTGATTATCATTGATTATCACGAGGATATAGGTTGCTGCTGCCTAAGGGGAGCAGGAAAGAATACAAGTGGAACTTGGAGAGTTCACTTAGGTATCTCTTAATGCTTCTATTTTAGGGGACAACTGAAAATATGGCAAGTGAGGGCCTTAAGCCCTCAAGGATCTAGATGCATGTCACCTAACCAGACAAATGACTTAAACCAGCTGTAGTGTTCAGTCAGAGTGGTTGGGAAGAGATGACAGAACGAGTTGTAGAGGAGATGTGAATGTCAGCTATAACCTTGGTTATAGCTGGACTTGTAGCTTATCCCACAAATTTTTCTCATCTTTGCTTTAGAAAGTGTGTGTGTGTGTGTGTGTGTGTGTGTGTGTGTAAGAGGTAGGGATTGGCTACCCTATTGTAGGATTAGTAACAGACCAGCTTAATTTAAAGCACGGTATGTGAGGAACTGAGCTGTCCAAGGGGTGGACTGCAGCAGATGGTGTTGCCACGTAAATGCCTGCAAATACTTTTCTGCAAATACTTAAGTGTCTCTGCCTGGTATTGTTCTTAAAGAACACAGGTGTGTGACTATATAACTACATTGTAAAGTAAATGATTTTGTGACCAGCTACAGAACAAATGACTTGGGAGCAATTAAAGCCACTATACATTAGGAAGACTAATAACTTTGGGAGTTAGAGATGCTCCTTCACCAAGGTTTTTTTTTTTCCTTTTCTTTCTTTTTTAGCAGAGCATCGACAATCATTTAGAAAGATTTACTGAAAAGCCAACCATTAAGCATAGCTATTGGGAGTGAATGGGGGTGAAGATTGCAGTCAAATGTAACATAGATGCATCTAATGGGTGAAAGAAGGAAGGCTGAAAGGAAGGAATAAGGAATTTACCCACTGAACATCGTATTCAATGGACAGATCATAGCAACAACAAAAGCAAAGTCTAAGGATGTTCTCAATTTCCAAATAAGGGAAAGGAAAGGAGAGCAAAATATTGTTTTTGTTGCCTCTGAGTAAAAAGATCACTGCGGCAGACAGGTGGTGTTTTGTGTACCTCTGTGATTCTGAGCCTCTCGTTCATCCGTCGCATCCTTTCATGACTGTGCATCCCCTCCTCCAACCAGTGACTTTACACTCCTTCTTTGGGCACTTTGCTCCTCTTTGGTACAGCATATTTGGGTTCCAATAATCAAGTAAGAGGCTATTATAACACAGCTAAACTGATGTGTCCTTCTCTGGGTCCCAGAAAGGTTGACTTGTATAATGGCTAGTGAAATTGCATAAATCCCGTTTCCTGAGAAAAACACCTTATGTCTATATGTTCTTGGAGTCACAGTAGAAGGGCCAATATTCATTACGAACATAGTCATCTCTAGTTATATCTGAGAGAGTTGACTAGAATTTTGTTTTCACAAGCCATAATCATCCTCAGCAGAATGGCAATGGCAGGATGTTCCAAATGCTCAGTTACTAGAGCTTGGATCTGGAATGTTCCCTAGAGACCTAAGTATTAAAGGCTTGGTCTCCAGCTTGTTGCTGTTGAGAAGTGGCAGAACATTTAAGAGATGGGGCCCAGGGGACGTTTTTGGGGTGGGTGGGGTGTGCCCCTGGTGGGTAGATCAGGGGAGCCTAGCCCCTCCTCTTTTGCTTCCCAAACACAAGATGAGCTGTTTTGCCCCAACACACGTTCCTCACCAATCAACTAAAACCTCCAAAACTGTGAGCCAAAATAAACCTCTCTTGCTAAGTTGATTATCTCAGGTATTTACAGCAAGGAGAAGCTGACTACCACAGCATTAAAAAAATCTAATATAGGCAAAAATGGCATAACCTGTTTAACTCTCAGACATTATAGAAGATGGTGTCTTAGTCACTTTCCTTGTTGCTGAGACAAAATACCCAGCACCTGCAATTTAAAGGAGGCGAGGTGTATTTTGGATCAAATTTTTTTTCCATGGTTGGCTGGCTCTAGGGCAGGAAGTAGCATGGCAAAGGGACATGGTGGAAGAAAGCTGTTCATATCATGGCAGTCAGAAAGCACAGAGAGAGAAGGGAACAAATGGAAAGGCAAATGACTTATACCCTACCAAGTACAACCCTACCAAGTACAACCCCAGTAACCCACCTCTTCCAACCAGGCCCCACCTCCTAACATCACATTTAGCCATATCGGTCCCATGATTGAATCACCTTTCAAAAGTTCTCCCAATAAGCACATGAGGCTTTGGAGGGACATCTAGATATAAGCCATAACAGATGGAAAATGGACTCACATTTGATAAGATTGCTTTTGAATTTGGGCTGGGATACACTAAGATTTAGATGGAAGGAAAGATGCAAAATATGTCACACAGATTGTCTTATGAAACAAGCCTAAAGAAATTTTGTGCTGGGGTTTTTGAATAAAGGAGACCAAATCAGTAAGTCAAATGTTGTTATTATTTTGATCCATATTCTTTGATCACAGCACCCTGTCTATGCAGCCAAATTCATGTGTACTGAGAAAAACAAACTGTAAATATGAATTTAAAAGGCATTCCCTCTCCCTTTTTCTAATTCTATGTTAATCATCAATACATCACCATATTTTTATGTCCTGTCCCAAGTTAGTTCCTTCTTTTTCAGGGAGATATTGTGCAAATAAATTATTACCATAACCAGGCAAAAACCTCACGCAAACAACCAACTGCCTAAACTGTAAACATTTCAAAAAAAAGAGAGAGAATAAAACAGCATAAGACGTCATAGATGTCATTCATATTTTTAAAAATAATATGGGCTAAAAACTAATAAAATAAGTTTTTCTCTTAAGAACTCTACAAAAATGCCCAAATTACATTAAAACACATTATCAAAATAACAATTTGGTAGGCTCAGTTCATATCTGTATTAAAGTCAGTAAAGAGCCATAGATTACTAAAGAGATAACATCCCAAAATGTCTTGAAAATTTCAAACAGGCTGGAAATGAAATTGTCCAATCCAAATTTTGAACTCACCAATTCTACTAAGGCCTTATTTTGAAGCATATTTATCTGCTTCCGAAGCAGGTCTTCTTAGAAAATATCTTTAAAATATTCCAGAAGAAATAAAAACTTCTTCACCTGAGTGTTTATTTCTCTCATCTTGGACCATGGCCTGAATTTAGTTTGGAAAAAGAGGCTCAGTTCAGATTTTTCCACCAGCTTTCTTGACCTATACAAGTCGGCTTGCTATAAACCAAACCCCTGCAGCTTTCCTATCCTGGCAAAGCTGGGAAAGCCATAAATATTTTTGGCAAAGCAGAACCCTAAAATAAGACAAGGTTTTTTATTTCAAGATCACATAACACTGGTCAAAGTGGCATACTGAGGCAAACAGCTAAAACATATTTTTAAAACAAATATGTGGTGATATAGAAATATTTCTTGCACTAATCCTTGTCAACAATCTAGCCGAGGTTTAAGAACACGAGACTGTATAGGAGGCCTTGTTGCAGATGGAGATTGGGCGCTGATGTACCATTAGCTTCTTAGAAATAGGACCACCAGCTGGACAGGCTTGACGTTCCAGAGGCTTAGAGATACTCCTTAGACCACTGGTTTCCAAACTTTATTGTATTTTAGAATCCACTGGGCCTCAAAAGTTCTGATTTAATGAGTCAAATGGGGGGGGGCCCGAACATTTGTATTTCTAATAAATATCCTGGTACTGCTCATTCTGCTGGCTCCAGTCAAAGGACTTGGACATCCCAGTGACCTTTCAGAGGAAAGAGAACCACAAGGCCCCATCAATACTGCATTTTCATATAATCTTTACTTGTGGTAAAATCACTAATGTCTTGTAGCAATTATTCACTTGGTGAATATTTGCTATTCAGTCTGTTGAGGATTAATCATTTGTGTGTCCCAAGTTCAGAATTTGAGAAGATAACTTGAAGAAGCCAGAGTAAAGGAAAAGTCCCAAACCCAGGGCTCATGTTTTTTCCCTCTTTATAAATCTCATTACCATCCCCAAATCTACATAATTGCCAACTGACGATTAGCTTGTATTGAAATAAATTTGGTTTCTTATTGACATTATTTTTTTAGCTATCCCATTGACTTTGTTATAAATGTCATGCTCTAAAATGGCAATGAAATCTTTTTAAGTTTCATATAATCTCACATAAGTAAGGTAATATAAAATCATATAAGGCCACATAATTTCAGTTTGTCATCTGTTTGGACAGTGAGCATCAAGGTTGATTGTATGGTTTTTCCCAACTCCCCTTCCTTGTGAGGAGATGACATATCCCTTGCTATCTGCTGGCCCTTCTTGGTCCTACCACCCTGACACCTGCCTTTGCTATGTGACTTGCTTCAGTCAACAGAACATGGAGGAAAGTGATTTGTTCAGGGCCCTGGGTTCTACCACTGCCCTTTCCTCTACCCCCAAACTGACATTTCCGGGAAAGAGGCTGCTCCTCCAGACTTATTTCTGAATGAAGAGGATGTGGAGTAAAGCCCCAGCTGACATGCATCATGAGCGGGAAATAAACTGATTTTTCTGAGCTACCAAGACTCAGGTTCTATTTGATATTGCTTGGTAATTTATTAAAAATACAACATGAAAGGCTGGGCATGGTGGTACATGCCTGTAATCTCAGTATTAAAGAGGCCACGGCAGGAAAATTATAAATTTGAAGCCAGCCTGGACTATATAGGGGGATCTTGCCTCAAAAACAAAAAAAATTACAATATGAATATGTACAATACATAGGAGAGACCCTTTAATGATCTTTTTGTTGGGCTAGCATCATGGAGATTATGAAAAGAAGGTATGCAATGTACATAGTCTCATTTGCCAGTGATAAATCTCAGATTCAGAGATTCCACAGGTAGTAAATGGACTGTTATTATTTCAAGAAAATATGAGAAATAATAATTAAGTGCCATGTTAGGAAATTGGTCAGTCTGTAGAGTCCACTGAAGCCTAATATACACATATAGGAACTCTGAAAATCCTAAAAATTATTCTCAACTGAAAACTATCTCATTTAAGACCATGTTTGATTCATGAGCTCGAATTATGTTCATAAAACTGCTATAAAAGACAATACATAAGGCTCCAGTGAGGGCCCAATGAGCCCATAACAGATGCAAATTAGCCTGAAGATGAACACAAGTCACTGCTACAAAATATTTGAAATATGTAACTAATTTCCCTCTATCTAATTCCTTCTTTGGCGAAAATATTTTTGATAATTTACATTCCCACTGTTACCTTGTCTAGAGGAAAAGAATAAGGAATATTCAAACCAGGTAGAGGGGTATGTCTTATTCAGATGTGCTTCTCATCATACAATGGAATCAATTTCCCTGTCTCCCTCACTTCTCAGAATCTTTCTTACTTCTTAATAGCATGTGGATTTTCCACTGAGAAATAATTCATCCCTCCACTCAGCCCACACAGTTAAGGTGGGGTTGCCTTACCTTCTGCATCAGGACTAACATGATACACATTCCATCTCCTCAGCCTGCTCACTGGTTCATGGATAAGCATATACCCCTGTAGGTTCCAAGACAATAAGATTCAGGATGTTTAGAAGGGCTTATCCCTTCCACATTTGTTGTGAAATCTGGACTGTAGTTGTAAGTTTTTAACTAGGAAAAAGATATCATGTCTACAAATGTATCCAAAATGGGGGGGAAAAATCCAAAATAAAGAACCAGGTAATTTTGGTGTCATCTGAGTTTCAACATCAAGCCAGCCAAATTTCCAAACCTTTTTCGTCAATTCAAGCAGTAAGTTCCTTTTGTACTTGACACTGGGTTTTTGTCACTTGAAACTAAGATTTCTAGGATATAACAGAGTAAATTAACAAAGTTGTCATTTTTCAGCCTCTTATGAATTTAGAAAACGCAAATTAGCCTCCCTGGCATTCCCAGACTTTGGGTGACTGACAAGATGTTTTTGGCTGCAATGTCCTACTCTGAGCCTGGGTAAACTGACCAAGGTAAATGTCACCCAGGCTTATTAACAGCCAGGTGTTTCTTCACTTTTCATTTAGGGATTATCAAGCATCCAACCTTATCCTTGCTGTTTTCTTTTAAATGTATACAGATTACTGGGTAGCTTTGTTGTATTTTATTTTAGGGATGAACTCATAAAAATAAATTCCTACATTTACGATAGTTGAGGTGGATCAATAAATTAGCAGGTACCTATTGAACAGCTGTTTACCAGCCATGTGTTAGCATATTATATATATTAGCTTTCGTAAGCATTGTCTATAAACAATGCTGCACTGATGTGTTCAAACTCAAGGCCAGAATTACTAGGTTCAGATTTCTACCAGTAGTGATGACTAGAGGGTTTCTTTGATCCAAAGCTCTACTCAAAAGGTGTTAAATAAGAATGGCTTTATAGTTTACTTACACTTAAGAATAGGTGCATATATAACAGACTAGAAGTAACTCTAAGTTGAATCTAAAAATTCTTTTCCAGTTCTATATTATAAGCTCAGTGATTTTAGTGTCTGTTGAGGTATAGTATGGATTAATATTTATCTATTGCCAACTTGCTGTGCATATTTTCTTCTTTATAGCCCTACTTTTCTATACTGGGATAATTACTGCTTTGTATAGAATTCTTTACTTCTAGTAGTAAAAAATCTCTTGGTTTAGCTCTATAGTTGCTCTCAGGTTTTAATACAGAATCTTCATATCTGGATATAGTTAAATATAAAAGCTGTTTTGCTCCTTCTTGTTGGTTAAATGGCTACTGTCAGTATTTATTATCCAGGGGCTGGCTTCTGTCTCTATTTGAGCAGCCCAGCAACTTTCTGTCTTCTCTGAGTGCTCTTTGTCTCCTGCTACTGTGTTCTGCCAGCACTGTAGCTATTGCAAGAAGGGGGTGTGTATTCTCCTGGTTTTGGCTGGGAGAATGAATTCCAGCTTGGATCCAAGTTGGAAATGAATCCCCCACTAGGCAAAAACATGGATTCTAATATGCTTCCTGTGTACCCCATTAAAAACCCCTTTGGCCACAACAGCTGGAGTTTCACAGTGAAGCCATTTCATGCTTAATAACATGTTCTACACTCAGCACCATGGGAAATGCAAAGGCACAAGGCCAAGCTCTCTGCATGCAGGGGTGCATGGGAACCAAGAAACACGTACCCAGAAACACACATGCACATGCATGTACACCCACAGAGGCACATACCTCAAAACAATTACAATACTGTTTATAGAGAAGCCAAACATGTAAGATACTGACAGCTTATTGAGGAGATGAAATCAAGGTAAGCATAGTCAGGAAAGATGTCACAAGAAAATCTAACTTTAATAGTACTTTGGAGGGCAGGAGGACTTGAAAGATGTGTGAAGTGTGGGCTGGCCAAAGGAAGAGTTCTCCAAGTGAGTCAAGATTTCATATCAACTTAGTTAAAAAACCTATTCCAACAACTGCTTATCATAATGCAGGCCACATGTGTACAACCTTTTTTGATTGCTTATTTTGGCCCTGTAAAGCCCCAGACTCTATCTTTTTGGTTTTCATTTGCTGATGCATATTTAAGCAAGTTTCTAGTGTTGCTTTTGTTGAAATCTAACAAAACAGTGGCATGTCTTTTAAACCTTATTATCCTTGTGTATAAAAACCATTAAAATTTTCTAAAAGCTTCCAAAAATTTTCATATTTAAGACTCATCAAGTAGGCAATTCTATCAGCTAGGTAAACCCACAAGGGTGCCATTCCCTTGCTTATTAACCAGTATATTTGTTAGGAGCCTTTATTTTAAATCCAGTCATCCTGAAAATATTTCTCTAATGCTTTTAAAATAAATAAAACCCCAACTTTGCCTTTAAGCAGCAATAAAATCAGGAATGCATCAAAGCAAGAAATTCAAAGTACAGCTCAACATGGTCATGAGAGAGAACCACTGTTCAAAGGCATTAGAAAATGACCCTGGAAAGGTGTAATATTTATATGTCAAGTCTATCTTACCACACCTCCAGATCATATTTGAAAAAAAAAAATTTCCAGCCAGTGACCATTGATTTTTTGGAAGGTGCTCATTGACTTTATTTGTTCCATCGATTTGTTTATAAATATTTTTCTGCATCATGTTAGATCACTTTTAAAAAGCAAAAATATCTCATGATTTTGTTATGTTGGAACACAAATAAAACCAGCACAATTTATTTAAATAGAAGTATACCACTTGGAAAGTTGAAAAGCAGCACTTTGTGCTTTGTGATTTGGACACGACAGCTTAATCTTATTGGCCAAATGCCTTTCATAGAATAAGAGGACAGGGGTAAGGGTGAACTTGCTATTCTCTGAATCTGGAAATGACAAATTATTCATCATGCTGAAGAAATATCACAAGTCTATCATATAAATTTATTTTACTCATTTAGTACTGACTTCAGCTTCAACTTCTTCCTTTCTCACGGATGCAAAACTGTAAATGAGTCATGGTAGGAAGCTTCCTATGAGAATTATTTTTCTCAGTCAGAGTGAAGGCCAACCACTATTGCTTTATGCTATCCTTCTAAAACTCACAAAGCTTTTGACTGAGAAACTCTTACTGAATAAACTACTTTTCATTGACTCTAATTTAGGACATTTTAAAGAAAACATTCTTTGTAGAAAATATCTGGTGTATTGTTGCTTGTATCTAATAACAGAATACAAATTTTGGAATAAGGTAAAGCAAAATTCAACTATCTATTCTTTTCTTTTCTTTCCATAGTTACAATTCTTGTATATAAAGAGAATTTCTAATAATTTCATCTATCTAATTAAAGCTCATTTTTAGCAAATTAAAGTACTAGTTTTCACCACTGATAAGCAGTCAAACAAAAACACTTTTCTATCCTTTGCCATTACAGTTCATCATAATCTGTGATATCCTGAAACAAATGTATAAAAATGGTAGTCTAAAACTTAAGTCCTGGATGTTGAGCCTTTTGAAATCACCAAGTATAATCAGCTGCCCAATCAATCTAGATAAAAAATAAAAAGATCTGGCTGTCTCTCAGGGATAAATAAAAATATACTAGTCACATCATTTTTTCCAAAAAAATAAATAAATTGATGGAGCCACTGTTTGCAAAATTTCTTTTAAAGATAAGTACCTCATTTGTTTTATAGTCACTCATAGCAGTTACCTTATACCATAGTATACTAAAGACTAGTTACTGAGTTGACAACAAATAGCATTGTTTGTGTGATAATTACCAACAATTACAATTATTGCAATTACAAATTTTGCAATAATGATCAAATGTTGGTTACTGAACCTTATGGTTATGAAATGCAATGTGACAGCTAAACCTGATGCCATACACCTGTAATCCCAGCTCTTTGGGAGGCGGAGGCAGGAGCATCACAAGTTCAAGCCCTGAGTGGGAACTTATCAAGAACTTGTCTGGAAATCAAAAAGCTAGGAATATAGCTCTGTGGTAGAGTCCCTGTAGGTTTGATCCCCAGTACCACCCACACACAAAAAGAAATGAAGCAAAATAATGTTTCAGAGTCAACATTCACATGTCCAACAACAGAAGCATATCAAGGTCAATGCTTCTACCTCTGGTTCCAGTCAGTAAGCCCATGTGGCTTTCCTAAGTGAGGGAACACTGAAGACCTTCCAGGTGGTAACATCACTAAATATATGTGTCAACATTCTTTCTTTAAAAGAAAAGTACCTAAGTCCTTGAAATTGAAATCCTAAATCTTTCCATGACATCTATAAAGCATTAGCATAAAACTTCACATGAAGCAGCAACATTTTTTCCATGCAATTATACACTTTCTTTCAATTTTCAAAACATCAAGCATCATGGGAACTTATCTAAGACAGCATCTCTGGGTGCTAATAAGCCACTCCCATAAGCAACATAGAACATTGTTAAAAGAGCAATTTCCCTAAAAATGTAAAAGCACAACTCATACACATATAAAGTGAACGAACACACAGCAAATATTTTGTTTAATTCGTTATTTGATGTGGAAAGTAGTAACATATTAGAAGTAACTGAAAGGTTTAAAAAGCTATCCATATGTAGGTAGTAAAGAATGCTGAAATAAAATTTACAAATAGTTACAAAACTCAAAACTGGCCTATCCACTGAGCAATAATCAATTGTATTCTCCCAGATACATTTCACTTGTTCTATGGGTAAGAATCACCGACATTATTATTAGCTTTCTAGAACTTAAAGAGTTGTAAATAGTTCAGAGATAATAAAAGGCAGTGATAAGTAAGAAAGGTATTCTAAAGAGGAGGTCAGTGTGATAAGATGGCCCTCAGGATTCCCACCCCTCTTTGTAGTCCCATGACTGTGATATGTTGCATAGCAACAGGGACTTTGCAGATGTAAGTAAGATTATAAATCAGTTGACTTTAGATCAACAGATTCTGCAGATGGATCTAACCTAACCACACAAGCCCTTCAAGAGCACTCCAACGGGTAGCCAAAGGGGTTTGAAGCTTGAGGAGGACCTGAGAGGCCACAGCTGGCCGGAAGAAAGACAGGGCCTTGGGGTAAAGGGTCCATGCATGTCCTCTAGTAGGTAGAAATGCTCTCCAGCCAGTAGCCAGCGAGAAGATGAGGACTGCAGTCAGACAAGTGCATGGAACTGGGTTCTACCAACAACACAAATGTGTTCCAAAGAGAATTTTCCCGAGTTCTCAGACAAGTACTCAGACCATTTAACAACCCATTTTAGTTTTGTGACACCTTTAGCAGAGAACCAGTGAAAGTGGATGGACAGCAGACCCGCAGAGCTGTGACCTAACACATGAATGGTATTTTAAGCTGCTCCGTTTGTGCTCATTTGCTATGCACCAATAGAAAACCAATACACACATTAATCCCCTTTGTCCATTTCACAGATACTTGTTCTACAACATATTAAATAAATAGCTGTTAAATGTATTTAAAAAAGCAATGATCGATCCTTTGGAGAATCTCCCCTTGAAATTAGTATTCACTCTATGAGAAAGTGCGAAGATTTGGAGACTCAAATACTTGAAAGATAAACTAGAATTATTAAATTTACTATCCATAAAATCTGGAAAAGGAGCCAGAGCACACATTCCTCTCTACTTCCTGTCTGTGTTTGAAACTTCATAAGCTCTGTTTTTAAGAGTAGCCAAAGCCAGGCATGGTGTAGCTCGCCTGTAATCTCAGCTCTCTGGGAGGCTGAGACAGAAAGATCACAAGTTCAAGCTTAGCTCAAGAAACTTAGTGACTTAGGAGGCCTTGTCTCAAAATAAAAACAAAAAAGGGCTGGGGATGTAGCTCAATGTGAAAGTCCTGGGTTCAATCCCTAGTACTGAAAAAAGAAAAGAAAAGAGTAGCTATTAGTTTTTTCTAAAGAGTGCTCTGCATTGTGAATACTTTCTTTATAAAAGAAAAGCACTTGTGAACATAGTGACTGCAATCCTCTCCTGGAGAAAGGGCAGCTTTCTTTCTGTCACCTGCAGAGGCGCTGGAATGAAAGCATACTCATTCATCTTGAGGTTCTAAATCAAATGTGCCAGGGTTGGGAGTGTTCACCCTGCACTGCCTGGCCGCTGGGAGCAGGAAAACAGAAAGAGGAAGTGTTGGCATTTGAGCTGGCGGGCACTGTGCAGCCCGTGTGGGGCGCTGACAAGTCCCTGCTGTGGGGAACGCACAGCTGTCTGGTTGCCCTGGGCCAAGGGAGTGTGTGCTGTGCACGCGGGTGTTAAGGAGCCAGAGGAGAGGCTCGGAATTCTCACACACACACACACACACACACGCACGCACACCCACTCTTGAAAAGGAATGTGCCTCATTCTCATTTGACTCCTGGAGCTGTGGTGTAATTCATGTTTTTTAAAAATCATGTGGCTATTTTAGGTTCATCTTTAAATTTCTAGTTATTCTATTCCACTGTGTGGGGGGATTAGACAGCATGTTTCCAAGAGGATTATCAATTTTTTTTTCTTTTGGGCAAACATGAAGTCAAACAAAATCAAAGGTGAAACGTTTTACTTACTGATTAAAGCCTCTCTTTATCTCGCATTTCCCCTCCAACTCCTTTCTTTTCTCTTTCCCCTTCTCCCTGTGCCTCTCCTTGTCCCTCTCTCTCTCCCTCTTTCGGGCCTGGTAACATTATCAGTTTCTACCATCAGTCTAAACCAATGTCCGTGAGATAGAAGTCATTATGAATATCCATTTGTTACCTAACACACCAGTTTCAGACATCCAAAACAAACCTAAGGAATCTTGTCTTTTTTAATAGGATATTTTAAAACACACACACTGCAGTTGATCCATGGAAACATGCCCGGTTACTCTCTATACACACTCGTTCTCCCCACTTTTTACAACTTTATTCAAGAGAAGCTGTGTACACAAATCACTTCTGCACACTTATATAAATCAAAACACTTACACACATACTAGGAGAACTTTTTAGTTTAAGAAAGACATTATTGATTTATTTTGTAGCACAAATAATCATTCCTAGATACTATCTCCTTTGGAAGTATTGTACCTGACATAAAATAAGCATTAAATCAGCACAGAGGCAAAAATCAAACTTAGGAAATAGCACATTGAAAACAGAAAGCAATGTTAGTTATTTTTCTCTTAATTACTGTTTAGGGAAGTTGAGCACGCTGACAAATGTCTAGAATCTCAGCTACTTGGCGGTTGTTAGGAGGCGCGGAACTTCAAGACCAGCCTGGGCAACTTGGTAACTTATCAAGACCCTGTCTCAAAATACAAAATAAAAATAAAAAAGGGCTTCAGACGTAACTCAGTGTGAAGGCCTTGGGTTCAATTTCCAGTACCAAAAAATACAAAAAACAAATAAACTTGAGGGAGCTGGAGGTACAGCTCAGTGGTAGAGCACATGCTTAGCATGAGAAAGGCCCTTGGTTCAATACCCAGCACCCTCTTTCTACCCCAAATAAAACAGAATTTGGAATCCTTGGCCAAAATACCTAGTTCTTATCAGTTGTGATGATGTCAGTTGGAAAGTAAACAAAGAAAAAGGAGTACTATGTTTATCCAGGTCTAACCAGACAGCTAGCAGAAAAATTTCTAAGTTGCTCATGTGAAGGCCAAAATTAATTCTATGCTCTTTTTGGAAAAGGGCATGTAATACATATTTGTGTAGTGAATTATGTTTTTACATTTTAATTTTAGAAATTTGCTTTGCTTCCAAAAGCAAAAAAAGTAGCTTAGGCCAAATGGTGTGTGTTCGTTTCCTAGCAGTGCCCTAACAATGTTCCACAAACTAAAGGGGCATCAAAAAAACCAAATTTTGTATCTTGCAGTTGTGGAGGTCAGAAGTCCAAAGTTATTTGCACTGGGCTGAAATCAAGGTGTTTCCTTGTCTTTTCCAGTTCTGAGAGCGGCTATCGAGCTTTGGCTCAGGCCCTGTCAGCAACAGCACTTGCTCCTACCTTAGTATCTGCCATCATCTCTGCTCTCTTTCTTCCCTCTTCTTACCAGCACCCCTGTGGTTACACTGGGTCTGCCCAATCATCTAGAATATTTCTCCCATTTCAAAATGCTTAATTCAATCATAGTTCCAAAGTTCCCCTTGCCATGTAAGTTAAACAGTCACAGTTCTGGGAATTAGGACCTGGACATTTTAGGAGTCCATTATTCTGCCTATTACATTATAGGCTATTAGTGTCAAATTTATTATATTTTCTCTTATTCTCAGTGCACAACCTAGATGATTAAATTTTCATCTTTGGAAGAAAAATTAATCTGTAACAATATTTATTTAGCATTTATTGAACACGCTCTCTCAAGTACTATGCCAAGTGCTCTGTATATAGCTACATATTTCATCTTTAAACCTATATTATTAATTTTATCCCATTATACTTGTGAAAATATTGAAACACAAAGTATTAAATTATTTGCTCAAGATTCCAAATCCAGTGCCAGGTGTGGTGGCGCATGCCTGTGATCCCAGCACTCAGAAGATTGAGGCAGGAGGATCGCTGTGAGTTGGAGGCCAGACTGGGCTACATAATGAGTTCAAGGCCAGCCTCAACTAGCGAGACCTTGTCTAAGAAAAAAAAAAAAAGATTCCAAATCCAGCAAGTAACAGGGCCAGAATGACCCCAAAGCTTACTGTTCTGTTTTCTATTCCAACTTCTCTAGAACTTAGCAAATTGTTCATTTGATTCTTCTATGCATAATAAAGTGTTTTTAACAATGCATGTAGTTATCAAACAAAATATGACTACAGAAACTAGAGTTGTATTTTAGACTGCAGTTAAGGTGATATCTCTCCTTAGAAGGTTGCCTTGTCTGCAATTGACAAGCACATCAGTTATGTCATTAAATCAACTCTCTCTGATTTAAATATCTTCTTTGCAGCACTATTCACAATAGCTAGGATATGGAATCAACCTAAGTGTTAATGGCATGTATACATAATTCAATATCCGTCAGCCTTAAAGAGGAAGGAAATCTTATCATTTATGACAACCTAAAGGACATTATGATAAGAATAATAAGCTAGGAAACAAAAGAGAATTACTGTATGACCTCACTTATATGTATCAGGAATCTAGAAAAAAATTCAATCTCATAGAAGCAGAATGATATTTGCTGGGGACTAGGATGGGGGAAAAATATTGGTCAAAGTGCACAGTTTTGGTTAGACAGGATGAATGTGTTCTAGAAAACTTATGTGAGGAGTATAGCATAGTGACTATAGTAATGGTAATTACCATATACTTGAAAATTGCTCAAAAAGTAGATCTTTAATGTTCTAAATACACACAACAATGCTAATTGTGAGCTGTGGATATGTTTATTAGCTTGATTGTAGCAATCATTCCACAATGTATGCATACATATCAAAGCATTATGTTGCACACCATAAAGATATACCATTAGTGTCAATTATATCTCAATAAGGAAAACAAGAACATTAATACATGAAAGTTAAAGATTTTTAAAGTCACTTTTGTATTTCTTTATGTGTGTATATGTATCTATTAGGTATAAGGTTTAAAACTTCAACACTTGAATATTAATTATTTTAATCAGAGTGCTTTCTTTCTAATGTTACTCAGACAAATTGAGGTAAAGTGTTTTTGAGGAAGAATCAGTCAAAAAAATCTCTTTAATCAGGATGTACCTGAGATAGCAGCATTCCTAGAGAATAGACCAAAAGCTACATCTTGTCTAAATATTGCCCACAACTTTAAATTTATATCACTTTCACTAGCAAAATCACTTTTTTCCTTTTTAAAATAATTGTACTGGTATTTTGATTAATTAATAATGCAACTGTTTATTTCACCTTTATCTCATTGTAAATTCTTAATGCTATACTAAAACTAGAACCACAGCAAATAATAGCATGTACAGTACACAGTATGTACTCAATTAATATTTGTTGATGGATGGAAGGAGGGAAAGAAGGAAGATAGTGAAGAAGGAAAGAAGGGCAAAAAACCCCAAAAGAATGCTCAGTCACTAATGTGGGGCCTGAATAAGAAAGAGTGATGCACAGTGTCTTAGTCACTTTCTCGTTACTAAGACACAATACCTGACACCCACATTTTAAAGGAGAAGAGGCTTATTTTGGCCCATGTTTTTAGTCCATAGTGTCAGCCGCTTCCAAAGCAGGAAGGCACAGTGGAAGGGCCTGGGTGAAGGAGAGCTGCTCATACCAGCCATCCAGGAAGCAGAGAGTGAAGAGGGTAGTGGGGACGGGGACGGACGGAGACAAGCTCTTCCAGGCCACACCCCCAGCAATGAACCTCCTCCAATCAGGCCCCAGCCCCAACAGCACATTAAACTATAAAGTCCTATGATCCAATCACCTCCCCAAACTCCTCTATGGTTTCATGAGGCTCAGTGGGGACATCGAGATATAAACCATAACAGCAGGTGGACATGAAAACTAAAAATGAGACAAAAGCAATCAGGTGCCTCCTGAGTTTGTAGTTGTAAGCCAGATACACCACAGGCAGTGTAGAGAAATATAAAATGCATTGATTTAATTCCCTCTGCATGGAAGTTGAACCGACCTGTCCGAGTGCTGTAACTTTGTAAAACATTTATTGCCCTGGAAGGAAGAGAGAAAATTGAATTTTTTAAATAGAGCCTTTCAGGGTCAGGAAAGCATCAAGGAGAAGTTGGAGAGAGCAAGAAAATATGAGATCTTAGTATCAGCATTAAAAAGGCTTACTACTGATGGAGCACTTGTGGTAATCATATTTGTAGTTTTCATTCTCATTGAACCACTGAACAGTAAGCAAATTGAAAGCACAAATTATGTCATTTATCTTTGAAATTCACATTCAATAAATATTTAATAAATTAAACGTGATGTGAATAGATAGAGGCCATGATAAAATAAACCAGGGCAATATGGTCATAGAGCCTTAGAGATTTAACTACCAAGATGAGGCTGCTAGGATAATCATCACAGAGAAATCAATGCATAGCCTAGGATGTAAAAAAGATACCAGAAATTACTCAGCCTAAGAGAGAGGAAGGAGTGTTCTTCCCAGATAAAGTGGGCTGTGTAGAGGCTGGAATGTTTAAGACAACACAGTGTGTTCTGAGACCTGTGTGTAATTTGGTATAAAGGCATAAATAGTAGAGGATTTGGTTGATGAGGCTGAAGTGGAAAGAGTTTGGGTCTTATCCTAAGATAAATGGAGAGTATTTAAAATAGCCAGCACCATCACCAGAACAATTCTCCAGTTGTATAGCAATTGAATTATAAATGGGTCAGCTTGGAGAGTCTTCTAGATTATGAAAGAAATCATTGGAATAGTTTTGGAAAAAGCTCATGAGCTCTTGAGTCCATTGCATTTCCACAGAGATTGGAGAGGTGATGATGAAGTAGGAAGGTGAGACCAAATGAGAGAATAGGTAGAGTCGTGGGCATCTCCAAGGCTTCAGGCCAGAGTTTCTAGGAAATGCCAAATAAAGCGAAAATGAGCAGAAAGAGATTAGAGATATGAGTGACTGTGTAAATATCATAGTTCTAGTATTTTGTTTTGTTTTTTCATTGTTAGTTTTATTTATTTTTTCTCTCATTTTTTATTAGTTTCTTTTTTATCATAAAAAATTGCATTACTAACTGCTAGCTTTGCACCGGACACTCTTTTTGATGATTTACATGTTATTGTGAACTTAAAATGAGATGCTGTACATAGAAATTTTGTGGGAAAGAATAATGCACAACATTATTGTACAGATTCATATCACTGTGGTCTTTTCTATATTTATCATTTGTAAGAAAGTAAGGCATCAGATTTTTTTCTTTCTTTTCCCTAAACTAAGAAAATCACATTGCAAGAAACTTTAAAATAAATTAATGAATCATCATGATTTCTCTCTTTTAAATGACTTAATGGAACTGTATTTAAACTACTTCTAAAACAATGCCTTCCTACCAGGCTAGTCTCATGAATCAAAAGTGTGTCATGTTATATTAAAATGTGTTATTCACTCAACATGGAAAATATTTGATTGGCTGATTATCTGTTTATTTATTTAAGCAGTGCTCAGGATCAAGCCCAGGGCTTGCCAGGCAAGCACTCGACCACCGAGCCCCATCTGCAGCCCCTTGAGTAAGATTTTAAATGACCACTTCTGACTCTTGCTCCGCTCCCTAAATGTGGATCTCTTTTCACGGACATGTGATGGATTCTTACCAAGAGCCTGATCACCGTTAGCTACCCCCTCTGTAAAGATGAGTGTATCTGTGTGGCATGAGTTCATTCCTCCTGTTTGCCTCTGCAGATCTGCATGTTCCAGAGTCTACACTGTCAGATGAATAGCTTTCGTTGCTTCAGGTGTAGAATGTAGCCTGGGACCGTTATGCTTCGGGTTAGCCTAACAAACTATTCATGGGAGTTTTAACCATTTTCTCTTCTTTTGAGTTAAACTGATATATCATTAAGTAAGTTGTTTGCCATGGGTTAAGAAGCTCTATTATAATAGAAAAAAATCAGTTGAATTACAAGTAAAATACTGAGTATGAAAATAATGAATTTCACACTTTTTTCACACCTGAAGGCAAAGGCCGTAAAAGTCCATTACTGTAGCAAACACAATTACCTTGTGTAATCTAGTCCTTAGGAATGCAAACAAACAAGAGAAAATGCTAATATATGTTTTTAAGAATTAACAAATGGCAGAGCACACCCAATTACAATATATTATGTGAGCTGTTTATAGAGTAGTGGAAACAATACTGAATTTAGAATCAAAGACCAGTATTTGAGTTCTGGTATGATTTGGGGGATCCTTCTCAATGTCCTGATCAATGCCCAATAAATGACATTTATGTATTTATATACATTAAAGAGATAATATACATGTTAAAGTTATGAGTATTATGGTGAGCATCACTGATCACATGATGTATATCATATTTAAAGACACTCTTCCCAGCATCAACTCTATTTCGATATTTTTAATGAAATTAATGTAGAAATGATTAAACTGACAGCATTTTTGTGCTCTCTCTCTCTCTCTCTCTCTCAATCTCTTCTCCTCTCTTTCTCTTTGAGACAGGTTCTCCCTTAGTCCAGGCTGGCTGGCACTGCTGGCCTTGAACTCACTGCTTAGCCCACACTGGCCTCAAACTTGAATTCTTCTACCTTAGCCTCCCAAGTGCTGGGGACAGCATATTTTCTAAATGCATCAGTGAAGTATCAAAGGTAGATATTTGTCATCACTCTAATTTGCATGAGAATAACAGTAATGCTATGCCAATTGCAAACCTTACTTTGTAACATAATATATTTTAATTAAACATAATGAGACCAGCATTGACACTACATTTATAAAGTGCTATTTATTGTATTATGGGGGGGAGTGAAACTTGTTAGACAAGACTTCCATGACCATCTTCAGTAAAATAGGACAACCAACACACCGTTCCAAAATTATTTCCATTTTTAACAATTCTCTCCAGTGGAATCATTGTAGTATACAGTTTATTTGTACATTCTCTGTCTCTCCCCAGGGTTGTGCAGGTGATGGTTGTTTAACTTGCAGGTTGTTTAACTCACCACTGGGTCCCTATTACCTGGCCTCTTGTCGGCAGCAGAAGCCCTCAGTGAACACTGTGGGGTTGATGGGTTTCTGGGTATTGTGCTATTTTTTTTTTTTTTTTTTTTTTGGTGCCGGGGATCAAACTCGGGTCATTGAGCTTGCGCAGCAGGCGGCGAAACCACTGAGCTAAATTCCCGGCCCCTGTGCTATTTTTAACGTGTGCTTCTCACTTAATTCTCAGGCTAATTTTTTGAATCAGATACTAATATTTAAAAATACATAAATGGTACTTTCTAGATAGACAATATTCTCAAGGTTTCACCAAAATAAATTAAATTCTCATTGTGACCTTATGAAGTATTCTCATTTTACAGATAAGGAAACAGAAGTACGAAGGAAGTGAACTAAGAAACTACAGTTATTTATCTAGAAGTGGTTGCACCTGGATTTTAACCTAGCCAGTATGACTCGAGGTTCCGTGAGGTTAACTGTTACAGGCCTTTCCACATGTTTATCTTAAATGTCAGAGAACTAAGGTAGAGAGCCTGGACTGACAATGATACAACTTTCTTATGTGTTGTGAATTCATTCTGTGTTTATGTTTTCATTGGCTTAAAGACGTCTTTTCATAATCTCTAGTTATTCGCACAGAGAACAGATATAGAAAAATTATGGAAATGTATTTAAAACCAGCTATTCTTAGGGTTATTGAATTGCACATGATTAGAGTTAAAGAAGGCCTTAAATATCACCCATTTTCAAACTCGTCATTTAACAAACGGGAAACTGAGACCCAGACAGGAACAATAACAGCCCATGACCATTGAAAACATGAATAATCATCCCAGTTTAAGGTTCTTTCTTTTAGGTAGAATGCTTCCACAGGAGTAGTTGAGAGGCCAGAATTTTCAATCACTGCCTTTTTGCTTGTCTTTTGCTAATGAGGAGTGCATATTATGGCAACAGGCATCCTATAAATAAGAAATGGAACAGAAAATAAACTCTGTGGAAGGGAGGCAGATAATGGTCTCTTCATCTTCTTGTGTTTAATGCTTAAGCTATTCATCTTCACCAGGGTTTTCAGAAACAATGAGAAAATCTATTTCAACATCATTTAGCAGTACATATTTTCAGTTTTCAAGATTGTTAAATTTATTGTGTTAGCTATTGTTTACTAGCTTCCTGACTAAATAAACAATGTATTCCTACAGTAATTTTGCTTTTCACTTGAAATAGATAACAGATTTGGACTAGAAGATTTAAGATCCACTTGAGATTTTGTAATGGATATTATTGTTGTTTATTCTGTCATCAGATATTTATTACCCATCACTGTTCCATGTGCTACGTATAGAGTGGTGAACAAGTTAAACAATAAATATAATAGCATGGTATCAGAATTAAAGAGCTCTCAGGAAAGATACAACAGAACTGTGGGGATAGGAACTTTTGAATAGGTGATCTCAGTAGGCTCCATTGAGGAGGTGACATGCAATAGATTAGGGACTGATGTGCAAGAAAATCTAGAGAAAACATATTCCTGAGAAAGAGAAAGCTCACTGCATGGGTCCAGAAGGTGGGAATGCACCCACCAAGCTTAGGAAACTGATGGAGTGAAAGGAGATTGTCGCTGAGTTATATAGTAGCCAATGTGGAGAAAGACATAGGACATTGTAAGAACTTTAGAGCTTGTTATAAAATAGAAACCCATTGTGAATAAGGCAGTGTCCTGAACTAAATGATCTGTCTTATTCTCACAGCAGAACTGGATTAGTCTTGTGAGATGTCCAATTTTATGTGTCAATTTGACTGGGCTAAGGGATACCCAAATAACTTCTAAACCATACGTCTGGGTGTGTCTGTGAGGCTATCTCCAGAAGAGATTAGCATTTGATTAGGTGGACTGACTGAAGAAGATTACCCTACCCATTGTGGATAAATATCAGCCATCTTTGAGGGCCTAAATAGCACAAAAAGGCAGAAGAAGGGTGAATTTTCTCTCTGCTTAACCTGGGACATCATCTTCTCTACTCTCAACCATTGGTGCTGTTCTCAAGCCTTTGGACCTGGGCTCTCATGCACTGGCTCATAGGCATCCAGACAGGGACCAAGGCCTACACCACTTACTTTCAGCCCTGTGGGTTTGGCATGAGAATATCCCAGTTTTCCTGGGCTCCAGGTTGGAGGTGGCAGATTGCAGAACTTAGTCTCCATAGTGAAGGAGCCAATTCCTCAAGATAAATCTCTTTCTACGTATTTTTATATGTCTTTTGGCTTCCGTTTCACTGGATAATCATGACCAATATACCTGACCCCGTGTTTTATAAATGAATATAACATATAAGAAATAACTGGACCCACCGACCAGAAGTGAGAGAAATTCTTGAAAACAGAAAACAAATGGCAGAGATTGATAAAGAAATAAAAAGAAGTAAAGCAGATGAGAGCTCCTGGACAGAGAAATTAGAAAAAGAAAAAAAAATGCAAAATTCGGTTCAAACATTTGGAGCACACTCAAATAGTCACTTGGGAGCCCTGAAGGATCTTCTCATCTCAGAATCAACAAATGCAAAGAGAAGTAGACCATGGAAATTAATTTAACTGCTTGCAAATCACTTGAGGGAATTGCATCCCTTACCCTCTTCCACAACCTGTGTACTCAGTGTAGCTGCCCCTGATTGCTTTTGGCTTAGGCTAACACTTCAAAATTTTCTGTCTCAATAAAGTGGGATTGTAGCTCCTAGAGTTGACATTTGCAAGAGATCCCAAGGAGAACTTAAGGTACTTCAGAGTTCCCCTAGAGACACAGGAGGAAAGAAAACACACCAAAGAAACTTGACATAAAATACTTTAAATCTCCAACTCTTGGCACAAAGCCCTCTTTATATAGGACATTGTAAGTATCGTTAATTAGCCTTCTCATACATACTAAAAGATATCTTGCTTTTCGACATACATCATCCATTTAAGTCCTTGGTCAATGTTATGGGTTAGATCTCAAATGCCCTCCCCCCAAGTCTCATGTATTCAGAGGTAGGACTTTCAAAAGGAAATTGGATCATGGGATTCTATACACACTAGTGAATTAATCCATTGATGAGTTCATAGTTGTGCTGTTCAGGAGTGGGCTTTGGTTGGAGGAGGTGGATTACTGAGGTCATACTTTTGAATCAGCACATCTCTTACTCTGGCTCTTCCTTGTCTCCCTGCTTTCTGGCCAAAGGTGAGCAACTTTTCCCCACCATGTCCTCCCAAACACGATGGTCTACATCACAGGCCTAAGAACAATGGAATCAGCTGACCCTTGGACTGAAACCTCGGGATCCCTAAGCCAAGACAAATCTTTTCTCCTTTGGGTCATCTATGTCAAGAATTTTTCTCAGCAGCAAAAAGCTGGATAATGTGGTAAGTCTCTCATCCATAACTCTGGGAGGTTAGATAAGGGGTGGGGATGAAAAAGTGTTCTGAAATATTTGAGAGAAAATAAACACATGGTAACCATAAGGAATGAGAAACTAACATCAGACCTCTCTAATCACTAATCCTTTTGCTTAGATGACAGTGACATGGTATCTTGGAAATTGACATAAAATTCCATATTTCAGGCATATCTTGAAAATTCGGAAAGCTTTATAAGGATCTGTCAGGTTTTTCTGGCACCAAGTGATTTGAAATCATAGAACCAAACCTATTGCTCTGGGACCAATAGCAACATTTAAATTTAGCATGCATCAGAATCACTTGAGGCCCAGGTAAAAGTGGAGCTGATCAGCAAGTCTGGGGCAGAGCAGATGAGGAGGCGGCCAGGCAGAGGCGGGTACTCTCAGTTGTGGACCCACACTTTGAGAGCTGTCTGACTAGATCACATTCTCCAGCCACCATTATTCCTCAACTTTCTGAATCATTAATCTTTAGCTAGCTATAGTTTCAGTTGGTGATTCCCGCTGCAAATCTTACATGGCATCATTTTCCCAATTAGTAGTAAGCATTTCTCCTTCTGAGAAAGCTCAACCATCACAACTCAGAGGAAGCACCAAATATTTTGAACATATAGTATAAAAGTAACCTTTGTTTTTTGGAAGCATCTTGTCTTAAAACAAACCAAATTGAATGCTACTAATTAGAACAAAAATGTTCTGCTGAACTTCTTTTATATATCCCATGCTGTGATCTAAATATTTGTATCATCCCAAATTTACATACTGAAATAGTAAATCCTCAGTGATGATTAGGAGGGACTTTGTGAGGTGACTGGATTATGAGAGTAAAACACTAATAAAATAAAGATGGTAAGAATAATTGAAATATGTAAATGGATATGAATGTATAAATTTGCTTTTTAAAGGACAGCAATTATACAATGTAGTTTTAAAATTCCGTCCATGTGCCTTTCATAAGAGACACTGCTTAAACACAAAGTCATGGGAAAACTGGAAAAAGGACCCTTTACTAGTAAGCTGTGTAGTCTGGAGGCAGTTTTTACCACATTTGGTGTCCTGCTTTGACCCTTTTACCAGGTGGCCTGAAAAGCAGCCAGCTTTCAGTAGCGCTCAGAGCAGGGGGAGACTCCTTAGCAGCCAGCATGCGATACACACGGCTTCATGACTAGTTCTTTCTGAATGGAAGGAATTTTAAAACTACATTGTAATAACTGCTATCCTTTAAAAAGCAAATTTGGAATCAGCCCGCTGCACACAGGAAGGTCTGTGCATGCCCTACCGAGGTCCTGAGTCTCGCAGAAGACACCGAATCACCCCGCTGCAGACAGTTAGCCACCTGGTTCCACACTACAAAGACGCAGAGGATGCCAGACCACCAGACCAAGGTACTGAGTCCTGCTGTTCCCGCTCCAGAGGTAGGGGCTTCTGAGCCGTCGTCCCACTGCTCCTGGTCCAGAGGACGGGGCTTCCTGGCCACCATCCCTCCCGCTGCTCCCAGCCCACAGGAAAGGGCTTTGGGGTCACCATCCCTACCACTGCTCGTGGCCCCTGGCCCACCTCACCCAGCTCAGAGGAGGTAATCCGTGCAGGCGCTAACAGCCCCCTG
>NW_004624752.1:18131804-18172780 GCF_000247695.1 Heterocephalus glaber
GGTTTCCTAATTGAATGCACTGGCAAATTCAGCATTATATAAAGTTGTATTCTTCCCAGCTTATTCTGTTTCTATACATATTCCCAAGGTAGTCTCTAATATCCAATACAAGACGTCTGTGATTATTGTGAGTGCTCTCTTCCTGGGTATGAATTTGGATTTTACTCCCAAGGGTGTGTTGGGATATAAATTTATTACATTTTGATAAAAGAACTGGCTTCCTTTTAGAAAATAATTAGCTAAATGAATGACAGTGTCCCGAAGCTAGAAGAGGAAGTGGCCAGTCAACAAAGAAGAGACAACAGCAGATGAGAGAGGAATAGAGGCTTGTTTCAGTAGGAAGGGCTCAGGGGTGGTAAATTTCAAAGTTTTATAGTTCATCCTCTTATTTTCTTATGCATCCTCATTTTTTATTCTTAGGGATCTATTTGCTCTGGATCAGTCCCTGTTGCATAAGAAATCTTTGAAGGTAAACTCTGAAACTGATTGTGAGCTTCTCTAACATTTGGGTTATAGAGTTAGGAAATTCTATCACCATCATCACAGAAATTCTCTTAAATGTCCGTCTCCTCTTTTTGGCATTATAGTGGCTTAGCTGCCTGGCACAGAACCACAAAATTGAAGAATACATATGAGGAATTGAGAATATGTTAAATTCAATGAATTTGTTAAGTTAATCAGTGTGTAGATAGCAGATTAGATGCAAATGAAAATAGAATTCATGAACTAAAAGGTAGAACTGAAGATTACACTGAAGAATGTTCTATAAAAAGTCAATGATATGGAAAATATGAAAGGTCAACTTTTATGGAATGTAGTAAATTGTTGTGGAAGGTAGCTCATGGAAGTTTCAGAATAAGAAAATGGAGAGAACGATAAGAAAGCACTATGGCTGAGAATTTCCAATATTGAAAAATAACAAATCCAGTGTTAAGAAGCCCAGTGACTATCCCAAGGAGGATATACACTTTTTAAAATATGATTATATAAAACAACTTTTTAAATTAAAATTTACAAAAATAAAAATATCTTTAAAACATCTATAAATTACTTATATATTACCTATCAAAGAATAAGAATTAGAAATAATCACTCCTACTACACGGCAAAAGACTTAAAGGAATAATGTCTTTACATGCTGGAAGAAAGTAAATAGCACTATATAATTGTATTTCCAACGAAATGTTTTCCCAACTTTGATAATGATATAAAGGCAATTTTATACAATTTATTAACTTAAGCTGGGCATGGTGGCACATGCCTATAATCAATCCTAGCATTCTAAGAAGCTGAAGTAGGAGGATTCCAAGCTTGAGCCCAGTCTGAGCAATTTAGCAACTTAGCAAGAATCAAATTAAAAAATAATAAAAGCGGTGGGGATGTATCTCAGTACAAAGGCCCTGAATTCAATCCTCACTACTGCAAAGTAAGTAAGTAAATAAATAAATTAGTTCATTTTAATGGCAACATATGTTGGTAGTGTGAAATTCTAGACAATGTACACAAGACAGATAGAAAATGATTCAGGAAGGAAGATATGAGATTCAAAGACTCATGAACAAAGAAAATAGAAACGTGAATAAATATGATCAAACCACGACAAGAGAGAACAGCAATAATATTTAATTTGTGGGTTAAGCAATAAAGAAAATAGAACCAAAACACCACAAGGGTGAAAAATACTGGGCCAGATAACTACAAATAAACTAATTTTGAACAAATGGAAATAGACTAGAATTTCCAGGAAATATGTCTGAAGTGGACAGATGGATTAAAATGCCCAGGTATTTTATTTCACTCAATCATCTAATATGTCATTGAATGAAAGAGGCACTATTATTTTACAGCCCACTAAAACAATAAAACTGCCTGTTAAACTAGGAACTATGCTTTAACATAAATCCTGTGTGATGAAAGTTTTCTGTAATTCACAAATTAGCCATACTAGCCTTTTTGCTTTGAAAGGTTTTCATTTATTCTAAAGTATTTGTGATTCTTTCTACCTTCAGTAACAACTACTGATGTGATACACTCCTTTCACTTGAATATAATAAAAAATACATAAAGGCTTTCTTTACTTATGAGTATCTTTAAGTCACTCTCTTTTTTTGTTTTTGTTTTTTTTGGTACCGGGGATAGAACTCGGGTCCTTGAGCTTTCCAGGCAGGCGGTGGAACCACTGAGCTAAATCCCTGGCCCTTTAAGTCACTTTCTATTGATAAATTATACAATGTCACAACATAATTTTAAATCACCATGCATTTGAAAGTATTTTCAACATATACATACAGTAGAAATTGCTAATTGTACTATTGTTTAGAAAATTTAATAGGCCTACCTGAATAGTTAGTAACTATCAGAAAAAAATCAATAAGGATTGAGTAATTATAAGTAATTGAGTAATGTAATTATAAAGTTTGCTCAAAAATGTATTTTTATTATTAATTCAACACCAAATCTGCAAAATAGGTTTTGTTCAAGAATCATAGAACATATAAAAATTGACCAACTGTATATAACAAAGCAAGCAAAACAAGTTGCAAATAATATTTTAGAGAGTATATTCTGTTTTTAAGAATACATTTAAATAAGAAGAGACAGCTTTTAAATGATAATTAGATAAAAAATTTTAAGTACATTTGTTCATAACTCATCGGTCAGACAATTTAAATGAAAACTAGAAAATATCAAGTATCAAAGAATAACATAAATTCAAACTATCAAAGTATATTAGTCAGTTTCCTGTTACTATAGGTATAATGAAATACCTGAATCTAGCTAACTTATAAAAGAAAAGAGATTTATTTAGCTTTGGTTTTGGAAATTAAAAGCCCAAGCAACACAGTGTAAGCACTGGCAAAGACCTCCTTCCCATTCCCTTTCAGCTGAGTCACATTATGAGGGATGGCACGTACAAGCTGGAGAGATCACATGGCAAGACTAGAAGCCAGAATTTGGAAAGGGATCAGGCTTCTTCTTTGCATAACAACCCTATCTCGAGAACTGTTTTAATCCCTTCCAAGGGCAGCACTCTCTTAGATCTACTGAGCTCCACCTCTTAATGGTCTACAATCTTCCAACATTGCCACAGTAAGAACTGAACTTCCAACATAGACAAAGTTCAGCAGGATCAACCAGTTAACAAAAAAGGTTAGGTATAACAGTATTAGTAATGTACAGAGGTTTTAGCTATGTTTGCACCTCATATAAAATGATTAGAAAGAATATTGTGAACAAGTTTTTGTCAATAAATGTGAAAACTTGATTAACATGAAATGACCTTAGAAAAACATGACCTATCAAAACTAATGAGAGAAGCAATAGAGAAGATTAATGTTCTGATAACAATAAAAATCTTCCCAGGAATAAAATATCAAATGATCAGGCTCATTTCTATCAAACATTCAAAAAACTAATATATTTTAAACAAAATCTTCCAAAAAAGAGGAAAAAAAATGAGACCATTTTCCAATTTAATTGATGAAGGTAGTTAGTGTTAACATAAAAATCAAATAATAATACAAAATACAGCATTTTAAAGACCAATCTTATTCCTAAACAGAGATGCAAACATTCTAAATATATAAGCAAACCAACTCCAGCAACTGGTGAGTTTTCATTTTAAAATAAGGAAAAAGTTATTGTACTCTATATTCATCCCTACTTTAGGTCTCAGTTTATATAATAAAAAAAAAAGAAAACAATGTATAAGAATTGAGAAAAAATAAACAAAACTCTCATTATTTGCATATTATATAATTATCCCTATAAACAAGCTCAATTTTCTTCAAATTATTAGAATTAATAAAAATATAGTAAGATTGTCAAATCTAAAGAAAATTACTATAGTCAATTGAATTTCTATGTACAGTACCTGTAAATAGCAGTCAGAAAATTTAATGTAAACAAGTTATGAGTTTCTATGTATAATAGAAATCAAAAATATAGTGGCTAGGAATAAATACATATAGGAAGTAAGAGGACATTATGTTTAAAAAGTAGTTATATACTTAGAAATATATACCATTGATAGAAAGATACAATAAATGTCATTCTCCCTAAATAAATAAATTCAATAAAATTCTAACAAAAATTCCAAAAAAAGTTTTTCTTGGAACATGACGAGTTGTTTCTAAAGCTTATATACAAAAGGGATGGAGGAATAATTAAAATATTCATGAAGATTGGCGAGGGGAGGAAAAATATCTTATTAAAAATAAGACATTATGAAGAAAATTTGATTAAGACAATGTACTACTGGCATAGAAAAATAAACCAATGGAGCCAAGTAGAAGATGGGGCCCCAAATAGGCCTACATGTACATGGTATTTGGCATATGACAGAGAGAAGTCCTTGGCAGCTGAGAAAGGATGAACTACTCACAAGTAATACTAGAACTTTCTATTCAAAAAATAAAAATAAAACTTGAACTTAACACAGACACACACACACACACACACACGCACGTCCACATAGAATAAAACTAACTTGTGAAAGACAGACTTAAAAACATTTAATGAAAGCATAGGAGAGGACATTAGAATAGGAAAGATTTCTTAAATAGGGCATACAAAAGATCAAACCACAAAGAAAAGGATTAATACATTACAATTTAAAACTTCTAATCACTGAAAACACCATAAAACCACAAACTAAAAGAGAAAAATATATTTTCAAAATATATGATTAAAAAAACTTCATATCCAGAATATGTAAAAAATTGCCATAAAGCAATATGTAAAAGCAAATAATACATTATGAAAATGGGGAAAATATAAGAGGTATTTCATAAATGAAAAAATATGAATAGCCAACATCCATGTGAAAAAATGCTTAACTTTATTAATAGTTAAGAAAATACAAAGTGAATTGTTTTGTATTGATAAAGCTTTGCCAACAGCTGAAGCATAGCTGGGACCACAGCTACAGTGGCCACTGAGCACCTAGATGGCTGAACTCAGGAATTCACTTCCCTAGGTGGCCCTGAATGAACAAGGTGCCCTGGGGCTGTCTCTTCAAAGCCAAGTCTTTCACAGCAGTTTACTGTTTTAGAGCCTTGAAACTGGAATGGGTAGTCTGGCCAATTTCTGAGAGGCCTTCATATCACAATCATAATTCCTATTATCCAGATGCAAAATACTTGGCTTTCTTCCCCCAGTATGGGATTAAACTCAGGACCTTGACAATGAGCTACATCCCTAGCCCTTTTAATTTATTTGTTTTGTTTTGTTTTGTTTTGTTTTGTTTGAGACAGGTTCTCAATTGTTAAATTGCCCAGTGTAGACTTGAACTTTCAATCCTCCTGCCTCAGACTCCTAGAGTGCTGGAATTACAGGTATATGCCACCACACCAGGCTTACCCAGCTTCTTTTTAGTGGCATTGATCTTTTCAACAACCACAATCTTCTCGGCCTGAACTTTATACACATTTTCTTTATAGCCAACTGCAAAACTGTCTTAGTTACTTTTCTCACTGATGAGACAAAATACCCAACACTCAAAGTGAAAGGGGGAAAAGTTTATTTAGCTCACAGTTTGTAGAGGTTTCAGCCCATAATCCGCTGGCTCCCAGGCAGGGTGGTATGGCAGAGAGGCAACAGTTCATGGTAGACTGAAGATAGTGAGCAACAAGAGACCTTAGCAGCCTCTTTCTAGCCATTTTATTTTATCCAGACTACTTAGGGTGGGTAGCACTCACACCCTCAATCCTAGCACCCTTGAGCCTAGCATTGCACCCATGAATCAATTTCAGTGTCACACACTCCAGGTCCAGCCACCTCTGAAAAAGGCCCATGTCATTCACATGAGGCTTTGGGGGGACATCTAAACACAAGCCATAACAAAAATTTCAAATCAGTCAGCTCTGATTTTTTCTGTCTATTCTTACTTTAGATCTGGCTAAAAGCACCTAGAAGTACCCATCCCACTTCCTGGACATTTGGCTGCCCTGAACTTTCCTCTGCTAGGTTAAACTGCCATCTTTAAATTCAGCTTCCCATAGAGTCTCAGGACATGGGCAAAATGCACATGTGCTCTTTGCCAGAACATAACTTGCATGGCCTCTAGTCCATTTCCCAATACAGTCTTCATTCCTATCTGAAACCTCATGAGCCTTTAGTGTCCACATTCCTAACTGCATTCTGGTTTTCTGACTTCCAACCAAAATCACGCAACAAGCTCTGCTTACAGCATTCCAGGGCTTCTCTAGCCCGCACCTGCAATATTTCCAAACTCCTCCTGCAAACCATTTCCAAAGGCTTCTGAACTTCTTGGCCAGGTATAGTCACAGCAATGACCACACTCTTGGTATCAATTTTCAGTTTTTCCATTGCTGGACCACATACTTGATATCCAAAATTTAAAGGAAGAGAGATTTATTTGGTTCATAGTTTGAAAGGGTTCAGACCATAGTCAGCTGGCTCTCAAGCAGAATTTGCAGGGCAGAAAGGAATGGTGTAGGTAAACTACTCAATCCATGGCAGCCAAACAGAGAAAAGCAGGTGCCAGGAACAAGAATACAATCTTCTGGGTCATGCTTCTAGCGACCCACCTCTTCCAACCAGGTCCCACCTCCAGCACATTCATCCTAATCCACCAATGAGTATAGTGCCCCATGATCCCACCATTTAGAAGTCAGACCTCTGAACACATGAAACTTTGGGGGACAGTTTAGATCTAAACCATAACATAGACCTAGACTTCTACCCTAGTAGATTTACTTGACACCCTGAATAGACTATAGTTCATATTACTGAATCACCATGGCTCCTTGCAAATATATTTTGCAAACAGGTATATGCACCATGGCTAGAAACAGACTGTTATTTAAAATGGTGAGAGGGAAGAATACTAACAATAATTCATTAGGTTAAACAAAAAAATGAAATGTTTCTTGGAAACAATTACAACTTCACTTACAAGGGATGGAAAGTATCTGTCTTTCTGTATCTTTCTGTCTCTGTCTCTCCCTGTCTCTGTCTCTGTTTCTCTCTTCATCATGGGAAAACTAAACTGAAAAGGAGCCAGAATCTCTGACACATGTCTCTCCCTTCACAATAGAAGGAAGTATGAGAGGGATCTTTCTAATTCCAGTGTCCTCTGTCTTGTGATAGCTACAGGACATTTCTGGCCTTACAGTTCCCACTTTATAGCACTGGTTCCAAAGTACTGCGCTTCCCCTATTGACAAATATAGAAATGCAATTATCTTCAATTAATTTAAGATAAAAGAAATTGTTTCTTTGAAATGCCCCAGAAGAAATCATCACTGCAAATAAGTGAAATCTATTTAAAGAACTAAAAAATATTCCCAGCCTACATTGTATTATGATTTGTAATTTTAGGTTGAGAGTATTAAGGTCATCATGAAATGTTAATTTTTAACATTGCCAATAAACAACTACAAAATAAAATTTTGCAACAGCAACTGGAATAATCAGTTCCCATAATTTTTTATTAAGAGCTCTATTTTCTATTAAGAGCTCTATTTTCTATTACATTGACCATTTTCTGGGAATACTTTCCTTAGCACATAAATGTGTATAGATATCTGTGTCCGTAGGTGATGGTTATTGTCCTTTCTATGAGTCAGTTCTTCTTTTCTACTTGGCATTAAAGAAAAATTATTTAGACCTGAGCATTATATTGTCAAGTCCTCAGCTTAGCTTTTCTAATAGAAATGAATATGAAAAATGATTGATCTTTAACTAAGCAGTTCTTGTTCTAGGGTGGGGTATGCTGCTTCAGACTTCCAAGCCGTTTTACTCTCTGTCCTCTCTGGAAAGCACAATTTTCCTTTCTCTTTCATTCTTCACCTTTACTTACTATATGCCAGAAATCTAAATGCTTTTTTCTTTTTTTCAGCAGAGTTTGAGTCCAGGACCTTGTCTCTAAGTGACATCCCCGACTCTTTTTATCTTTTACTTCGTGACAGGATCTCATTAAGTTTCCCTGACTGGGTTTAAATTCCCAACATTCTTGCCTCAGCCTCCTACAGGCATGAATTGTTACATCTGTCTGTGAAATGCTTCCTGTCCATGTTCTCTTTTCATCTCACAGGAACACTCCAAGGTCGGTTCCCTTTGTACTTGGTGTTTGAGGAAAGTAAAGCTTAGAGGGTTGAACATGGCATGTGGATAACTAATGGTGGTACTCAAAGCCACTTCTATTTAATTGGCCTAAACTACAGCTATGGAAATAGAAATAACCAAGAGCTGTAAACTTCTAGGACAATTTTCTGGCCTTGAACTCATGGCCATCCTTCTGCCTCAGCCTCCTGAGTGCTGGGATTAGAGGTGTGCACCACCATGTCTGACAACCAGAAGCTTCTGAAACACAACAGTAACTGAGGGCAAATAAGAATACTGGACACCAACTTGGTGGGAAAGACAAGTTCAGTTTGGACAGGCTGAGAGGTAGGAGTCCAGGATGCACAATGTTAAACAAAATTATACTGTGGCTAATAAAGAAAAATATAACAAACACATGAAGAAGTTTGGGGTGGGTGAAAGGGAAAATACTCAGGAAAAAACTATTTTGGCTCTTAAAATAGTGCAACCGTGCATATAATAATGAAAATTTAACCACCATAAAGTGATACACCTAATTTCCTAATTAGAATATACAAATTAACATTATAACAAATGCAAAACAAATTTATTTCGCTTCCTTAATGAGTTATTGTCAAGTATTATAAACATTCATTATATGCAAATCAAATATACAACACTTGATTTGAAAAACAAGGTCATATTGATCTACGGCTGAAATGAAATAGAATTTATTTGGTGAGGAGAGATTTCTCATAATTTGGGTTGGTTTTACACTGTGACGTTACTAACAAGTCTCATTTGATTCAGAAACGTTGAGAGCGAACCACTACTAAAAGTGATAAAGAGGAACCAAAGAGGAATTCAAGATTTCCCTTAAATCTATGCTTCTCACTTATAAGTTCCTGTCTTTATTTAATGACTGGTATTTACATTTCTAAGTACATTCATAGCACATACTGGCTGCATTCCCTGTGGAGAGCTGGTGCATGTACGTAACACGTCAATTCTCTTTTCGACCCTTCTCTCCTCCCGCCATCTGTTGATTCCCTTCCCAATTTGAGAAAGGCCTCTCTGCTTCTTATTATCTATCTTTTATTTTGCTCTTTATGCTCTCAGTTTCTCATATATGTCAAGCCATATTTTACGTAAGCTTGTGTGTCTGACTTATTTCACTTAACATTATGGTCTTGAGGTGCATTTGTTTTCCTATAAATGACTTTCGTTCATTCTTTATGGCAGAGTAGGACTCCATTGTGTATAAATACCTTTTCTTTATCCATTCATCTGTTGATGGAAATAATTTAAGATTTGGTTAGCTATTATGAATTGTGCTGCTATAAACACAGATATGCATCTCTCGCTATAATATGACGTCTTTTACTTTTTGGATGATGTTTTTGTTGTTATTTTAAGGAGGAACATTTCTACAAAACTTTCTGTGAGGTTTTAGATAAAGAAAATGTTCCACTTTTTAAAATCTCATTATCAGAAGTGGGGGAGTTAAGGAATGTATAAAAGAAAAGAATAAAATCTGACTTAATTGAAGCTCTACAACTGCCAAAAGCTACAAGGCATTAAATATGGTTATTAAATTAAATAAAAATGTTAAAACTTCTTGACTTATGCCACTATGCCATATGTGCTAACCTCTTTCAATTATCCCCAGCTAGACATCAATTTTTTTAAAAGGGTATTTACAAAAAGGGGATGGAAAATTCTGAACTTAGCCAGGTAATAATCTGTTTCCAAATTGTTCATTTATGTCACCAAAGGGAAAGGGGAGCTCACATTAAGTACTGCATGCTAATATGTTTCCTCTGACTTATCCCACATACTTTACCTCAAATTGCTCATATTTCCCCACAAAATGTCACAGGATATCTGTGCAAGCTGATTTTTATGGATTTCTATGAAAGGCTTGAGAAACACAGCCAGGAAATAATGTCTCTGTCATACTCTCTCACAAGTGTCTTTCAGAACTCTTTGTCTACGTCTTAGTCCATTTTGTGCTACTGCAAAATGATATCTGAGGCTGAGTAATTTATAAACAATAGGCATTTACTTCTCTTAGTTCTGAAGGTTGGAAAGTCCAAGATCAAGGCACTGGCAGGTTTGGCTGTCTGGGGACAGCTGTTTTCTGGTTCCAAGATGGCACCTTGATCTTCATTCTCCAGAGGAAAAGAATGAACTCCCTCTGTCAAGTCCTTCCATAACACCCTTAATCCATTCACAGGAGTGGAACCCTCATGATCTAAAAACCACTCCAAAGACTTAACTCCTAATGCTGTTGTATTGGGGATTAAGTTTCCAACACATGAATCTGGGGGGACACCATCAGACCACAGCAAGCTGTAAATGAAACCCTATCATAAGCTTTTGAACATACAACTGCCAACAAAATTATGGCTATTTGTGGACTAGAGCAAGAAGCATTGGATATTTTTGCTCCTAAAGTATTTAAGTAGTCTAGAAATGCTCAGCTTTCTGTTGTACATAGAGTAGATTTGAATTTAAAATGAATCTCTCCTCTCTGACGGCTATGATGGACCCATTCAAATAACAACAGAAATTCATAATCTGTCCATAAATACTTATCAAGATTCTTATATCTAAACAAATTCTGAGGTTCATTAGCAGTGAATTTGTTTCTTAAAATATAAGGGATGTTAAAGTGTATAAAGATAGCACTTCACAACATGAGGGCAATGAAAGCCAATAACTTACTATTCATCCTGAAGCTTACAAGGTAAAAAGAACTAAAACTTTTCCCCAGGTTTACAGTCTTCCAGTTCAGTGATGTTTCAGTGATGCAGTTTCATCTGGGTTGCTCAACATAGGAGAGGATAAGGATCTGACCTTGAGCATTAAGTACAATAGTGGAAGACATATAATAGCACAGACTTGGATAAAAGGATACCACATTGATGGTCTAGTGCAGTGGAGGCAAACGGACCAGACACACAGAAGAGCCAAGCATAGACTCTGATGAGTACTTGAGAAATATAACTTCTGTGGGCCTTATTATTCTCATCTATATAATGGGGATAATACTTCCTCTAGGTTCTTTCTCAGGGTTTTTGTGAGGATCAAATAAAACAAGGTCATGTAGAAATTGTATTCAGCTCTTTAGATACAAGGCCTGCAGCTCCACTCACACCACCAACATGGCGGGCATCCTGCTGCTCTTCCCCTACCTCAGACACCTTTCCCCAGGCTCAGAGGTTCTGGGCAGGAGCTGTTGGATGGTAACAACACAGATGCAAATCTCCAATACAAATAAAGTGTGAAGACCGGAAGTGTAATGATATTCTTTTAAAATGACATTTTCTGGGAAATAACAGTTTTTGCTTTGCCATTAGGTGTTTCCAACAGGAAACTTTCTATGGTGCATTGTGAAAATACTGCCTTCCAGTAGATTTTATTTTTAAAGATGCCAGATCTGTGAATGACAACAATAGAGCCTGAATCTTTGAGCCTCATTCCGTGGTAATTTTTTTGTTCATAAACTATCTCCCAAAGAAAGTGCATTTTGTTTTATTTTACAAAGGCCATGGTGTTGGTTTTCTAATTATGCTATGATTTGAAATTGTATGTCTTTCATTTTAGAGATGTTTTCCCTTCAATCATAAATCAGTCACCTATGTAAAAATGCATTGTCAAAGATGTTAATTACTAAGCTCATCATAATCCTTTCAGTATGAAAAACCTAAAAAAACTTTTAATATTAAATTCTGTAATGGACTGTTTAAATGTGTGCTGTGATAGCTTCTTTTTGTTTCTATAGAGTAATTACTTTTCTCAGAAAATTTAAAAAATCAAAGATCTAGCCAAAAATTGAACTTTTTTTCTTGACATTTGTTGAGGTGAATAAGTGTTTTGTTGCCTTATTCTAACCTACAATGGGATATTTGAGGATTGACTAAGCAAGAATTTGGGAGTTTAACTCTGTAGCAGACTCAGATCATTGTATTTTTAAATACAAAGAAATAAATACATCTGAAAGCCGACTAATATTTGTAAGCCCCCTTTGCAAAAATCCTCTTAGAACCAGACCATAATATATATATAATACAATATTTATTATACATACAATTATATATAAAATTATATTTAAATTAATGATATATCATATGTATTTATGTTTTTATCTACTGCACAGGACATTTTGCAAAAGGTCATTTATAAAGGAATTATACAGAACTCAAGAAGCCACAAGTCCTATCGATAGTGTTTATGTGGTTAAAATGAACCAACAATACAAATGGGGTGGTCATTTCAGTGAAAATTAAATGTTGCTTCGGAAGGGTCATGGGTCTGCTACAACTTGGAGAGACTGTTCAGTCTTTCTTGGTCTTTATTTCTTCAACTGTAAAATAGGGGCACTGATTGTTTTATGGATTCAAAAATGTGCTCTGGATACAGAGTATTTTATAAGCTGTAAGATTTGGATGAAAGTTGAATTTTATTTAAAGATAACATATACTAGCATCACAAGCAGAGTTTGCACAAAATATTGCAATTCAGGGAAAGAAGCAATCCGCTCCAACTGGCAGGGCATGTTCTCAGTGATATATATTTAAGGCTCACACCTCAACTTAAGTTGGGCAAATTATGGAAAAGCATTGTTTTGATTATGCTTATGAAGAAAGTCCTTCCTTTACCAAGTTAGCTTTTTTTTCTATTTTCTACTTTTACACTGACTGAAACCATGTCTAGAGTTGAAAACTGGCTTGCAAATTATCATCGTTTAAATTTCTTTTCTTCACTAAGATATCTTGGCTAATTTCAGCAAGAACTGTGGTGCAAGCAAGTGATTGATGGAAGGATAAATAGAGTATGTTCCACACCTGCCTGGATCCGGGGCCAAGAACAATCACTAGATATTACCACATGGAAGGACAATCTTCAGTACACAGGAGACATCCAAGTGGGTCACTTATCTTCCTATGACATTCAGTCAGCTCTGTTCCATGGCAAAGAAAGTTCTCCTTATGGCCTCTGCTGTTGTATGAATGTTCTTGACTAAAACATCTAAATTAGAACTAAAAAAGTTAAACTGACAGAACCAAAAAGAATTTTCCACACATTTCTCTGGGAATTTCTCAATTGCCAATCCCTTTACAATTTTATTTATAAATTTTTATTTTCCAGTAACCCAATTTTCCTATGCAATTATTATACTTTCCCAATAGTAATGTTATTTTATTGTTCCACTATGGATTTTCAGACAGGTTTTTTAATGTTATAAAAAGTAAGTCTATACTTTCCCTTTCATTATGTGAATGAAAAGAAGTAAAAAAATAATAAAAGGACAAAGCAAAGAAAATAGATTGCACAAAATAAATTTTTCAGAAAAAGAATCTTATAGGATATTTTAATGTCCACTTTGAGATACTCACAATGGATGTTGAGTTGTTTACTAACAGGTAGGAGAATAAAGAAGGTAGAGATTTAATCAGCATATCTCCAGTTTGCAGAGTATCTCTTAGCTGTGGCCACTAACATGTAGCTAACCTATTTTTATTAATGCATAAGATACTTTCAGTTTTCTTCAGGCTGTCAAAAAGAGATTTTTGGAATCTAAGAAATCTGGTTGGAATCTCAACACCACTGTATCCTACCTATGTGTTCCTGAACAATGACTCAATCTCTCCATACCTAATTTTCTTTCTAAAGAACATAAGACATGTTCCCAAACACTTCGAGCAGATTAAAATATATATAAAAATCATGGCTGCATACCCAGGATATATGAGGTACTCAAAAGTTATGGGTTCTTTGTCTTGAAATAACTTTTGTTATTGTATCTCTGTATGTGGAGTTAGAATACTAAAGCATAATCTGTTTTATCCTGACTAACACAGGAATTGGTGCCTAAAAATGGGGTGATGGGTACCAAATAATCTATAACATATATCATCAGACTAGGAGGCCATCAGTGAAGAAATTGATATTTCAGGGTGAAAGAATAGCAACCATGCTGTAAAATAGCTTATGTCTTAGTCTGTCCAGGCTACTATAAGAAACTACTATAGATGGCTGGCTTAATGAGCATACATTTATTTTTTGCAGTGCTGGAGAATGGAACTCCAAGATCATAGTGTCAGCACAGTTAGTGCTTGATGAAGGCCCACTGCCTAGCTCATAGATGACAATCTTCATCCAGCAAGACAGAGAGACAGAGAGAAAGAGAGAGGACACATTCTAGGCTCTTCTCCATCTATAAGGGGCCTAATCCCATCATGGGCTAGACCTTCATGACCTCATCCAAATCTAATCACTTCTCAAAGGTCCCATACCTCCTAATTGCCACAACACTGGAAGTTAGGTTTCAACACATGAATCTGGGATCAGGAGAAAGGTAAATAAACATTCGGTCGACAGCAGCCTAAAATACAGATATGGTGTGTAATGAGCTTGTAGCCATTGTGGATTGCTGTTGTCTACACATAGCAAGAGGTAAGAAAGACACAGTCTTGGAAAAGAGCAGACAGATATACAAAAAGGAATGAAAGGAAATAGAGAAAGGCCACAAATTTAGACTCTTGTACAGAAAGAACAGACAACCATTTCTCAAGCTGAAACAGTAAAGATATAAAATAAGTGCTCTGAGGTGGGCTTGTAAAAATTTGGCTTTATGGTAAGAAATAAAATAAGGGTACACATGGCTCACCCATTGTTTAAAACCTCTGAATAGATTAATGTGACACCCAAAAATTCATAAAATTGGACAAAATGACTCAGTGAATAGAAATTAAAGTTGTAGCTCTCCCACCACATTCTAATATTTCCAAAGTGCTCACAATAAGTCAAGAGAAAGAAACATGAGGGACAAGAAAAAATTTTTTTAATAAACTTCTTAGATTTGTTTCATAAATGCCTAAATTTTGTTATTTATTAAATATCACATTTAGTAAACATTGTTACATATAATTTTTTAAATTGTGGATACTAGTAAGTGAAGTTAGCTGAATTTAATAGATAGGAAGCCATTCATCTCAAGAGAGTTTATAGCTGTAGGAACCATGGGTCTGGGCTAAGAAAACTTTTTTTTCTAGATAGAAGATGATCCCTGGTAAACCTAAGCAAGGACTTTCTGAACAGAACACCAGTTGTGCAAGAAATAACATTAAGAATCAAGAAATGGGGTCATCTCCAATTTAAAAACTTCTGCATAGCATTGGAAGCAATCAACAGAATGAGGAGACAACCTACAGAATGGGAAACAATTATTGCCAGCTATTTTTTGGACAGAGGACTAATATTTATAATACATAAAGGACTAAAAAAATTAGATCCCCAAAATAAAAAACCGAAACAAAAATGGGCAAGAAAAATGAATAGACACTTCTCAGAAATTCAAATTTCAATAAGTACACAAAAAAAGTTCAACATCTCTGGCCACCAGAGAAATTCAAATTAAAACAACAGTGAAATTCCATCAGTAGGAGGAATGGCTATCAACAGAAAAATCAAAGAATAACAAATCTTGACAAGGCTGCAGGGAAAAAGGAATGCTTCACCGTTGTTGGTAAGAATGTAAACTGTACAACAACTACAGAAATCAATATGGATATTCCTCAAAAAAACTGAAATTAAAAATTTCACTTGACCTAGTTATACCTCCTTCCAGGTATTTCCCCAAAAGAATTAAAGGCATCTTATCACATACTTATGTTTAAAGCACCACAATACATAATAGCAAACTAAATCTTAGAAGCAGTCTATACGCTCATCAACAGATAATGAAAATATGGTATTTATAAAATATGGAGTACTACTCTGCAATAAAAAAGAATGAGCTGGAGTCGTCTGAGTCATTCGTAGGAAAATGGAAACATCTTGAGACCATAATGTTAAATGAAGTAAATCAGATAAAACTTAAATACTGCATGGTTTCTCTTATATGAGAAAGCCAAAATATAAACAAATAGCAAGATAAAAGATAGATAATAGTAAATAGGGAGACAAATCTTTTGAAGATGGGAAGGAAACAAAAGATGGAAGGGGGAAGGAGATGAGGGGGAGAGGATGAAAAAAGAGTTAAAATGCATTGTGTACATCTACTAACTCCCCCTAAGAAATGTAAAGATTACATACTGCAAAACTGTACTAATAAGAAATAAAAATTGAAAAAATATTTATAAATGGAAAAAGAAAAAATAAAGGTTCTAAAGTACTTTGATTTTTTTGGACTATTGTTTTGAAAAAACCTGATCCTTTGGTCCCTCCAAGTAAGAAGGAGGCTGAAAATGCGCCTAGCTTCCCAGACGGTCATATCTCTACGGCTCGCTTTAGTTGGGGCCAAGTAGGAAAATGAGAAGAAAAACACACAGAGGGAAGGAACAAAGGTCATCAACACAATGGACTACAGAGCTCCTTCTTGGGAACAGACCTGGGCATGGTCGAGGAATATTCCCATTCCTATGGCCTGGAGAGCATTCAGAAACTAGGATATCCAAATACAAAATGAAGTGCCATAGGTGTGTGGCAGGTTTCAAGCCATCCTAACAGACTTGCCTGCATTACATTCAGAGTGCCTGGGCAGAATTTCACAAAATTTTAATCTGTCTTCAGATAGAGAGTTGCCCCCCACCACAAACACACAAGCACTGCAACAGGGCAGTGAGCAAGACGAGGGTGAAGGGTCCATCAGCAGGATGTTATCTGGCCCTGTCATAAGTCAGAGAATCAGGTTGGATAAAGGAATGCTTGCCCCACTTGAAAACTTGTTCTTTATAAATAAATATGTCAAACAGTCTCCAATGTAGACTTTTTCTAATTTAAATTCTACTTAATAAAAACATCACCAATTCTGCTATTATCTTTTCTGCTGACTTTCCTAAAGTTCAGCTCCAGTGACCATGTGGCTTCCTTGCAACAAATATTTCTGTGGCTCTTCATTATCTTCTGGATTGCAGACAAACTTTTTATGCTGGCATTCTAGGCCTTTTGCCATGAGTTTCTCCCTAATCTTTAGTTCTTGACACTGGCATGATTGCACATAACTGCTGCTAACATTGTCCACCTTTGTGGAGTGGGCAGAGTTTTCTGCTTCTGGTTGAAGAGCAACTTCATACACCAGAAACTGAAATTAAAGGATTTTGACCCATAAGATCTTGTTTGAGCTCTTAGAAATAAAGACGCCACTGGTTTTATATTATGAGAAGAGTTTACCCTCATCCATTCTCTTTTCTGCTTCATCCATCTTTGTTTTAAATCTTGTCCCTGTTGTTGCTTACCCAGAGCTTCCTAATCTAGCTGGGCTACTGGGATTTTGCCTTGGAAACTTGCCCTGCCCCAGTGTTGGTGCCATGGCACCCATCCATTTATGGCTACCAGTCTTTGGTCTCAGATTTCCTTTTGGCAATTGTGTTGTTCCTCTGGCACTGGTCATGCCTGACATCAGCCTTTGTATGTGACTCTGCCCCTTCTGTCATTCAGTTATCCTCTACACCCTTCTTAGCTTCAGCTGCTACAGAACCAGAGTCATGCCTTCAGGTAGTGGTTGGAAAAGCCCTTCTCTTGGGGTTGGCAGGCAGTCCACTCACCATATGCTATAGTCAAACTACCTGAGTCATCCAGTGTGACCGCTGCCTAGAATTTCCTTCTTCCTGCTGGCGGTTTAAAGGATGGGAAGATATTCTCTGTCCTGTGTAGACTCTAAATGTCATCTTTTCTATGATGTTTTCTTTATCTGACTCCTCCGGAGAAAATTAATCCATTCTCTCTCTCTATTCCCATGTAACTTTTTATTTCTTGCATTTTGTATAAATCTCATCATTTCATAATTCCAAACCAAGCAAAGGCTTCTTTTGGTTATATGGCCCTGTTCAAAGGCCACTGTCTGTATTTTTCTTCAACTTTCTTCTCCATCTCAACAGAAGGCAAAGCAATTTGTCCCCATTTCCTTGGTATTCACAACATATCAAAGTTCCTCATTGGCAGGGATACATTTTAATCTTCTTTGTATTCTCTCTGCTGAGCTCAGTGCCTGGAACATGGTGAGGTTTCAATAGGTTGCTGTCAAATCTCACTGTTGACATGGACTTTTACCTACTTTATTTCCTTTGATCCTCATAATAACAAGTAAGGAAAAAAAGGTCCATTATTGTCGTCATGAGGAGAGGCAACTGAGACACGGAGTAGTTAATGATTTAGTGCAATCTTGTGTAGGTTTAAAGCATGTTTTAAAACTGACTTACGACACGAAGATTTTTTTCTTCCCATTGTCCCTTCCTTCAGACTTTCTTACTTCCCTCAAAGTCAGAGATTCAAAGGCAAATAAAACGTTCTTTAAACCTAAAGATATTCGTGGACTAATGGTGAAGATACAATATTAAGCATATAAAGTACAGTGTGCAGCCTGGTATGGTGGCATGGCTTTAATCTCCATGTGGGCTACTCAGTGAGTCCATTTCAAAATAAAAAATAAAAAGTACAAGAGATGTACTTCAGTGGTGAGACATTCCTGGGTTCTATCCCCAGTACTAGAAAAAAAAAAAAGTACACTATGATACAGGTTTTAATAGAAGAGAGCTTAGAATTTTATCAGAATTCCTAATACCTAGATACATGGGAATGGAGAAGGGGCAGGAAAAAAATGAAAAATGATATCTTGTAAAGACACTCATGAAAGACTCTAGAAGTGCTTCAGAAAGTAGCAAGAATGATGGGATAAGTGCATTTATAGTGATAAGTACTTTGAGGGGAACTAAGGTCAATGTGTCTTACTAATCCAGATAGCACAATTGGGAGTACAGGGCCACTGGCCTACACCTTCTGCTGGACAACTTCTCTCCGTTCACCTGAGCCTGGGCCAATGCCCCAGGACCAACTCCCTGGATCATTTGTCATAAGGCCCACTACTAGGTGGCAGAGATAAGAAAAACAAAGATCCCTGAGTCTGCCTTAGAAAATTCCAAAATCTCAAACCAGGACCCATGCATGCCAGGCTCTCTATCATGACCCACAGTAATCTTTCTTTACTTGGAGTTCTTTGAAGGTTCATGCATATTGACTGCATCTCACACATCCAATTATAACAGAGTGAAAAGAAAAAAGGTATGTGCAATAGACACAGCTGACCTGTCTCAGCACCTGACAATCATGTTGTCAATCCTGCTCTGGAAGAACCAATGAGAACCAGTTGTGCCTAGACCAGGCACAACATTTTAAATCCCAAAACCCAAGGTCCTCAGAGCTCCTGCCATTTTCTTTTCCGACACCAGGAGTCCTCTTACGCTGAGCATACTGTTGCCTGATTAAACTTTGCCACTGTTGCCTTACCACCACATGCCACATCCAATTCTTTGTTCATTGCACATAAGAACCTAGGAACCTGTTCAAGTCTCCATCTTCCGTGGTAATGTTACTATTTGTAACATTTTTATTTACACATTCCCTGTATAGTTTTATAATACCTCATACATCAGGCAACAGAAAAAGACTCCAAGAACATGATTCTCTGGAATTCTCTTACCCCCAGTTACCACCTAAACCAGGATGAGCCATCATCAAAATGAATTTGGAAAGAGATTATATAGTTTTGTTTTCTCCAGCGTTTTTAGAGCTTTCTTGCTGGAGCATAAATTCAATTATGAAATACTTTGTTTTAGGAATTATTCCTTAGTATCATGTGGTAGGCAGAATAACAGCTCCCCAAAGAGCTCATGTCCTAATTCTTGGAACCTCTAAATGTGTCTCTTTACACGATGAAAGGATTTTGCAGATATAATTAACATAAGAATCTTAAATTTAGAGTTCCAGGATTATATAAGCAGGTCCAACATAATCACAATTGTTCTTCTACAGGGAAAAGGAAGCTGCAGACTCAGAGTTAAGAGAACACATGACAATGGAAGCAGGAAAGAGCTATATAGTTGCTGACTTTGACAACAGAAGGAGGCCATAAGCTAAAAATCTAGAGTCTGGAGAAATTAAGAGCAAGAATGATTCCCTAAAGTCTCCAAAAGAAATGCTGTCTTGCCAAAATCTTGATCTTTAGCTCAATGAGACCTACTTTGGACTTCTGATCTCCAAAACCATGTGATAATAAATTTATGTTGCTTAAAAGCACTGCTTTTATGCCAGCTTGTTAAAGCAGAAAAAAAATAATTAAAACATAACAGCTCTCAAGTTCAAAATGCCCTTCATTCTTCACTCATTGTTAGATCCCTGGTTTCTAGTATAACACCAGAAACAAAAGAGACACATAATAAAAATATTTAGACTTAGCTAACTGGTTAAATAATCCTTTCATTCATTTTTAGAAGCTAATAATTCCCACACAAGACAGTAGATCAAATCTATGTCAATTTTGTCTAACAGTTATGGGAATATTTTTAATGTTGTTCTACAAATTTTCCACATGAAATGTATCTTTAAAACAATAGGATGATGGCTACTTGCATGAATTTTTTTTTTTTTTTTTTGGTACCGGGATCGAACTCGGGACCTTGTGCTTGAGAGGCAGGCACGTGAACCACTGAGCTAAATAAATCCCTAGCCCTACCTGAATGAATTTTTAAGTGGACCTTTCAATGAAATGTAAAGCACATACAGAAAAATACAGGTGCCTTGAATAAACAACTTTATAAGTTTACATAATGTGAAAACATCCATGCTAACATGATCCAGACCAAGAAATAGAATATTAATAATCTGAATTACACCTGCTGCCTCAATCCAATTACTGTTTCCCTGAAGATAACATGTCTGGACTCCTAATGCCATTGGTTATTTTGGTCTGTTCTCAAATTTTATATAACTATCAATATACAGGATTCACTACTTTGTGACTGATTTGTTTTAATTAACAATACTTGAAAGTCATTTATATTATGTGTAACAATTATTCATTTTCAATGTTGCATACTATGCCGTTTTATGATGCACTGTAATTTATTTATCAATTTTGTTGTCAAAAGACATGGACTATGTATAACAGCATACTTGTTAGGAATATTCTTTACATGCTTTTTGATAACTTTATGTACATATTTTTAATAGACCTAGCATTATGAGTAAATTGCTGAGTCATCAGTTGTTTCTTCTATTTTCAAATTTGTAGATGCTATCAGTTTTCAAAAGTTGTACCAATTTACAGTCTCACTGGTGATGAGTGAGTCTTCTAATTGCTGCACATTCATACAAATATTATTTACTTTTTTCTGATTTTAGTTTTAGCTATTACATATCTAGTATACCTTACGTATTGTGTTACTAATTCCTATTGTACTAATACATGTATTGAAAGACTTTTCATATGTTTTCACATTTCTTTTATGATGTTCCTTGACCATTTTTCTATTGAGTTCTATGATCATGCTGTACTCTTAAGCATTTCCGTTACATCAAAACAATTGGCTTATACTCTCATGATGACTTTTTGGACATGCTTGATATCACTGATTGAATGCTATACAGAGCACTTATTAAAGAACTAGATATCAATGTATGACAGTTTACTTTCTACAACATTACTTTGCCCTATTCTGTTCAACCAGTGATCAATTGCATCAATAAAGCACAGAAAGTATACTTATTACACATTTTAATTAATATAAGCTAAAAAATCTGGCTAATCAGTTTTAGGAAGTCAGGATTCCAAAAGTTTCCTAAAAATGTTAATTCTAAGGCCAAATATTTAATAAAAACATATATATTAAAATGTGATTTTAAATAATATTGAATGTGATTAAAATGGATATTCTTCTAAGAAAACCTATAAGGTTTTTCCCCAAAAAAGGCCAAAATAATTTGGAATACACTGCCAAAATTGTAAGACCAGGATGATGAGAGTTAAATGCTTTATTCACCCACCCTCACTTGTTCTAAACTGGATATCAGATTTTACCAGGAACACTAGTGAGATGTGATACACCTAAGAACGACTAGAAGAGCAATCAGGAATCATTGAAAAATTTGAAATTTTTCACTCAAATGGTTTAAAATTACAGGTCCTATAGTCCCATCCGACTATTTATCAACATTATAAGTTGAGAAGAGGGTATAGAGGAAATTGTATGAGAGGACCCATCATAAGCCCATTTGACAGGCAGATAAGTATATCCTTTATTTGCTATTAGGTACAACCTTCTAATAGCTACAGGTTTTAAAAGCTAAACAGATTATCTTGTGATGGTGAGCACTTAGTCATTTGTAATTCATTTACTTAATAGTTATTGAATGCCTATTCTACATCAAGAATTTTACTACTTATGGAAGAGACAAAAAATAATCAGAAAGAGTACCTGCTTTGAGGCACTCATAGTTTAGTAGGAATGAGGTGGAAGTGGAAGAGAGAATGATAAAAAATAACTATAATAGAATGTAAAAAGTGCTGTAATAATTGTTTCTAATAAGCTACCAGAGTAGATATAATTACCAATTCTGTCCTAGAATTAAGGAGACATATAAGAGAGCTTCGTTATAACTTTAAAAAGTTAGCTAAAAATATATGGAATTAGCTAAAAATATATGAAAAGTTCTGTGTTAACTTCTTAGCACATATTATCTGATATAAACCTTAGTACCATCCTACATTTCTTTTTTTAATTTTACAAATTAGGAAACTGGCATAGGTAAATTGTGTAATTGCTGAAACTTCTCAACTACTCAGTAGTAGAGCTGAATTATAAACCCAAGAAACTTGATTTTTTGTTTTGTTTTATTTTTTGAGACAGTCTCTCTATTTAGTTCAGGGTTATCTTGAACTCACTAAGTAGCCCAGGCTGGTCTCAGCCTCATAGTGATCCTCCTGCCTCGGCCTCCTGAGTGCTGAAAGGACAACATTTTTTTTGGTACCGGGGATTGAACTCAGGTCCTTACACTTGCAAGGCAGGTGGCAGAACCACTGAGCTACATCCCCAGCCCTGGGACAATATTTTTATCTAGTATTTTTCCAGTATTTAGTACAGCTTATTTGTGTGTCCTTAGATATTTTGAAAAATTAATAGAATAGAAAGTATTCAAGTGCATTATATATAGGAAGTAGTTTTATGAAGTTCTATAAGTGCATGTATGGTGCCTGCACATGCATGCTAGGTCACAAAAATTATTTTGAAATGTGTAAGAAGAATTCTGTTCCCAGGAGAAACTACCTATAATTTATTTCTTGCAGTTGTGCACTACTATCTATTGGTCCATTAAAAATACTACAACTTTAGTGGACTAAAACAACAATATTTATTATTTCACAGTTCTGTGGGTCAGAAATCCAAGCAGGCATGGTCCTCCGACTCTGGGCCTCTCACAGGATTCCAGTTAAATTAAGGTTTTACTGCAATAATACGCTTCCAAGCTCATCACTCAGTTGTCAAAGGATTCTGTTTATTCCAAGTGGCTGGACAAAAGTCTCAGTTTCTCTCATTCTTTTGTGAAGAACTTCACAAGTGCACAACTTCAGCTTGGGCTATACCACATGGGCCTCTCCATAGAGTGCTGCACAACTTGGTGTCTTCACACAACAGGCAAGAGGACAAAGGAGAATATCAGCAAAAGGTCAGCAGAATGAAGCAGGCTAACAAGGTAGAACTAAGAGTCTCTTGTACACTAATAACATCAATGACATCTCATTACTTTCATCATTTTCTATTTGTTAGAAGCAATTCATTTTCTAGTTCTTCAGATAAGGAGCTTGGAAGTCACCGCCCATCCTAAGAAGCTGAACAGACTGAAAAATCAACAACTCTTCCCAGATCTTTTAAAGAAGTGAGGTCCACAGAGCAAATTACTGCCCTCAGAATTGGAGAGACAGATAGGAGGATACAGAAAATCATAATATACCTGAGCAAAAACTTCCTTAGAAACCAGGGCTAGTAGGAAAGCTAGATGTACACAAATCTGAGAAGTTAAAAACTCTGGGGTAACCAGCCATGAGGGGCATGCTTTCATGAGTTTTTCCTCCAGGATCTCAAGGAGGTTCCCACAGAAAATATCAGGAAAAAAGAAACCTCACCATGCTGCAGTGAGGAGGGGAAAGGACCACTTTAAAACACACTGAGGCAGCCTGTTCTTCTTAAAAGGTCTGCCCTCAGGAAAAACCAGTTAACCAGAGCCAATCTGCTGAGATGTTATCAAAGCCTAACTGGCCTTGGATAGGGGTGGGAAATAACCAACTCCAGCCCATTTTAGCTACCCTGTCCTACCTAAGAGGGGAAAAAAATGGAAAAATACACTTGAAGTTCAAGGTCTAGATTTACAGGCTCACTAAAAGACCTAGAGCTACTCATAAGACTACAGATGATGTCCATCCCCTCACATCTCACCACCATATTACTAAAGACCTAATTATAGCAGTTCCTTTTACCAGGTACATTATGATCAGCTATTAGGAATAAATCACAAGGTATATTAAAAGGCAAGAAGTACATCCTGAAGACACAGACTGAGTTTCAGAACCAAGTGTAGTAGGGCTGTTGGAATTAACAAAGATTTATAGCAAATGTGATTAATATGTTAAGGCCCATAATGTAGATAACAGAGGGTGTAAGAACAGAGGGTGATGTAAGCAGGGAGATGGAAATCCTAAGAAAGAATTTTTTAAAAATGCTAGATGAGTTCGATCCCCAGTACAAAAAACAAAAAAGCAAAAACAAAAACAAAACAGCAACAACAAAGAAATGCTAGAGATCAAAAGCACTGTAACAGAAATAAAGAATGTCTCTGATGGCTTTATTGATAGATGACACAGCTATCAATAAAGAGTTAGAGATATATCAGATGAGATGGAAGATATATCAGACCAAATCAGGCGTGTTCATGATGGTGGGGCAGTAGACTGAAGATGTATCAACAGAAATCTCAAAACTGAAAGCCAAAGAGAATAAAAACTGAAAAAATAGGACAGAAACCCAAGAGTTGTAGGACATTTACAAAACATTTATATGGAATATCAGAAGAAACAGAAAACATGTTATAACAAAGATGACTGAGAATTACCCCAAATTCATGTCAGACACTAAGTCACAGATCAAGAAAGCTTAGGGAACAAGAAGAATAAATGCCAAACAACAACAACAGCAACAACAACAAAATTACACCTAAGGCTATTATTTTTAAATTACAGAAAATCAAAGATAAAGAAGAAAATCTTGAAATAAGCCAGAAGGAAAGAACACCTACCTTACCCACAGAGAAATAAAGATAAAAATTAAGTCCAACTTTTCCTCAGAATCCATACAAGTAGGAAGAAAAAGGAGTACAGCATTTAAAATTTTGAGAGAATAAAAACCCCACCTAGAATTCTGTTCCCTGCAAAACTGAAAGAGAAATAAAACTTTTCTCAAAGAAACAAAATAGATAAAATTTGTTACTAGTGATGAGAAATGTTTGAAGAATTTCTTTATAGAGAAGGAAAACAATAGAGGTCAAAATCTCATAAATATGTAAAAGGAGGAAGATACTTAATCAAAGAAGGAATAAGTGAAGGTAAACCAAAAACTTGCATTTTCTTATTCAAAATTGATCTATCAGATAGCAGTTTATTCAAAATAATAATAGCAATTGTGGGGGAGAATGAAGTTACTAATATCAAAAATGAAAGAGGGGAGATCTCTATAGATCTCATCTCAAATGGATAATAATGAAATATTATTATGAATAAATCTATACCCATAACTTAGGTAAAGTAGATGAAATGGACTAAACACACAATTTGCCAAACCTACACAAGAAAAACTAGACAATCTGAATATGTATAAATATATATATATGTTCAATAATTAGTAAATAATCTACCAAAATGGAAAGCATCAGGCTCAGATTGGTTCACTGGTGAATTCTGCCAAACATTTAAGAAAGAAATTACACCAATTCTCTATAATTAAATGGTGAAACATTCTTTCTTACCTTCTTCTATGAGGCCAGAATCATCCACTACAATAATCAAAGGTACTACAAGAAAATTATATATTAGTTTCTCTAATGAACATACATATGAAAATTTTCAACATATCATTTGCAAATTGTTGTGGCTTACATCTAAAATGTCCCCAAAAGTCTTACATTTGAAAGTGAGTCACTGATTTGGAAGAGTATGTTGTGGTCCCTGGCTCCTTTCTTCTCTTCTTCCTGGCTGCCTTGGACTGAACAGATATCATCCACCACACCCTTTTGGCCTCAGAGCTAGCTGACTATGGACTGAATCTTTCAAAACTGTAAGCCAAGGTAAACTACTCCTTTCTTAAATTGTGTCAGTCGTTTTGTCCCAGCAACAAGAAAGTAAGATACAAATCATGGTTGGAGATGTGGCTTGGTGGAACAGCATTTGCTTAGCAAGCACAAAGCCCTGGATTTTACCCCCAGCACTAAAAAAAGAGAGAAAACAATAGCAAATCAAATTCAACAATGTATAAAAAAGTTATATACCATGACCAAGTGGAATTTATTTCAGTTATTCAAGGTTAATCTTTTCCACTAAGATCAGGAAAAAAACCATTGATGTTCCCTCTCATCACTGATTTTCAATGTGGTATGTGAGTTCCAAGTACCATAGTAGCACAAGACAAGAAAATAAAAGGTTTACAGTTTGGGAAAGAAGAAACAAACTGTTAGATGATTATCTATGTAGAAAATTTAAAAGTTTTTTTTTAAACCCAAGTAATAAGTAATTTTAGCAAGGCTGCATAATATAGGTTTATATAAAAAATGTCATTACTCTATATACCAGCAATGAATAAGAATTTGAAATTAAAAGCACAATTCCATTTATGCTCCAAAAGTAGATACTTAAGTATAAATAAACAAAATATGTACAAGATTTATATGAAGAAAATCACAAAATTCTATTGAAAGATATAAGTAACTAAACTTGGAGAGATATTCCATGTTCATGGGTAGCAGGAATCAACGCTGTCAAGCACTGAGTTTTTCTTGGCCTTATCTATAGATTCAACACACTACTAATCAAAATCTTAGCATAGCCTAGATTTGAAAAACAGATTTTCAAATTTACTTAAAGGAGCAAAACAATATTGAAAGAGGAGAATAAAGTTAGAAAACTGATACTACTTGCATACAGGACTTATCATAAAGCCATAGTAATTAAGACAGTGTGGCATTGGTGAAAGAATAGACAAATAGATCAGTGTAACCGAATAGAAGCCCAGAAATAGATTCACTTAAATATAATCAACAGGTTTTTGACAATGAATCTTTTCATCAAATGATGCTGAAACAACTGGGCATCCACATGCAAAATAAATAAATAAATAAATAAATAATAAAAGAGACCTTACTCCCTTCACAAAAATTAACTCAAAGTGAATCACAGACAAAGAAAAATACAAAATGTAAAATGAAAAGAAAATAAATGGAAAATACGAAACTGTGAAACTCTTCAAAGATAACATAGAAAATCTAGATGACTTTAGGTTTTGCAATGGCATGTTAGATACAAGGCCAAAGTTATGATAACTAAAAGAATTGATAAGGTGGATTTTATTCAAATGCTCTGCAAGAGGCAATGTCAAGAGAATGAAAAGACAAGCCATGGATTGGGAAGAATATTTGTAAAAAGTATATCCACTAAGGGACCATTATCCAAAATATAAGGAGTATTAAAATTCAAAAATTAAAAAAGACTTGCATAAAGAGTGGGCAAAGAACAGACACCTCACCAAGAAGATATTCACATGGGAAATAATCACATGAAAAGGTGCTCCACAGCGTATGTCAGCAGGGAAATGAAAATGAATATAACAGTGAAATGCACTACACAGTGATCAGAATGACTAAGATCTTGGACAATGACAAATTGTTGCTGAGGATGCTGGGAAGGATGTGTAGCAATAAGAACTCTTACTCACTGTTGGTGGTATGAATATTGATGAAGTCACTTAGGAAGACAGTTTGGCAGTTCTCGCAAAACTAAACATCATCTTACCATATAGTCCAGTAGTAATACACTTTGATACTTACCCAAATGACTTGAAAACTTATCTCCATGCAAAACTTTCACATGAATGTTTATAACAGCTTTATTCATAATTCCCAAAACTTGGAAGCAAACCAAGATATCCTTCAGTAGGTGAACGGAGAAGCTGTGGTACATCCAGACAAGGTAACATTATTCAGGGCTAAAGAAAAATGAACTAACAAGCCATGAAAAGACATGGAGGAACTTTATATGTGCTACATTAAATATACTACGTGAAAGAAGGTAATCCAAAAAGGATACACACTATATGACATTCTGGAAAAGATAAAACTATGGAGAGAGTAAAAAGATCAGTGGTGACAGGAAGAGCACAGGATATTTTAAGCTAGTGAAACTACTCTGCATGATACTAAAATGGTAGATACTTGTCATTATACATTATAATATATAACACCATGTGTGAACCCTAAGAAGTAAGTGATAACACCACATCAGATAGGTTCACCTGCTGTAGCAGCTGTACCATTCAGGGAGGGGCGTTGATGCTGGGGATACGTATCTAAGGGAGAGGGTATATGGGAATTCTCTGTACCTAAATCTCAACCTAAAATTGCTCAAAAAGAAGGGAGGAGAAGGAAGGGCATGTGCTAGATCCAGCCCCACATACAGGGAGAGGATTCCATAAGGAGGTGAATAGCAGGAGGTAAGAATCACTGGAAGTTGTGCCATCCAACAGGAGCAGGTGGTACATAGTTCCTAAGTCTTTCCTGCCAGCTCCTCCTTCACTGATTAGAGGTTGACATGGAAGGGTTTCCCTATGTAGTCCTTCCAATACTCTTAAAACCTGGGTCCTTACAACCAGTTCTGATAATGATAGTAAATGACATTTTAACATAGAAGAGCACATGGCCAGCACTGCTTGAAATGTATTACAAATATTTTCATTTAACCCCCACAAGTTTTCTCTGAATTAGAAACTATTGTTATGCTCTTCACTTTTCAGATGAAGAAACTAATACATACTGAGGACACAGCGTCACTGAGTGGCAGAGCTGGGATTCGAACTTACACAGCTTGAATCCAGAGAAAAGGTTCTTACTTTGTATGACAAAAGTCTCCAGCTGAGCCTCCTACAAGCTAAGCTCAATGTTTCTTCTCCACCTCACCTTCTTTTACCTTTCTATAGTACAGCCAACTCTAGATTTCTTGGCATTTTCATTTTCCTTGGCTTTTAGAACACTACAGTACCATGATTTTTATTCTATAGATTGGATCATTCTGCCCAAAGCTACCTATTGCTAAACTGTGGCAATTATTTATTGATAGTAGGTCACGGTATGTGTGTAGTTTGTTTCTGATATTAGAATTTAGCAGATAAAATGATAGAGTGATCACATAATGATTGGTTGACTAATTGTAGACACATTTTATGTATACTGAAAGTAGGAATTATGCTCCCACTGTATGTATTCATTCAGGTAATAGATATTAAACATCAAGCAGTGTCCTAAGCACTAGGTAAATAACAGAAAACAAATACCTAATCTTGCTTAGCTTCTATTTACACAGGTTTTAAAGAAATGAATAAAACACATGAAATGGAGTGTGACTAGCTTTCCTACATGTCCACAGAACCATGGGAAGCCACAAATACATGAATCATCAAAGACAGGATTTGTCAGAGTAAACCAGAACAGACAGAAAAGTGTTGTCTTCATCTACATTTTAAATCTCAAAATCTTTTCTGAGCAAGGTTCTGTGCTTCTATGGAATGCTCAGAATTGTTCTAGACAGTGAAATAACACACACAAAAAAGAAAGTGAGAGTTCTGATTTTCAACGTTGGCTAAAATGGCTTGTTTTGCTTGCCCTTATAAGAAATGAGAGAGCCTAATGTAATAGTTTTCCTTCTCAAAGAATTCAGAGCCTGTTTTATTTAGATCCTCATTATCTCACGTTTCCTGACTTCATCCAAGCACTATTTTCATAGCAACATTTAGCTTCTGGACAATCTATGTTTTCCCCAGCCTGTTTCGAGCAAACTTTATTTTACAAATTTTTAAGGCCATCCTGGTGCTTGATTCAGCTGCTCTGTTTCAGCAGCCACAGAACATTCTGGAATTATCTTATTATAATAGTCCAGAAATATGACATAAATTAGGATTCTATTGTAGTTTAATAGCTAGTTGCAAGCACAGAAAGAATTTCACACCAGATGAGGAAAAGCATGTTGATTCTTCCTGGGGCCTACTTTTTTATTCATTTGCAATTCCCAGTTTTTCTTAAAAGGTGGTTTTTAAATCCTAACAGGTCCAGTCTATGCAGATAGCAACTGGAGAAAACATGGGCTATAATTACTCTTAGGTGATTTGTTTCTTGTCATAATTTCCAGCATGAAATATTTCTGGGACATCAGAAATGGCAGTTAGGAAGATTCTCTTTAAATTGGAAAGGAATCTATGTTGCCACCCACCAACTTCTTTGTTGAGTGTGGCTTTGATGAAGTGTACAAGTTTTTCAAATAAAGTACCAAAGATGGTGTCCTATTTCAGATGACAAATCCTCCCTTAAACACTGGTGGGTCCAGACAGGACAGTCAAGCTCATTTCTTTTTTCTCCAGACATTCACATAAGTGAAAGTATTAAAAAGGATGGGACCATAGTGATGAGAGCTGCTCTATACAGCAATGAACAAAGGGCTTACACTGAATATAAATGGAAGAAAAACAAAGTGTGAGATTTGCTTTTACAGGAAAAAAGAAATCTTTACCACAGGGAACATTACAAGAAAATTCGATGTTAGAATTATTTTTTAGACATATCTGCTTTCTTTTATGTTCACATTTAATAATTTTACCATATGTGGGCATTTCCCTATTAGGGCACATCTGTATTCAAGATCATTTTGTGTCTTGTACTTGGCTTTCTTGATTGAGGACCTTTTACTATAGTATTTAATGCACACTTGAATAAACCTTTTAAATTCAAGACTACTTTCAGTATCTACAGTTCTTTTGAACTCAGTCCACATTATAAATTACAAACTTACATCTGGATGGCATATAAAACCAGTTGCTAATATGTATATATTTTTATAAACTGCTTGTTTTGTTCCTGATAATAGTAAATTTAATTTTGTCAGCTCCGGTGAAGTTAATGAGATACCAAGATCTAGTCTGGTATAACCACTTTTCCTAACCACAAAAATCTCTTTACTTATAATTTTGACAAGTTAACTCCTTTGAAAAAAAAAAGGACCAGGAAATACTTTATGATTTTGCATGTGTCATTAAAGCAAGGGACACAAAAGATTATGGTGCAGGGTGGAAAAATTTTATCCCATTTATTTTGCTTGAGTCAATTCTGCACCTTTACAAAGATGTATAACAAAAAATGAAATTGATGAATTTATGTAAACACATATTCTTTGATGTTTTGCCTTAGATTTTATTCCAAGGATATTTCAGAGAATGTGCAACTAAATCAGTTCCTTTGATTACAGGAAGTAGATCTGAACTAGCCTCCTTTTAGAGTTCCCACTTCAGTAGTTGTCGCTATTCACAGCTCCCCCTTCAGGCTCCTTTTAAAATCCCACCCCCATCCTCTTCTCCTTACTCCACGTATTTATTTATTTATTTATATTTTACTAAGCAAAACTTAGGCAATTGCTCCCCTAAGATAGATTTCCCATCCGGAAGTTCCCATGGTTCCGTGAGCACGAGAACTTTCCCAGCTTTTCTGAAAGCTCTTTTATTGGGTGTTGTGATACAGGACAGTTAGGAGAAGCCAGGGAAGAGAAAGACCATACCTTAACTGGCTTCTGGAAATCTTTCCTTGAAGTCATTTTCCTTTTACTTGCTGTGGCCTGGAAAGCACGACTAGAGTTTCTTTGCAAGCGTCAGATTTGAATTATTGCTTCGTCTGACATTAAATTAAAAATTTTCCTAATCTCTCAAGAAAACTGAGACTAGGGGCCCATTGGCTAAGGAAACTATGGCAGCTCAAAAACTATCCCAAAATGGACAAGCCAGCTGCCTCAAGAAATAACTGTGGCTGGGGAGCATCTTGTTAGGATCATCACCGCACAAAGTCCGGGCTGAAGCATTAAAGGTTAGATGGGGTTGATCAGGGTTTGAAGGGACAGACTTCTAATAACTAAACTTGGAAAAGAATGATGCATAAAACCAACCAAAAAACTAGCGAAATAATTTAGAGTTAAACAACTGAAGAAAGGGCTACTTTTTTTCCTCCTTTTTAATCCTGTTAATATATTTCAATGTATTTCCCTTTGCAAAAAGAATAAATCAACATTGTTGTTATGGGCTGAATTGTGTACCCTTCAGATTCATATGTTAAAGTCCTTAGCACTGGAACCTCAGAAGGTAACTATATTTGGAGACAAAAAGTTAAAATTTGGTCATTCAGGTGGACCCTACTGTGACCTGCCTAGGGTCTTTGTAAGAGGAAATCTGAGCAAAGACAGAGGCAGAAGGAAGATCATGGGAGGACAGCAGGGAAAGATGGCCATTCAGGGGACAAGGAGAGAAGCCTGGAAGAAACAAGCCTATGGATAGGTTGATCTTGGACTTCCAGACTCTGGATTTACAGGAAAATACATTTCTGTAATTTCAACCACCCAGTCAGTGATACTTGTTATGGCAGCCCTAGCAAACCAATACAATTATGAAAATAAAATCAGAAACTTACCAAGGACAAAAAACGAGTAGCCAGTCATGGTGGTGCACACCTGTAATCCCAGCACTCTGGCAGGCTGAGGTAAGAAGATGGTAAATTTGAGCCCAGCTAGGGCAATGTAGCAACTTAGTGAGATCCTGTCTCAAAATTTTAAATCATTTAGAAAGGGCTGGGGATGTCTCACAGTTCAAAGACCCTGGATTCAATACCCAGTCTCACAAAAGGGGAAGAAAAAGAGAAGAGACTAATAAAGATAATAAATACTTATAACTACCTCCCTAAAAATGCTGCTGTTACAACACTGATATATAGTGTTTCCTGGTTTTCTGGTGCATATATATTGCAATTTTGCAAACAAAAATGTAATTTTGCTGGATATTATAGCCTGTTATCCCACTATTCACACATTGTTAGAATGCTCTTCGTTGCTAGATAATATTTCATTGTGTGATTTTATTTTGTATTACTTACCCAAGCACTTAGTATTGAACATTTAGGTTGCTTTCAACATTTTTACTCTTAAAAACAGATTTTAATAGAAATTTTAGTTCCATAACCTCATGACTATGTGGATTTAGATCATTTAATTAGTGAAAATTTGAGGTAAGTAACAAGTTCATTAAAAAGTTGGCCTGTCAGTTCTGAACCACATGAACAAAATCTTGTAACAGAGTTTAGGATATTTACTTAGAAGTATTTTCTTGTTTGGCTGATTAAAATCTTTAGTACTATATTATATCTGGCTCAAGTTGATAATAATCTTTTCCAAAGCCCGATTGCTTGCATATTATTTCAGGATTTATACTCTATTTTGTATTCCAGACTCATTATTCAAAAATTTAAAATACCATTTGATAGATAAGTTATTAATTCAATTTTTCACTATAGGCTTAATCAAAAGTTTTCCTAATATATAAACATTCGTACAATTTAACCTTTAAATTTGATCCAGAATCACAGGCATTATCTTAACATAAATTAAATATTTGAAGTTCTCTTTTACATTAGCAAAATGAAGATGGGCCAATAAAAGAGAGAATTATAAATGAGGGAAAATTACAAGTTTTTGATGTGCTCATTGATGTGCTTGTATTAAAAATGGTCATAACATTTCTAAGTTGCTTCAGCTCAGTCAGCTGATAGAAAATTAAAGATATTTTTCATTTTATCTGATTTTATTTTTGGAAATTAGTTGAATCAGATGGCATTTTGTCTCATACAATGAAACTGTACTTTCACTGCCATTTTAGTAGCTATGAAAAAGGAAAAATATTAGCAGCACATTTTGTGAAGTTTATCCAAAAGACATGAATGATTTATTTCTATACATTTTCTTGTCTAGTAAAACTCAACCTTTTGGATTTACTTGAAAGGGCTAAAAGCAAGTACTGAAGAGCTCACCTTCTTCAGCTGTTTATGTAGAGTGTAGTGTTTGATGTCACATTGAGAAAGGAAATCCCTAAGCAGGCTGAATGCTCTCTCTGGAAATTAAGCTTGAATATTAGATTCCAATCCCAAGGTGAATGTGGATGATGCTATAGATTTAGGGGCTAGAGTTTGGTCAGGCTTGAAAAAAATAAGAAAACAGTTATACAGCACAGGATTCTCCTCAATACATTTTGCACAAAACATAATTGATTACATTAATGGTACATAGTTTATTGATTTCTAATTTGTATACAACAAAACAAGTTACAGATGTCAGACCAAGTTCAAAACACTATAATACAAAGGTTCCAGTTAATTACCTTTGTCACTAGGCGTTCCTTATCATAAAGAGCTTAACTAAACTTTGCTCTTGCCTGTAGAGTTGCACTAGGATTTTTATTTTACCTTTTCGAGTTGTGTATGATACATGCTCACTTTTAAAAAATAAAAATTGGGGCTGGGAGGGTAGTACAGTAGTAGAGTGCATGTCTAGCATGTTCAAGGCCCTGAGTTCAATCCCCAGCAACACAAAAACAAAGTGTAAGTGTAAATAAACCAATTCAAAATATATGAAAGAGAAAGTAAAATGAAAAGCTCACTCTCCAGAGTTAGCTTCTATCCACAAGTTAGGGGAATTCTCACGATACATATCTGTAATAGAGAAATAACAATGTCATTTTTTTTCTTTGTGGTACCAGGGATTGAACCCACAACTTTGCAATACTAGGCAATTATTCTACTACTGAGCTACATTCCCAGCCCTTTTTAAACCTTGAGACAAGGTCTTGCTAAGTTGCCTAAGCTGGACTTTAGTTCATGATTCTTTTGCCCTAGCCTCTTACATACCTGGGATTTCAAGTGTGTACACCATGTCCAGCAGGCATGTAACTTTATATAAATGGAATAGCATTGCAGTTAAAAATGTGAGATTTGAAGGCTATGACTTCATAGGGTATTATAAGAAATAATGCAACTAATAAACAGAGACTTATGCCTGGAGCATAGTAAATGCTTTAAAATAGTTATTACCTACAGATACACACAGAACAGGAGCTACAATTTCAAAACCTCTGAACTAAATTCCAAAAGATACTTCAAAAAACTTTTATAAATATAATTCAAAATGGTTTGCTAACCAATACAAGTTGAATTCAAGATAATGTCTTCTTGAGTCAGAGGAGAAAGAGGAATCAGAGAAGAAACAAAGAAATTCATGTAGGTTGGGATGCTGAATTTTTAGGGGTAAGTGGATATTGTGGGGAAGTTATTCCATTTGAAAAATATGGAAGATAATTTTTAAGAAATACTCCCAGCCTTACACCCTGTTCTACACTACATTCTCAATGGTAATCATAATGATACTCAATAAAACAATGATAGCAGTAATCAGTAATAAGAAATATTAACATCGATTATTTTTATCAGTTATTATTTTTATCAGTGTTGATTATTAAAATCAACATTTTAATCAGTGTTGATTATTGGTATTTTTACAAGCATATTGTATGTATAAACTAATATAATTCTCACAATAATACCCTGAAATAGGAAATGTTATCCTCACTTTTTAAATGAGAAAATTCTTGTGTGACAGTGAGAAGAGATTTAGAGTGAAAATGAGCATTCTAAAAGCTTAACCTCTTAAAACGTCTAGAAATGGTCCTAAAAGTGTACACCAAATGGATAAGTATCTGCTCAAGAAAATTTGTAAAACTCCATACAAAAAAGGAAAGATCAGTGGTACTTGAACCAAGATGGCTCTGCCTCTCCTCCCTCTGGCAAAGCAAAGCAAAAACTCTACTTTAGTCTGATGTATCCAAGAGCACAGGGCTCCCTGCTCTGTCCTTCAGTGCAGGCTTCATTCCAGGGAGGAACAAGATGGCCTCTTTTCCCATCCTTCTCTCATCTATCTGTTGCTGAGGAACTTAGCAACTTAGGTTCCTGGTGAATGTTGCTATGAGGTGAAGGCTTCCTTCTTCCACACATTCCCCACTCAAGTAAACGAGATTCTACCTTTTGTGAAGTCCCCCTTTTGCAGTAATACAAAAATGAAATTAAGAAAACAATTCCTTTTACAGAAACATCATACAGAATAAAATACTTAGACTAAATTAGACGTAAGAAGTACAAAGATTATACTCTAAAAATAACAAAACACTGCTGAAAAATTAAAGAAATTCTAAGTGAATGTGAAAAGACATACCCTGTTCATGAATCAGAAAGCTTAATATTTTTTATCTGTTTTAGCCACTTTTCTCATCACTAAGACACGATACCAACGGCCACAACTTAAAAAGGAAAAGTTTATTTTGGCTCACGGTTTTTAAAGGATTCAGTCCATAGCTGGCTGGCTCCTAGGCAGGAAGGGAATTGTAAAATGGTCTGGCAGAGAGAAGCTGCTCACATAATGGCAGCCAGAAAATAGAGAGAGAAAGGAGGAGCCAGGAAGGGATCTATACCTTTCCAGATAATGTCCTCAGGAACCCACCTCCAACCAAGCCCCACCTGCTAACTACACAATTAGCTCTGAACTCATCCTTGGATGAGTCTACTCTCCTTCCAATTTCTTTCCAAACGCCCCAACACTAAATATATCAGGCCTTTGGGGGCACTGTAGATCTAAAACATAACATTCCATTCCTGACTCCCAAAAGACTCATGTGCATCTCTTTATGCAAAATGCATTTCATCTATCTCTAAGAGACACTAAAGTTTTAATAGTTCCAGCATTGCTGAAAACTCCAAATCAAAAGTTTCCTCTGAGACTCAAGGCAAACTGTTAAAATTTAGAAATGTAAAAATCAAAAAGAAAGTTAATCACTGCAGGCATACAATGTCCCAGGGTATATATATCCTCATTCCAAAAAGTAGAAAGTAGGGGGATAAAAAGGAATGAGACTAAAGTAGGACTAAAACTTAGCAGGGCAAACATTAAACCCTGTAGCTCTAGGAGTTGTGGTGAAGTGTAAATGCCAAAGGACTTGGGCAGCTCCATCCACCTCTATGACATTGCCAGTGACAGTTCTCATGGCTTCTTTCTTGGGGTGGCTTTACTCACTACCTGGCATTTCCTCAGCAGATAATTCATGTTCCTGGCATTTTTAAGTTTTGTGATCTCCACTGCACTTTCAGCTTTACTCTCACAGCTTCAAGCACTGCTAGAGTCCCCTTAGCTGGCCTCCCAGATCTTCTTCTAAAGTCTGAGTGGAATCCTCTCTGACCTCACAACTCTTGTGTTCTGCATTCCTGTAAAGCCAGCACCATGTGGATGATGCCAAGGTCTGCTAACAGCTCACTCAGTAGCTAGGGCCCCTTGGATCATGGCTGCAGCAGCCTCTGTGTGCCTGGGTGGCTGAGCACTGTGAAAGTAGTCCCAAGGAGCCAATTCCATAATTGTACCTTCTCAGGCAGAGTTCCCTGGGACTCTCTTTTCAAAGCAATGTCAGTGATGAGCATTTACCTTTATCCTTTACGGTCTTGAGCCAGTGAAGGGTGGGGCTCTTCCTGAGATACCCTCAAAGTATCTTTCCTGTCTTTCTGCTGAATTTACTATTTGATGATATACAATGATACTAAGTAGATATAAGAAAGATTTTTTTCTTTCATGAAAATTCTGAATTAAACTTCCAAAAATAGGCTTATTGCTTATCAGGTGATAAAAAACAGTTCCGAAATATTGGAATTGAGATTTTTGATTTTCAAATAGAAATCAAAATACTGTTTTGCCCTGGCTTTGTAGGTGCCTGTTCCTTGAAGTTTTAGGCGACCTTTGACTTTTTCCACTTATGTGAAATAGGATGATACCTGCTACAGAAATGTATTATATCACCTGGGTGATTTTATGTCCTTTTAAAAACCACTTAATGAAATAAATCATTTTATGCCTAGTTAATTAATTATTTTAAAATGGTAATACTTCCCTCAAATAATCTACAGATCCAAATAAATTTCTATCAGAACCCTACCTGATTTCTTTGTAGAAATAGATAAACTGATTTTAAAATCCATATGGAATTGCTAGGGACATACAACAGAACAAGTAATTCTAGAAAAAGAATAAAGTAAGAAGATATCCATATTACAAAACTTACTTACTACATCAGTAATTCAGATAAGATGGTACTAGCACAAGGATAGACATACAGATCAGTGGAATCTAATCAAGTCCAGAAATGAAAATATTTTTCAATAGTCATAGTCAAATAAAACCATGTGTCAATCTTTGACAAGGATGTCAAGACCACTCAATGTGAAAAGAATCCTTTTGGCTAGGCATGATGGCACACATTTATAATCAAAGCACTCTGGGATGGTGAGGCAGGAGGACTGAAAGTTCCAGCTCAGTTTAGACAATTCAGTGATCTAGTAAGACCCTATCTCAAAATAAAAAGGGATGGGGATGTAGCTCAATGAAAAGGTCCTGGGTTCAAGTGTCAGTACTGAAAAAAAAGAATAGTTTTTTCAATAAATAGTGGTGAAACAACTGGAAACTATCCAAAAGAATGAAATTGAACCCTTATCTTATTTAATTCACAAAAATTAGCTGAAAAGGTAGATAGAGTTAGACGAAGACCTAAAACTGTAAAACTTAGAAGAAAACATAGGAGAAAATTTTTATGACCTCATATTTGGGAAAGGATTATTTAGATATGATATCAGCAAAAAAAGGAATCTGGACCTCATCAAAATCGAAAGTTTATTGATCTATTTCATACAACCAAAGAGCACAATAGTGGTCAGCAGAAGCTGGGGATAGCAGGGAGTAGGGAGGGATTCAGAAAGGCCACTCAATGGATGCTAAGTTGCACTTAGGAGAAATAAGTTCTGGTGATCTACTGCATGGTAGGGTGACTATAGATAACAAAAATGTACTATATAGTTCAAAAAAATCTCAAAGAAATAATTTTGAATATTTTAATCACAAAAGAATGTTTGAGGAAATAAACATATTTACTTTCATTTGAACATTACATGTTGTATATATTTATCAAAATACCACATGTTAACCAAAAAATATGTACAACTCTTTATGTGTCATTAATAAACTAATTATAACTTGTGCTTCCACAGACACTATATGGACAGTGAAAAGACAACACAGAGTAGCTGAAAATATTTTTGAATTACATATTTGATAAGAAACTTGTAAATAGAATATATAAAGAACTCTTATAACTTAATAATAAATATATAATGCAACTGAAATTGATCAAAGATCTGAAAAGACATTTCTTCTAGGAAAATATACAAATGACTAATAAGCACATGAAAAAATATGCATATGATTAGTCACTAGTGAGATAGAAATCAAAACTACAATGACAGATGTGACCTCACACTCACTAAAATGGCAAGAATAAAAAATTTAGATAATAGCAAATATTGGTGGGGACCTGCAGAAATTGAAATCTTTACAATTACATATCACAGCCACTTTCAAAAATACCCTTGCATGTCCTTAGATGATTAAATACAGAATTACTATACACTCAGTGATTCTTCTCTTAATATATGTTCAAGACAAATAAAAACATGTATACACACAAAAACTTGTACATGAATGTTTAGAGCAATATTATTCATAAAAGCCAAAATATAACTCAAATATCTGTCAATAGATAGTATATACACACAGTGGAAAATTATAAAACTATAAAGAAGAATTAGAATACTACTAAAAGGAAAAACCTTGAAAACATTATGCTAAATGAAAGAAGTCAGTCATAAAAGCTACATATTATATAATTCCATTTATATGAAATGTCCAGAATGGGCAAGTCTTTAGGGACAGAAAGTATGTAAGTGGTTGCTTGGGGCTGTGACAAGGGCCAGATAAGTGAATTAAAAGGTATGAGGCTTTTTCCCAAGGGTGGTAAAAATGTTCTAAAATTCAGTGTGGTAATAGTTGGACTAACATGTCAATATACTAAAAATCACTGAACTGTATACTTCACATGGGTGAACTGTACGGGATGATGACTACTTGTATATGGCAACTCTGCAAGGCCGTGGTACTCATTTATTTGGTCAAACATTACTTCAAATGTGAAGGTACTTTTAGATGAGATTAACATTTAACATTAACTCAGGAGACTGAGTACAGCATATTGCCCTCCATAATGTGAGTGAACTTCATCCAAAGACATACTTCCTTTGACAAGCGGGAATTCTTCCATCAGACTGCTTTGTTCTTGAACTGTAACTCTTCCCCAGATGTCGAGCCTCCCAGCCTACCCTGAAGATTTTGAACTTGCCAAGCCTTGAAAGTCGTGTGAAACAGTTCTTTAAAACAAATCTCTTCCTTCTTTCTATAAAATGTGTGTACTCATCCTGTTGGTTTTCCTGCTCTGAACAAGCATGACTAATACATATGGCATATAACATTAAGTTTCTATAAATCTGTTTAAACAGTGAACAAACTCAGGCAGAGTAAGGCTAATTAGCTGCCCAAGATCCCACAGAAAGGAAAGCCTCTTTTAGTGTAACGTGACATACAGGGTATTGTTTGTGTCCTTATCAATGTCGACCAAGTGTTGAGAAGCTGAGCTAAGTCTAGGATGGAGGTGTAGATTGCTGATACACAAAAATGGGGTCTGCTGCAGAAGGACTGAAGAAGAAGAATCAGGCTCTGTTGATCCATTCATGGAAAATTTCACATTTAGAAGCAGATTCTCCCATCTTTGAAATTCAATCTTAGAATATTTTTTTTCTTAAAAAGTACCATTACCTGTCTCCTTACTGCACTCCCCTGTACTGATCCTGGATCTCTTCATGGGGTAAATGCACAAGCTAACCACAAATGAACCTAAATGACCTTAAGTAATGGAAGACTTTGTTTTTTTTAAAATTTTAAAATATATATATTTATTGGTACATTTTAGGTATAAAATACATTTACATTTATCATTGTGTGTTTGTACC
>NW_004624752.1:18179122-18191198 GCF_000247695.1 Heterocephalus glaber
GGAAGACTTTGAATATACTCTTGCAAATGGTCTTTCCTCTAAACTTCTCTTCTTTTAGTAAATATTAAAATTAATAGGTAAATTATAAAAATGTTGGCTCTGCAGAATATTTCATTAAATCTTATGAATCAACTATGTACATATTTCCTTAGCAATGGATATTTCAACCATGTGAGTTGTTGGTAAAAAAAATCAAAGGAATGTTAATAAGTTCTTGTAGAAGGCATTGAAACTATGATACTATAACTTATAAAGTTAGTTATCTGAATTGCCTCTACTCACACATATAAGTGTTTCAGTGCTATTAATTTGGCCACTGTAAACAGGAATTAAAAGATAATACAAATTCTTATGCTGCATACTTGTAAAGTACAAGGTTTAAATAGAAGTTATAAAAGTAATTGCACCTTTATCTCTTCTCTGTGATCTAGCAATTAATGAACAGTCCTTATAGAGAAAGAAAAGTTCCATTTTTAATCTGTGGTCTAAGAACCTTTCTCCATTTCCACCACTGGAAAATTCTGGAGTTTTCTTTTTATCATTACAAACATATACACATCTGTGCTTCTTGGATTGTGATTTCCTGAGAGAAATACGCAAATTCCATATTACGCCTAAAAAATAATTACATTAAAACCAGTGTTTGTGATTGGTACTAAACTACATACCTTTGCTTTTGGTGATGCATCAGTCACATTTCATACCTTGTTGACATTACTGTGAGTTTACGTAAACAATGTCCTGTCATAGGCAGTAAAAATACATTAAATCATGTGACTTTATTATCAATATAGCATATGTAGTTATTAACACAAGTTACACTAAATGGGATTTATACCAGTTCTTGTTCAGGTCCTTTGTTTATTTGTTTGCAGTGCTGGGGGTCTAACCCAAGGCCTCATCCTTGCTAGCCAAATGCTCTACCACTGAGCCCTATCCCCAGACCGCTGACGAAGTATAGCAAAATTTAGCCATACACTAGAATTTCTTAGGGAGAAAACTTCTCTATTAGAAATGAGAAATGTGCTTCAAGAGAAGATACAATTGTGCTATTTCCTTAAGACATTTTTACTTCATTACGAAGATTAATAATATGTTGCAAAAATAAGAAGGCAATAAATTTTAGTGTTGAATTCCAAGATAAAATATGAATTCTATTCTTTGGCAATTTGGTAATTTTTCAAGATTGTTGTTAAATGACTATATGCATAAAAGATGGTGCAAATGAATCTGACTATGCAATCATAATCCCTAGTGGAAAGTACACAGTTTAGAAATTTTTGGTAAAGCTTTGGCTCAAAATGTATAAATATTTGGAAATGTTCTTGTATCACACCTTTTGAGCCAAGATTACAATCACCACCATACTAAAATAAGTAATTGGCAAAGCCTGTAAAGTTGCTAAGACTTTTCTGGATAGCCAAAGCCAAAAGGCCTTTTTCTGGGATGTGTTTCTTATTTAAATTGCAAAAGTCCTCATCCCACTTACTGATTTTGAATATCGTGGACTTTGGTTAAATAAGTGTTACTGCATTCTGTGGTCTTGTAGCAGGATCAAACACATTATGGCTTTGTTGGTGTCTCAGTATCTGTGGTCACCCAAAGCCTATGAGAGATTGTCACCCACTGTGAAATTTTTGGGCTGTTGCTTGAAGGAATCAAACATTTCATGTTGGGCAATATGACATATTCTTACAGATGCTTTCTTTTCTGTAAATGCTTCTGATGTAATTAATATATTAGGATGAGCCATATTTGCTGTTCTAATGATGAGGGAACCCAAAATTCTCTCTGAAGTTGGGAGATAACAGGTTGAGAGAATGGTTTTAATCCCTAGATTTATTTACCAGTGGAGGATGTGATAAGAAAACACATCCTGTTCATCGTCTTCACACCCTATATATTCTTGGGTAATGAAATGAGAAAACACTCTTAGTTTCCCTAATATCCAAGTTTATTCTTAGATATTCACAAGCAAGATGTATGATATAAATGTCATGCCAGAACTGCTAACAAAAACAGGGGGGTCGAGGTCCTTAATTGCAAATGAATGGCTGGAACAAAGCTCCCTCATCCACATTTATTCGACTTCAGAAGCTCTCAGAGTACAGACAGCACCTTCTTACAGGCTCATCTGCAGCCCAGATGGTGGAGCATTTCACATCTCAGAGTGCATTTCCCAGGCTTCTAACAACTTCTCCGATACCTGTGAAACACAAGTTACTGCTGCTGTTCACTTCATCAAACGGACAACTTTGGTTGCAAAATGGGAGGTTTTCTATGAGAAGAAGGGATGCAGATAGGCTAGGCGAAAATAGGTCAGCCAGCATAAAGCCCAGGAAAGTGATCAACAGCCACTCACCCTTCTCTCTGTGCAGTGTGTAGCTATGACTTACAGGGTAGAGTGAACTTCGTGGCCGTGTGTAAATGTGGAGTTAGGTCTCAGTTCTGCTTCTCACTCAACTCCACACAGCCTCAGCTTCCTAATTTTTATTTTTGAAAGTATAAAAATACAGCCTTTAAAGTTAACAATTGTAATTGTAATATAAATCTATGTAAATAAAGTAAGAAGTGAGCATCCAAGAGCATTTCCCCCACTTGCACACACTTAATACATTTCTGAGAGGTGGTGGCTGCTTAAATTCTGTACATATCTATGCCTCTTGGTACACAAACTAGAGATAAAAGTAAGTGTACAATAGTGGTTGTGAAAATAAAGGAGACAAAATATGTGTAATGTCTAAGACACTGGAAGTGTTGTCTTTCTTTTTTCTTCTCCTCCTCCTCTTTTCCAATTTTGTTTGTTTTACTTAATGTGATAATTATACACATTTGGATCCATTATTAAGTTTATAGGGTATTATCTTAATTATGTGTGGTTAAAACCAACTCAGAATCTCAGTGTCCTATAAATGCAGGTGTTTCTTTCTAGCTCATAGGCCCCTGGGTTGAAGTTTTCCTTGGGGTGTGCAGGCTGGCTGGGCATGGTTGTTCTAAGCTATGGCTGAGTCACACCTCTACCGGTTATTTATATCCAAGCTAAGTAAGACATCAATGTGGGTTTATTCTTTGCATGGGGGATGGCAGGTGAACAAAGGTGGCAAGTAAGTGAAAATTTGTGATGCCTAATTTTAAGAAATATAAATAAATATAGATAATATTTAATATATCTTCTTGTGTAGTATAAGGTATGGCTCTCCCCTCTCTTGTCTCCTACAACCCAAGAAAATTGTATGTGGTGTACATCACTTCTCTATGAAGTTTTTTTCCCTGCTGTTCTTTATGAGAGTGAACAGAATTGCTGAGATGTGGAGAACACAAGCTTTGAGAGGACAAAGCCAAATAGGGCAGAAGAGTAAGATGCTATCAAGAAAAGCAGTGGGTTTTCGACTATGCGAGGATTATCACTGAGCAAAATAAGAGTAGAAAAGCAAAGAGTGCTTAGGGTAAATGGAAAGAATTAAGGCCAGTGGTAAGGATACAGTGGTCCTAAACAATAACAGGAGAAAGAAGATGGAGAGAAAAAAAGGCTAATCAAAGTAGGGATAGCTTGGATTGTCCACACTTTCTTAGTTCTTTTTCTCTCCAACTTCAGAAAAGAAAAAAAAAAAGAAAGTACGGGAGAATAGATAATGTCATGTGTAGATTATCAAAAAGAGAGGATTCACTATTTTAAAAATTTATATTCCACTGTCATTTCTGTATTCTAAGAACAGAATAATCTATTATGTTATCTTATCTCATACACTGAGATCTAAGAGAGAAAATAAGCATGGCCACTTCCACTAGCTGCTGCTCCCTTAGGACCTCATGGTCACTGCTATTCAAAAGGAAGTTTCTCAGTGGTGTGACCAAGACAGTAGTTATTTTTCCCCCAAAATTATCAATAATAATGTTGAAGACATCTAAATATCTCACTTGACAGTCTTTTTCCTTTGTTTGAGCACTTCCTAATAGCCTGGAAAATACAATTTCATCTTGGGCTATTTTGTGTGATTCACCATTTACAAATAATCTTTTCGAAAAGTCTACTTTGAATTTTATTGTTTTAGTAAACTTCACATATGTGCTATGTGTACATACACACATAAATATATATATATACACATGGATGCACATATATGTATGTGTGCTCAATGTGTATACATACATGTGGCCTGTCCTTAAATCTGCAATTTCATTTTTTTCCAGTACCAGGAATCGAACTCAGGACCTTGTACTTGCCAGGCAGGCTCAGTGCTGCTGAGCTACATCCCTGCCCCTTGCAATTTCAATTTTGGGAGTAAGGGTAAATTAATAGATTAGATATGAGCTGATTCCCTTTCAGGGTAATATTAGGCATACCTAAAAGAAATGTGAACAATTCTTGGGTTTATTCTAAGTCAATTGTTAATCCCTACTATACTATGCAGCCTTTCTTATTTAAAATATTTCTTCTAGCATTATAAATTTATGAGGACTTCCTCTAATTCTCTCATCTGTGTTATACATCTCAGTTTCTTACACTTAATCAATTAATGTTTAAAAGAAACCCCTTGCTGAAAATGTAAAATAATCCTCTAGTTCAAAAGCGTTTTAATATACCTATATGCATATGACCCTGTTGTTCATAAAGATGGTCCAAATATTGTAAATTCCTGTAGGAATATTTCATACAGATAGACTATAGTGTATGAAAAGCTAGCTGGCCCTCTATAAGGTACAAAAACTTAAATTGTATTGTCTTCTTTCCACTCATTTTATTTTTAAACTTAAAACAACTATGATTCTCAACATAGTTAAAAGACAATCTTAAGGTTTAGCAGTATTAAGAAAAAATCTTTCAAAGAATTCATATCCCATGCTACTTCTCTAGATGAATGGAATATCAAAGGAGGAAAAGCCATAAATATTTGACTGATTTAGTGATTTCACACCCCATTTTACATTTTTACTTAGAGAACACCTTTAAAATAGATCTTTACTGAATGTTCATGTAGAAGCACTTGAAGTTACAATTTCATACTGAATTAGATGTTCCTTTTAAGATTAGCTCAGTATGTTTTGTGACCAATCAATCAACTTTAGGAGTCAACAGCTATCAGTATTATTTAAAAATTATTCAGAAAGAGCCGGGGACTTAGCTCAGTGGTGCCGCCGCCTGCCTCGCAAGCACAAGGTCCCGAGTTCCATCCCTGGTACAAAAAAAAAAAAAAAATTCAGAGAAATTATGTGTATTACTCTCAACAGTGGGGGGTAAATTGTTAGTTCATCTTCAAAATTATATACGTTAGCCCAAAATTCCAAGTACAGTAGGGCTTGTAAGTATGACTGAAGAAAATCATCAATCATTTTGATCAGAAAAAAACATAATTTAAAGAATATTAGCTCTTCCCACCTGCATTAATCAAAAGGAGTAAGGTAATTTTTTTGCAGGTTATTTACTATTATATAGATTCAAAAACATGTTTAATAAAAATATAGTTATTTCAAAATAAAGGTACAATCGCCCAAGTTTTTAGAGACAGTGAAAAAACAGCAATGGTAAATAATACTTGTACTCCTAACCTCCTTTGTGGATTTTAGAAGAATTCACATATATTATCTAATTTAACCCTTGAAATGATCTCTTGCCTCTAAAATGACTATGGTTAATCACTGTTTAGAGAGGTATGGGCACTAGTTATCTAGATAACACCATTAGAATGCTGACCTGAGGGCTTGGCATTTCAAAACCTGTGCTAAAATGAAAAAATGGAAACAAAGTCTCTGTAAATAGGGAGGGATGGAGGGGTTGAAGGGAAGGCAGGGGAAGGGGGAAAAATAAGAACCAAGAGAGATTATGTAAAGGTGCAAATTTCCAATGATGAATGCCGTTATATTGTATACCGAAAATGTACCACTAAAATAAAATTTTCAAATAAAGAAACCTGTGCTGGCTCTGTTTCACTACACCATTTCTCTTTCCAAACACACTTTCTCATCAGCCCAAACAAGATAGCATAAAGACACAATACTTTATACTAGGTAATTAGTTTTTTGCATACTTGGTTCTTAGCAACAATCAGATGGAATATCATTAATTTCCTTTTTCTATGATGTTTTTAATCATGGAATTTATTTTATTAGTCTTTAATTATCAAGTTACATTTCAAGCTATTAGCAGGATAATTGAGGGTACTATTTCATTGATTTATTTATTAATTTAACATGCCTTTTCCATCATCTATATAGTAATATCTATATTGAATGCCAAGGACATAAAATCCATTGAGAAATCGTCACTGTATTCAAGCATACAGTCTTCTGAGAAAAAGACAAGTAAATCAAAGATATCACAGAAATATTCACTATGTCAGTAATGCGTTGAAAAGCAGAAAAATGTACTAGAATTGAGATATACTTCCATGGGCTTTTTAAAATTTAACTTTAAAAGGGAAGATGGAGACAGAATGATTGGAAGGGAGTCCTGACACAGGACGACTTTTTCCAGGATACACAGGCACATTGAATTGTGTCTGGAGCTAAAATTCAGCTTTCCCTGGTCCTAGATCAAGTTAATAAGTCCTATGACAATGATGAAGTATTGAGTTGAAAGAAAGAAAGAAAGAAAGAAAAGAGAGACAGGGAGATGAGAGAAGTCCTTTGGTAAAGCAGTGTTCATATGGACAGATTTTCCCTCCTTCTTTGGGGAAGGAAGGGTAGTGTTAGCAATTAAATCTAAAGGTTCCACAAAGGACTCACATGTTCAGAGGTGGAGATTTTGGAAGACGATTTGATATTGAGCTGCCATACTTAGCAGTGGACTGATGAGTTCAGAGCTGTATGTGCTGTTAATGTTACTGGTTTTAGGGTGCCAGAGTCTCCTTCTAGAGGTGGTTTCTAGGCTCTTTCTGTCCTGAACAAAGAATTGGTCAAAACAAGTGCAAAAGGTAGCAAGGTTTCACATTTATTAAAGGTAGAAAAAGAAAGGCTCTCTGCAGAGATTTTGCCAAGCAAAAATAGGAAAAGAAGTACACTCTACAGCGCAAGAGAGTTCTACTATGAGACAACACAGTAGCCCCGAGATCAGTGACGACTGTCCTCGTATATCTCCCACTCCTCAGCTGATGTCAGATCTAGGCCATCCTATCCAAACAAATGACTGTGGAACACTAGCACTAAAGAAGGTGTAACTTCCCCAAATTGGGACCACTAATCATTGTTGAATAATATTTTTATCATTTCCAAACAATCAAAGCTCACAAAAATTTGTTTAATAACAAATACATTTGTTTAAAGGTACATATTTTAACATCATTACATGGAAGCAATTTAGAATGCTGAACTGGATTATTCTCTCTAAATTCCACTTTTTGTGCCCAAGACTGACTTGAAAATGTTTAGTGAATGAAGTGACATTCTAGGGTGAAAATTTCCCAATGGCACTTCCAGAAATTTATGAACAGCATAGTTATAGTTAAATATATTTCTACAAACTAAACTCCTACTAGAAAAACATTTCTAATCAACAGTGCTGAACAGGAACATTTTTACCTCATTAGCTAGTCATTGGAAACTAAAAACTGAACTTGGTTCCAAGTTTTTTACTTTAGGAAAAGTAGAATATGTCCATAAAAATTTGCCTGGAGAAAAATGGGAGGAGAATTTTCACCAAATACATTTAGAAAAACACATGACTGAATCTCTTGTATGCAACTTGTGTTGCCGAAAATGTCTTAAATTAGGAGATAGGAGAGGAAGGTGAAGATTATACTCTTGGGTCAGCCAGTAACTGTTTCATTTAAAATGCTTTTGTCTTTTTGTGTGCTAACTATAAACCAAGAAATTAGACAAATTTATCTTTTCACCTAATTGTAAGCTATTATACCACTTATTTAGTTTTCATTTCAGTTTTGTAAGCAAAAAATCCTCAATGAATAAGTATCTAAAACTCAATCAAAAGAAATGTGTTTTATTTAAGAACCATAATAAATAAATGAGGATTTTTTTTTCAAAAAGTTAAATTATAGCAGACTAATAGAAAGACCAAAGTAAAATAGGGATTACAAATAAGGTTGCTATTAAAACTCTCTTCCTCCCTCTCTCTCAAACACACATACATACACACACACACACACACACACACACACACAAACTGTCTAGATTTGAATTCAAAATGTATGTATAAAACAGTATTAGTAGAATCATCTAGATGCTTATAAATAGTTTATTAGAAATAGAATCTCAGGACCTCAGCCAAGACATACTAAATTAGAATTATATTATAAGATCCTTAAGTAATTCTTACGTCCATTGAATTAAGTAATATAAATTTCTACTGATAATGTAGGTAACTCTAACAAAATGGTTTCTGCCACATAATTTAAGAAATTAATTTAGTCAAAGTCCATTTCCCATGGAGTACTGTTACTGTTTCCTTTTTTTCAAATAGTTAAAACAAGGGTAAGTTTGATTGTTTGCACACATTTAATGATTTCTCAAATTTCCAACATGTTAATTCTGTTAAACTGAGGGAATTTTGACCTAAACCTGCCTCCATAGTTGGGTGATCTGACTCTAAGCAGCTTCTGTACATAATGAATTTTGCCCTGGCTTTTTGTGCAAACAAACTGCAACTTAGCCTGAGATTAAATAACCAAGCAACTGAGGCTCAGGCAATCAGAGTTGATCTTTAGCCAGTCACAGGCTACCAGCTGATTCAACCGTGTCCATGTAAGGTAAAGGCCAACCACAGCCAATCAAATTGTTTCTGTAGGTTGCTTCCTTTTCTCTGGCTATTAATACAACCAGAGCATGTGGTGAGATGGAGTATTTTGAACCATCTTTGGTCTGGAATACTGCTTGGTTCTAGAACCTTTTTTTTTTTTTTTTGCTCAAGTGAAATTTGTTAAAGTCAATAAAGCTTTACTAAACAATATCTTTATTTGTGGGAACTAATCTTGTTTATCAGACCAAAGGGATTCAATCCACTGATTTTAGGAGAAAAAAATCTAGGTTAAACACTAGTTAAGAAAGCACTCAGAAATTCAAAGTTTCTTTCTGATTGTTGAGCTGTTACCCTAGCATGCTATATAATGACAGAAGGTTTTCTTTTTGTCAATTGTTCACTATTTTTCACTCAGAGCAAAACCAGTTCATAATCCACCACTTCCTTGCTCTTACTCTTTGCTCTCCTTTGTAACAGGTAACAGCACTCCTTCTTTAGGCTCCAACTGTTGGAAAGCCTGTGAGAAGAGGGTGTTCAATCTACATTCTATGATTTAGAAGACTTGAAAAAAATTAAGAATCACAGAGGAGAAATGAGATGCTAAGCACAAAGATGAAGTAAGAATGAGATAGGATCAGGTCAAGGTAGAGGAAAGGATTTAGTGAGCAAAATAAAATGCATAAAGTTACTTTAAAATAAAGCTTTCAGCCTGGTGCATTGATGCACTTCTGTAATTCCAACTACCCAAGAGGCTGAGGCAGGAGGACTGCAAATTTGAGGCCTGCCTAGGCAACTTGGCAAGACCCCATCTCAAAATTTAAAAACAAAAAGGACTGGCAAATGTAGCACAGTGGTAGAGTACCTGTAATTTAGGACTCCCAGAACCGCAAATAAAAAGAAAAGAAGGAGCAGGAGGAGGAAGAAAAGACCTGTCCCTTCTTTTTCCTATTGTGATGTCATCTTACAAGTTATATTAAAAAATGATTCTGGAGGGCAGTTTGAGGATTATATAATTTGAAGTGGAAAGAAAAAGACAAAAGAACACGAAGTAAAATTAAAGAAATAAATTACACTATAGTTTTTGTATAGTTTTTTTTAAAGTATAGCAACTTTCTGCTTTTAAAATAATTTTTATCCATTATTATTTATTCATTCAACCAGACATTTATTTCTTCAGTAAATATGTATTTAGTAAACTATTTTTCAGGAAACATTCTAGATGCTCAAAATACATTATTGAATGCAATACACAAATATTTCTTCCCTCAAGGGGCATATATTCTAACAGAAATTGCAGTGAGGGGAAGTAAAAGAAGTGTATGAAAAAAATAAATAATTGCTAGAGAATTCCATTTCAAATTATATGGATAATTTACTTTCATTCTATCCCATATCAACTGAGAAAAAGAGTTCAAGCAGTGGGGGAAATAAAGTGTATAGAAATATAAAAGAAAAAGCTAAGGATCACTCTTAAAGTACTTCACAATTAAGTAAAGGAGGTATGACAAAGACATAGATAAATATTATAAAGGGCAGATTACGCCAAGTGATTATAAAAAGCATTACAAAGGGTTTCAAAGGACTCAGGGGAAAGAATTTTTTATTTAAATAAATGAGATGACAAGAAATGAGAACATGGAATATTCCATCAGAGAAAGGAAGTGCTAATTTTAAATAGCTTAAGTAATAGATGTGACAAGCTATGCTTAAAGAAAATATTTCAACTGCATAATAAAAATATATTTCCCAAGTTGAAAAATATATTTTAAAAATCTGGCTGATTTTGAACTTCAAAGAATGAAAGCTCTGAGCTTTGGCTAATCCAAAAGGAATATTTATATAAGGTTTTATAAACTGCCAGTATCCTTGTTTTGAGACTATTTCCTTTTGGTTATGTACCTTTATTTTCACTGTTGGTGTCACTCAGCAACTTTGTTTTTGTGGAGTATGAATTAAAATTAAATTTTAATTTTCTTAGCTTAGACGTTGTTTCATTTGTCAGGGAAATCACTTCTGAAATGGAGGGCAATATTAGGTAAAGGTGGAGATTGTGCTAAAACTGCCAATCAAATAGGAAACCAAGAGCTGAAGAGAATAAATCATCAGTGAAACACTCAGCAATCAATGTCTCCATTGTTAGCTCAATGTTTTCTTAAAAGCATTAAGAAAAGATGAATTCACTCATTCTTTGAAGAAATAAGTCTCACCTGATTCTTAATTTTAAGCAACAGATGGACAAACAAGGAAACTCAGTACAACTACCATGGAGAAAAGAAAATGAGCATGGAAGAGTACAGACAGATTTTTCCAGTCCCAGAAAGCAGACGATGAAGAAATAAATATTAGACCAATATAAAAATGTTACTAAGGACCACAGTGAGCTTTTATATTATGCTCAATAACACAAAACTTGTGCCAAGATGGCAGGATGGAAACATTGGAAATTCCTCATCCATAAAATCTGATACCATTAATGATATGGATGGTCAGTGAAACAAATGGATGTACAAAAATCCTTTCGATTGACATCACTCCAAAGGTATAGAGGTAAACCTTAACGTAAGACAATGGAACATAATACTAAGATCTATTCATAGGGTGTACATGCATCAGATTGTGTCTGTTTTCAGACTGAAAGGAGAAGATCCCAGTAAATCCAAGCTCATGACGTGGTAACACTAGGTTCACCAGAAGACAGTCTGCTTCCTTGCTGATTTATACCCAAGTCCAGAGCTGAATTTAATTGTTTCCTCTGCATCAGGTCACTATTCCTCTAACTCAATCACTGCACTCAGGGGGAAAATGATGAAATGTCCTAGTTGTCTGGGCTAAAGTTTTGGCAAATGTTCCACCCTGGAGCTGAAAGGGAAGGTGTAAAGTCAGTGTTCTGTCACCACAACAATAGATGCTAACTGGCAAAAGCAACACATAATCTACTACATCTAACAAGCAAAATGCTGCAAAAATTGTTTCATACTTCGCTATATTGTTTTTTTCACTGCTAGTTTATTCCTTCTCCATTAAAAAAAAATCTACTGATCCCAGTTTGTTCCAGAAAGCAGCCTTCTCCATGTCTCATTTTTGTCCAGAAATCTTCAAAGATCCTTCTGGTTTATGGAACAAATGTCAGACTCCTTAGCCTGACTTTTTTTAAATACTTTTATTGGTACATTTTAGGTATACAATATAATGACATTCATCATTGGAAATTTGCACCTTTACCTACTCTCTTGGTTCTTATATTTTCCCCCTTCCCCTGCCCTCCCTTCAACCCCTTCGTCCCTCCCTATTTATAAAGGCTTTGTTTCCATTTTTTCATTTTCTCATATTAATTCCATTCCCTTCTTTCCTTTCCCCTACCCCTTCCACTTCCCCTTCCCCTTTGCC
>NW_004624752.1:18204149-18217901 GCF_000247695.1 Heterocephalus glaber
CCTCTCTTTTGTTATCTGTGTCCTCTCTAGATTTATTAATCATGCCTTGCACTATGGGCACAATCTCTGCTGTTATGTGAGAAATTATTTCTGATTTCATTTTTTCCAGATCCTCTTTCATTGCTACTTCAGGGAGTCCAGTTGGTTGAGTATCACAGTGTTCCATGTCCTTTCCCTTTTGGGGTTGCTTCTAGGTGATGTGGAAGTCTGGTTCTAAGGCTTGTTTACCTGTCTTTTCATTTCATAGGGTGTGTGTGTGTGGGGGGGTGTTCCTGGCACCCACGTGGCTCACCTCTGCTGTGCTCCGAGCAGTGGTATGTTGACCTGGAAGCCTCCTACTCTGCATTGGGAGGTGTCACATGTTGACCCTGAAGCCTCCTCCACTGGGAGCTGTGGCACATTGACCCGAAAGCCTCCTCTGCACTGGGAGCTGTGTCCTTAGCCTGACATTTAAGGTCCTTCACATTCTAATCAGGCCCAACTTTACCATTCCTATCTCCACCATTAGCCTGTTCTGTTGTCTTTATAAAATGCATCTTCTTTGCAACTTTGCTTGTCTAAATTGTCCTGATAGTTTAATAATCAAAACAAATGCCACCTTTTTGCATGAAGCTGAAAGTAATTTTGTTCTCATTCCACTTCCCAGGAACACAAGCCACAGTATCCATTACTTTCCACTTGAGTTAGTTATTTCTGGTGCCTATCACAGTCCATACTCCCCACTGAAGGCAGAATTTAGGTCATAAACATCTTGACTACTTTTGAAACAAAGTACTTTATACTCAATAATATGAGGGTTTTTTAAAAAACAATAAACTAATAAATTCAGAATACTCAAGAAAAAATAACTTGCCCTAGGTCTTCTCTACTTAGGCAGAATAAAAAGCTTTTGAATTTAGAAAGAAAGCATTTTCAAACCAATCATGCATTCATATACACATTCAGCGTTCCATTCATGAAACTTCTGTTCACTACAATCCCTGAGCTAGGTACTCTGCTAAGTAACAGAGACACAAAATTCAATGCCTTGGTTTTCATTCTTGAGCTCATAGTTTTGGTGGAAAAACACAAAAGTTACAATGGAATAAGATGATATGAATCAATATTTGAAAGTAGTATTTTAAGTGGAAAGAAAGGAACAAAAGAATGCTAAGTAAAATTAAAGAAACAAGTTGTGTTTGGGAGTTGTGAGAATTCAATGTACAGTGTATTTTGGAATACAGAGAAGGATGGTTGGAAACTATTGACCAAAGTCTGCTTATGAAAGACTTTATATTGCATTAAAGGAGTTTGCATTTCTTCACATAGGTAATTGGGCATTTGTCAAAATTTTGAGTTAGAGATTGGTATCAGATTCAGGCATTAACAGCCAATATAAAGCATGGACAGAGGCTAAGAAAGACAGGACTAGAAAGTGAGTATAACTTGAAGATTCTTCCATGAAAAACAAGAGCTATTTCAATATTATTAATTGGATCAGAGAATATAAAACATAACAGATTTTAGAGGACCGGAAATGATCATATTGAATTTTAGATTCATGAAACTTTCAGATGAAGGTATCTAATGGGTGAGATAAAGGACTTGAAATAAAGACAATCTTTTCTATCTCACTATTATTTGTGGGAATATAAGAATGAAAATGTATTCAAAGTAAACCAAAAAGGTTATTGTCTTATACACAATAAAATTATGATACATTGTCAAGGTAGATTAAAAATATAATTTGCCACCTGGCTTATTTGGCTTATGCTTCACAAGTTTGAAAGAAAATTAATAAACTGACAACTAAATTTATAACTTTTAACATTAGGATGATCCAAGTTGTTCAGACTGGTGACTTCAAGTTCCTTACTGGACTCTCACCCAGTTACCAAAACCCAGAGGACTGATATTTTAAAAACATTTTCCAGTCTTTTTTGTTGGGACTTTTTTTTTCATTTTGTTTCTCTGGAATTTTATCCCAATTATTATCACTTTGTGGGTACCACAAAAACTTACTCAGTACTTCGGTTTTTTGAAAAAGTTACAAACATGTTAATTTTTTAAAATTCTATTAGACTTCATTGAGAGCACAGAAAAGACAAAACTGAGAATTGTTTTGGTTTCTTTGAAGGAATTATATTAATCTGGTAGACTGTATATACACTGAGAAATTCTTACATGCAAGTAAAATATTCCTCACCTACAAATTTAGCAATTGGTGAGCAATATGTTATTTGACTACTTACACTTGTAAAAATACTCCTCTTACACATTAAAAGCAAATGATTGAGCTGATTCCTTGAAAAATATTGAAAATTAAGTTCTGAACCACTTTGCATTTCAGTGAGGAAACTGTAATGGGGCAGGAGCTGAAGTCTGATGTAAATGCTACTGGATTTGGCAAGTTAACTAAGTTTAACCAAAGAGATTCATAACACAAAATTCCTACAAGAGTTTCTGCTCAATTATATAATTTAATTAAATATGATGCAAGTTTTAAAAGAATAAAAAGAGAAGCCAGTGACTAGAAAATACATATTTGATAAAGGACATATATATATATTTATATATATATATAGTTTGTGCATGTGTGTGTGTAGTTTTTAAATTCAGCAATAAAAAAACAAATAATCCAGTTTATAAGTGGGCAAAACATCTGAACAGACTCCTCCAAAGAAGATATAGGACAGCAAATAAGCTTACGAAGAGATACAGTACTCAATATGATACATTATTAGGGAATTACAAATTAAACAATGAGATACCACTACTCTTTTACTAGAATGGCTAAATTCCAAACTTCTGAGAGTACTAAATGGCAGTGAGGATGTGGTGCAATAAACCTGTAAAAAATATTTATAAATTTTATGCATGTCACCAAGTTTGGAAGCAATCAATATGGTCTTCAATGGATGAATGGATAAATACATGCAGTGGAATACTCTTTGGCAATAAAAAGATGAGATAAATGACAAAAAGACATAGAGGAAACAATCTCACATTTCTAAGTGAAATAAGTCTGAAAAGGGTGAATATTTCATGATTCCAAATATATGACATTCTAGAAAAGGTAAAACTATACAAAGAGTTAACAAATACAGAGTTGGAAGGAAGGGATGAACAGATGGAACACAAGATATTTAGGGCTGTAAAAAAATCTTTGTGTGATACTGTAACGGTGTGCACATGAAGCCACACATTTGCCAAAGCCCATAGAACTGCACAACACAAAGACTGAATACAAAGCCAACTATGGACTTCAGTCAATGGTCATGTATCAAAGTTGATTGTAGCGAATGTACCACACCAGTACAAGATGGTGATAATGTATGAAAAATATGATGGAAGTAAAGGCATACTTGCCAACATATGCTTTCCACTCAGTTTTCTAGTAAACCTTAATTCTTTAAAAAATAAATTTTGTAATTTAAAAATAATGATACAAGTAACTGCTTATTTGTGCTTGAAGAAATGTGAAGTCTGAGAATGTGGAGGAGTCCATAATGATTCCAACTAGAGATATCTATAAAGATTTCATGGTGGGGATTTAAAATAAGTGTTGAAGGATGAGCTAAATTTAATAAGAACAATTCAAACAAAGAAGAAATGTTTTATCTGGTAACATTTCATAAACATAACTCTGCATGGAATGATAATCATTCAGACTGGGTATGTCCTGTTATATTGAGAGACATAACATGGAATGACGATGTTTAAGTTCTATTTTTCTTTTATAATTTATTATAATATAATTATATCTTTCTTTGTTTGAAAGGCATGCAAAAATAGGCATGCTAAGAAACTACTGATGAAAGCTTCCAAAGATGGTAAAATCAACCAAATAGTCTTTTCTACCTTGGAAATATTTTTCCTTTTGCCAATGCTGACATTGTTACTTAATGATTGTATTTTTCTCTTTTTTCTCACTACCAAACTTTTCTAATAAATTGGCTACATTCAATTCTTCAATATCCATTCTTTGTTATTGCTGTTCATGGTACTCAACCACCAGGCAGTCTGGCCACAAATGATTCCTTCACCCTGATACTTATTAGATAGCTGCAAAAAGCTGAGATAAGGTAGTGTGATAGCTTAATTTCCAACTGGGTTAAGAGATTCCTGGAGAGATGGTTGCACCAAGGGATCATGGGGTCAGCATACTCAGTGGATTAATTCACTGATATGCACAGCTGAATGTGCTGTTATTAGCTGGGGCCTGGTCTGGAGAGGTGCTCACTGGGGGCACCTTTAGAGGGCATATCTCTCACTGCGCTCTTCCCCTGTGCTCTGCTTCTGGGTCACCATGAAGTGAGCAGCTTGGGTCTATGATGATGTTCCTGCCTTGAACCCAGGTGATCGTGAACTAAAGGCTCTGAAACTGTGAGCAAAACTAAAGCTTTCCCTCTTTGTATTGTCAGGTATTTGGTTCCAGAGATGAAAAGTTGACTAATACAGATAGTTTGAAAAATGAAGGTATTAAAGACATGGCAGAATGAGTGTCATAAAAAAGTGTACAGTGTCATTGCTAAAACAGGCAGAAGGGAGGCAAAATACATAGTTCTATGCTCACTCTTGTGTACTATATCTAAAAATTGACTTTCAATAAAATATTCTATGTAAAGATAGATATAAATACACACTTATGTTAGATAAGCTTCATAAGTACAGAATGTTTATTTATTCATTTTTTGTTCACTGCTTTATATCCAGTGTCTAAAATAGTTTCTGGTAGTTGGAGCCACACTGTTAATATTTTTTGAATGAAAGAACACAAATTTGCAGGAAAACCAAGCAAACTTAAGACTTCAAATTATAAATCCAATCACATCATATCTTCAGGTATAGCTAAAAGATTGAGCTAAAATCTATAACATAGAAAATTGGAATTTTATCATTTTCTTTGGCAATTATCCACTTTTTAATGTTCATGTTAATGTTTAAATGTTAATGAAAAAGTTAGTTTCAAAAATATTGCATCCTGGAAGAAGTCCAAGACAAGGGAATCCTTGGGAGGAAAAACAAGGGGAAAGATCAAAACCAAAGGAAATGTAAACAAATTTATATAGCATAGAATTATCATTGATCACAGAAATGTCAACTGTCTAGGTACATGGGTTATTTATACTTTCATTTTTCTAAATATCCTCATCTAGACAAAGTGTACACATCATGTATATGCTTACCAAATATGCTATAATTTTGAGTCTGATAGGGCTCATTTTTAGTTTTAACTAGAGATATTTGAGAATGGGAAATTCTGTTTCCTCATGTTTGAAGAGAGCATCACAGAATATCCTCCCTCAGAATTTGAATCATTCATTCTATTAAGAGAGTTTAAAATATTTCTGTTCTGCTTTGTAACTAAAGTTAACAAAAGTTAACAAAAGCTAGATTTCCTCGTGAGGCTTTGCTAAATTACTTCTGGCCAGATGGCTTCCATATTCTGAGTTTCTTTCCCATGCTGATCTTTGATGATACTCAGCTGTATTGGCTGCTTTGTCTGTTTAACCTTTTCTCACTATCCTGTCATCCTACTAAAAGGGATTCCCCATGGATCAACCCCTAGACAAATTTTTTTATGGAACTTCACCCAAAAATAGAATTGAAATACTACATATGAAAATAACAATTAGGCAAAAATTTCATAAAATTAAAGCTTAAAATGCATGCCTAATACAGGACAATCTGTTTTATAGTTGTTTTTAAGGACTGTCCTATTAAAAACTGCAGATAATGGTTAATAACTTCATATATACAGTAACTGGCAAAGTGTTTTGTTTTGTAATTAGTATTTTTAATACCATGTATCTTTCAAGAAAACAATTTTTGATAGATGGCCCAGTTTATATAAACAATTAATGAATATGCAATATATGATCAACATATGCAAGTACTACAGTTAATAGATGCTTGCTGATGACTAGGATAGTTATTTTTATAAAGTTGGAGTATTTTTCCTATTATTCTAGTTTTCTTCCTCCTCTATCAAGAGTCATACATCAGTTTAACACAAATAATATTCATCTTCAATAACTGAATGACTGGACTTCAAATAATCTTCCTCCCTATGTATTTCTAGAATCACTGAGGGATGTAGAAGGGTTCCAGAATTATCCTAGTCATCACTTCTGCCAAGTGCTTTGCTCCTTCTGCCAGTAATGTTTCCTTCTCTCTCCTTTTGTTTTCTGGACTTTTTCCTTAGTTAATTGCTACTCCCTGCTTTGGCACCTCATTCCAAGCACAGATTTGGAATATTCCCTAGCTCCCCACAGCACCAGCCCATTTGATTTAAAAATATTTTACTAAAGTTTTGAGTACAAAAAGAAATTTTCAGGGCCGAGGATTTAGCTAAGTGGCACCGTGCCTGCCTCGCAAGCGCACGGTCCTGAGCTCGATCCCCAGTCCCAAAAATAAATAAATAAATTTTCAGAATTACAAAAGTGTACACCCAACACATAACACAAACAAAACAATTGAGACTGAATTAAACATTTGAGTTCTCCCAAAGTTCTCAGACCAGGACACTCCACAGGATCTCTTGGATAGTCAGCAACTGAGCTTTCACCAACTATTATATTACAAGGATCACTGTCCCTCCCTCCCTCTCTCCCTATCAAAGAATCCAGACATCCACTCTCAGATACACCCTAACAGGTGGGTTGGTGGAATGGATTCTTGTCAGCTTTCCCAAGAGCAAATTAGCCCTTTACAAGTTTTATGTTTGGAAGAATGGCATTTATTGTCTTTAACTTCCTCATTCCAGAATAGGATATTGACTTTTCCCAAAAGCAAGCCTGCATCATCCCTTTTAAATAAAAACAGTCAGCTTTGACATGACTTGTATCATCCCCTCACTGTCCCCACACAAACATTAAAGCCATTGGGCGAAGACATATAGGCGATTGGATTCCATACACATAGTTTAGCAGTATACTTTCTATTCATGTGGGTCATGCCCTCACATTTTATCAAGGTATATTTTAAGTATAATTTTCCAAGTATTAGCAAAAGAACATATCTATTTCTATGAAAGTGGGGAATTTTATAAATATATTTTCTATGTTCTTATTTAAGAATTTGTTATAGTAACAATTTCTAAAAGTATTAGAAAAGCTTGGAGGATATTTCAGGAATAACAAACATTTAGCAGCTTGAAAATTCACTGATTCAGTATTTCCAAACTTTGGTTGTACATTCAAATCAGGTAAAGTTTTGGAAAATACCAATATTTGGCATCTACTCCCAGTAATTCTGCTTTAAGTGGTGTTGTGAGTCACAAGCACCAACATTTTTTTTTTTGTACCGGGGATCAAACTCAGGTCCTTGAGCTTGAACAGCAGGTGGTGAAACCACTGAGCTAAATCCTGGGGGCACCAACATTTTTGTAAAAAAAAAGGTCTCTAACTTATTATACCTGCAGCCAAGACTGAGACTACCACATGAATTCTGAGTGTGGTGTGTGTGTGTGTGTGTGTGTGTGTGTGTGTGTGTGCATGTGTTGGGGCAAAGCATAGGGATTATGTGTTGGAATGAACAATAGAGATTACAAACTGTCCACTAAGAGAATTCCACTAAACAGTACGAAAGACTCAAGGAAGTGCAACAAAAATATTATTTGCATTTGATTAGAAAGTTACCTCTTTATTACAGAAATTAAGCAAAAATTTACTTGTGCTGCTTTTCCTAAAACTAAACCTTTTATTATGATTTTTTGAAATTCATCTCTAAATCTAAAATTTATCTTTTTCCTTTTGAAAGCGAAAAATAAAACTCTACTAAAAGTTCATATTAAAAAACGATTAGAATTAATAAATGAATTCAGTTAAGTTGCAAGATACAAAATCAATATTCAAAAAATCAGTAGCATTTTTGAAACACAAATAATGACCTGATTGAAAAAGAAAATGATCCCATTTATGATAATATAAAAACAAAAATAAAATACTTAGCAATAAATTTGACCAAGGAGGTGCAAGACATGTATACTGAAAACTATGAAACATTAATCAAAGTAGTTGAAGACACAAATAAATTGAAAGATACTTCTGTGCTATGAATCTGAAGAATTAATACTGTTGAACTGTTCATACTACTCAAAGCAATATACAGATTCAATGCACTCACTATCAAAATCCAAATAGCACTCTTCATTAGAAAAAATAATCATAAGATTAACATCAAATCACAAAAGACCTGAAAGAGCAAAAACAATTCTGAGAAAGAAAAAACAAAGCTGAGCATCATACTTCCTGATTTAAAATTATATCACAAAGCTATGCAAATAAAACATGTAGTTCTGGCATGAAAACAGACATAAAGGCCAATAGAACAGAATAGAGACTTTAGAAATTAATTCAAATAGATACAATCAACTAACTTTTGACAAAGGCATCAAGAGGACACAATTTGGAAAGGATAATTTTGTCAATAAATGGTGCTAGAAAAGCTGTATTTCTACATGCTAAGAAATGAAATTGGAACTTTATCTTGCTCCATCCACAAAAATCAACTGGATGGATCCAACAAAATTCGAAAACCTAACCAATTCATTCCCAAATCTAACAAAATAAAGAATCTAAATATAAGACTAGAACATTGAGGCAATGTTCCTGGACACTGGCTTTGGCTATGAGTTTTTGCATATCGCACCAAAAGCTGAGACCACAAAAGGAAAAATAAATAAATGGAGCTACATCAAATTAAAAAAGCTGCTGCACACCAGAGGAAATAATAAAAACAGTAAAATGTTAACCGACAGGTTGAGAAAGATATTTTGCAAACCATATATCTAATAGAGGTTAAAGAGTGTATAAAGAACTTATATAACTCAATAGTAGAAAAACAAGTAGCCCAACAAAAATATGAAAAAATATGAATAGATATCTCTCCAAAGAAGATATAAAATGGCCAACAGATATAAGAAAGAATGCTCAGCATCATTAATTGCCAAGGAAATGGAAATCTAAATTGCTGAGATACCACTATACATCTGTTAGAATGGCAATTGTCAAAAAAATCAAAAGCTAACAAATGTTGAAGATAGGAAGAAAAGAAATCTTGGATACTGCTGGTGGGAATGTAGATTGGTACAGTCACGGAAAACTGAATGGAAGTTTCTGAAGAAATCAAAAATAGAACTACCACATGACCCAGCAATCTACTTCTCAGCATACACCCAAAGGAAATGAAATCACTAACTTGGCAAAAAAATCTACATTCCCATGTTCATTGCAGCATTCTTCACAATGGCCTAATGGACAAATTAATAAAGAAATTATGGTACACATTCATAGTGGAGTATTCCATTCTAAAAAAGCATGAACTTTTGCCGGTTTGTCACAACATGAATGATCCTAAAGGACTTAATGCTAATTGAAATAAGCCAAACATAAAAGAAAATTATTGCGTAATCTTTTATGTGGAAATCTAAAATAAAAATAAATAAATAAATAATATTTACAGAGATAGAGAACAAAATAGCATTCCTGGGGTGGGGGGGGGATGCAAGAAATCAGGAAATGTAAGTCAGAGAATTCAAAGTAGCAGATATATATTAACAGCCTAAAACTCTAATAACATTTAACATGAATAATATAGGTAATGAAATTGTACTGCACATGAGATTTCAAGTTAAATGAGGTTTCATCTGCTCTTGACACACATGAAACACAGGTAGCTATGTGACATGATTGATAACGTCAATTTGCTTCACTATAGTTACAGTTAATTATATCTATAATTATATAATTAATTATATATATATATGTCATACTGGATACCATAAACAATTTTTAAAAAAATTCTATTATCAGTATATTTTAGGTATACAATACATTTACATTTCTCATGGGGAACTTGTACCTTTACACGATGCAACTTGGTTCTTATTTTTTCCCAATTCCTAGCCCTCCCTTCACCTCCTCCACCCTTCCCTGTTTACAAAGACTTTGTTTCCATTTTTTCCATTTCTCAGCATTTTTTCTTTCCCTTCTTTCCTTTTCCCTGCCCCTCCCACTACCCTTACCCCTTTGGACCTTTTCTTTCTATTTTGCATTATCGATTATTCATTCTAAACATTGGTACATTTTAGGTATACAATATAATGACATTCATCACTGGAAATTTGCAACTTTTCATAATCTCTCTTGGTTCTTATTTTTCACCCTTCCCCTGCCCTCCCTTCAACTCCTACATCCCTCCCTATTTACAAAGACTTTGTTTCCATTTTTCCATTTTTCTCATATTAATTCCATTCCCTTCTTTCCTTTCCCCTAGCCCTCCCACTTCCCCTTCCCCTTTGCCCCGTTTCTTCCTTTTTCACATTATCTATTATAACTTTTAGTCCTTATTTACACTTTCAGTTTCTCACACTAGAGTAACTATTCGGTATTTATACATGTGTGTCCTATTTACTTCACTTAAGAGTATGGCCTCAATGTGCATCCACTTAGCTATAAATGTCTCTAATTTCTCATTTTTGATGGCTGAGTAGTACTCCATTTTAGAAAAAAACCCCATATTTTCTTTATCCAGACTCCAGTTGATGGGCATTTGGGCTGCTTCAAAGTTTTAGCTATTACAAATAGTGCTGCTGTGAATGTGGGTGCATATAAATCACTGTGGTATGATTCTTTTAATTCTTTGGGGAAGATACCCAGCAGGGGAATAGCTGGGTCAAATGGGACTTGCAGTCCTAGTTCTTTCAGGTATCTCCATACTGATTTCCACAGTGCTTGCACCAGTCTACACTCCCACCAGCAGTGGAGCAGTGTTCCTCTTTCCCCATAGCCCCGCCAGCATTTGTTATTGGTTGATTTCATGATAGCACCAATTCTTTCTGAAATGAGGTGGAATCTCAGCATTGTTTTCATTTGTATCTCTCGAATGACCAGTGATGTTGAACATTTTTTCATGTATTTCTTTGCTATAACTACTTCTCTGTCAGAGAAATGTCTGTTCATTTCAGATGCCCATTTTTGGATTGGGTCTTGAAATTTGAGAGGTCTGATCTTTTTCAGTTCTTTATAGATTGGAGATAGTAGGCCTTTGAGGAACAGCAGGTGAAGATTTTTTCCCACGTTCTGCGTTGTCTCTTCACACTGCTGGTGATTTCTCTTGCTGTGCGGAAGCTTTTTAATAAGAAGAGATCTCACAGGGCGATTGTTTGTGCTAGTTCATGGGTAACTGAAGTTTTGTTCATAAAACCTTTTCCTACCCCAACATCTTCAAGAGTTCTACCTAACCTCTGTTTCAGCCAGTTCAGCGTTTCAATTTTAATATTTAGATATCTAATCCATTTCGATTTTAGTTTAGTGCATGGTGAGAGATATAGATCTAGTTTGAATCTTTGGCAAGTTGAAATCCAATTTTTTCAGCACCATTTATTAAAGAGGTTGTCTTTCCTCCAGTGAGGGTGTTTGGCTCCTTTATCGAAAATGAGATGGCTGAGTGTGTCTGGCATTGTTTCTGCATCTTCTAATCTGTTCCACTGGTCCTCAAGTCTGTTTCTTTGCCAGTACCATGCTGTTTTTATCACAGTAGATTTGTAGTACAGTTGCAAGTTGGGGATTGTGTTATCCCCTGCCATGTCTCTGTTACCTAGAATTGCTTTTGCTATTCTGGGTCTCTTCTTCCAAATGAATTTTTGGATGGTTTTCTCAAGGCCCGTGAAGTATGCTGTGGGGATTTCAATTGGAATTGCATTAAATCTATATAGCAGTTTTGGAAGTATGGCCATTTTGACTATATTGATCCTTTCTACCCAGGAGCAGGGGATGTCTGTCCATTTACTGATATCATCTTCAATCTCTCTTTTCAGAGTGCTATAGTTTTCAGAGAAGAGGTCTTTGATTTCTTTGGTTAGGTTGATTCCTAGATATTTCAGTTTTTTGGATGCTATTGTGAAAGGAATTATTTGCCCTCTTTCTCTCTCAATGAGTCTGTTGTTTGTGTAGAGGAAAGCTATTGATTTTTGTGTATTGACCTTGTATCCAGCTAATTTCCTGAATTTGGTTATTAAGTCTAGAAGACTTTTGGTGGAGTTCTTGGGGTCTTTTATATAGAGTATCATGTCATCTGTAAATAATGACAATTTCACTTCTTCATTTCCTATCTTTATTCCTTTGTTTTCTTTCTCTTGTCTAATTGCCATGGCTAATATTTCCAAAACTATACTGAAAAAGAGTGGTGATAGTGGACATCCTTGTCTTGTTCCTGATTTTAGTGTGAAGGATTTCAGTTTTTGACCATTTAGTATGATACTGGCTGTTGGTTTTTCATAGATGGCTTCTATCAGTTTGAGGTAGAGACTATCTATTCCAATTGTTTGTAGGGTTTTTATCATAAATGCATGTTGGATTTTGTCAAATGCTTTTTCTGCATCTGTTGAGATGATCATATGGTTTTATCCTTGGCTCTATTGATATAGTGTATTACATTGATTGATTTGCATATGTTGAACCATCCCTGCATCCCTGGGATGAATCCCACTTAATCAGGGTGTATGATCTTCTTGATGATCTTCTGCATTCTCTTTGCCAGTATCTTATGAAGGATTTTTGCATCTATGTTCATTAGTGAGATTGGCCTATAGTTCTCTTTTTCAGTTGGGTCTTTCTTTGCTTTGAGGATCAAGGTGATGGTTGCTTCAAGGAATGAATTTGGGAATATTGCTTCCCTTTCAATTTCATTGAAGAGTTTAAACAGTAATGGCAGTACTTCCTCTCTAAATGTCCTGTAGAATTCAGCAGTGAAGCCATCAGGACCCAAGCTTTTCTTAGTTGATAAGTTTTTAATTATGTTTTCAATTTCATTGATTGATACTGGGTTATTTAGAATTTTTAGGTCTTCTTTCATCAACTTTGGTAATTCATACGTATCTAGGAATCTATTTCTTCTGTGTTTTCCATCTTATTGACGTACAGTTTCTGAAAGCAGGTATTGATGATCCTCTGGATTTCTTCTGGGTCTGATGTAATTTCACCCTTTTCATTCCTAATTGCATGGATTTGGGCCTTTTCTTTCCTTTTTCTGATACGGTTGGGTAAGGGTTTTTCAATTTTGTTGATTCTTTCGAAGAACCAACTCTTGGCTTTATTGATTTTTTTGTATCATTCTCTTAGTCTGCATCACATTGATTTCTCCTCTGATCTTTATAATTTCCTCCCTTATATGAGTTTTGGGTTTGTCTTGCTCTTCTTTTTCTAGAAGCTTGAGGTTCAGCATCAGGTTGCTTAATTGGGCTCGTTCTGTTTTCCTAGTTTGTGTATTTTGCTATGAATTTCCCTTGTAAGACTTCTTTCATTGTGTCCCATAGATTCCGATATGTTGTATTGTCATTGTCATTTAATTGAAGGAACTGTCTGATTTCTTCTTTAAATTCCTTTGTGACCCATTGGTCTTTCAGAAGTGTGTTGGTCAATTTCTATGTGTTTATGAAATTTTTCGAGTTTCTTTTGCTATTGATCTCCAGTTTAATGCACTATGGTCTGATAATATACAGGGGATAACTTTAATTGCTTTGCACTTACTTAAACATGTTCTATGCATGAGTATGTGGTCTATTTTGTAGAATGACCCATGTGCAGCTGAGAAGAATGTGTATTCTGATTTTGTGGGGTGGAACACTTTGTAAATATCTGTTAAGTTCATTTGTTCAAGAGTTTGATTGAGTTCTAGTATTTCATTATTTATTTTTTGTCTAGTTGATCTATCTATTTGTGACAGTGGGGTATTGAGGTCCCACACTACAATTGTATTAGTACATAT
>NW_004624752.1:18219061-18230878 GCF_000247695.1 Heterocephalus glaber
TGTTTTATGGATTCCATTTGTTTCCTATGTTGGGATTCCATCATGTTCCTGAGCTCCTCTCTAGATTTATTAATCATGTCTTGTACTTTGAGCACAATCTCTGTTGTTATCTGAGAAATTATTTCTGATTTCATTTTTTCCAGATCCTCTTTTGTTACTAGTTCAGGGCGTCCAGGTGGTTGAGTATCAGAGTGTTCCATCTCATTTCTCTTTGGTGTTGCTATAGGTTATCTGGAAGTGTGGTTTTGAGACTTGTTTACATGTCTTCTCATTTTGACTGGGGGGGGGTGCTCTTTTCCCCCGCAAGGCTCACCTCCTCTGAGCTTGGATCAGTGGGACAGTGGCTCAGAAGCCCCTTCCTCTGGGCCAGGTGTGGTAGGACAGAGCGTGGCCCGGAAGCCCCTTCCTCTGGGCCAGAAGCAGTTGGACGGTGGCTCAGAAGCCCTTTCCTCTGGGCTGGGCACAGCATTATGGATGGTGGCCCAGAAGCCCCTTTCTCTGGGCCAGGAGTTGCGGGATGGGTGGTGGCTCAAAAGCCCCTTCCTCTGGGCAGGAAGTAGCAGGATACTATAAACAATCTTTTAAAAGACATATGAATAAAACTTAAATTTGGTTTAATTATAGTCCATGGGTGGAATTGCACATCATGGCCACAAAGTATTAACATTTTCTGAACATAATTAATGGAGGCTGTATTCAATGTGGATTTAAATATTGAATTTTAAAATCACAAATAGGAAAAATTATAACAATCCCACAAATTCATTTCAGTTGGAAACTTTAGGGTTATATAAGCCTTTGGTAACATTAAAGAGTTGGGGAAGAAACAGAAGACAGTTTATCAATTGTGTACTTTGAAGATATTTTGCACAATTTTCAGTCTAAGTTCTCATATATTAGAAGCTGTGTACTATTAATAAACAGTGAGGGGCCAGGGACTTAATTCAGTGGTTCTGCTGCCTGCCTTGTAAGTGCAAGGTCCTGAGTTCGATCACCGGTACCAAATAAAAAACAAATAAACAGTAACATATGCTATTGAAACTTTCAGAAATAACTGACGTAAAGTGCACATCAATAATATAACTTCAGTTTCAAAAAAGCAATAGTTTTATTTGGGTTTTTTCCTCTTCATGAATAGTTTGCATAAAATTGAAAATCCAGTTGGTTTTCATATTAATGGTGTAGGTGTATATAATTATCTAAGAATATATATCCTGTTTTGACTTTTTACTATTAACTTTTTTTTCAGTGCTAGGGATTGAACCCATGACCTTTCACATGCTAGGCAAGTGGTTTACCACTAAGCTACATTCCTAGCCATTATTTATTCTTTATTTTAAAAATATACACATTTAAGATATAAACTTGGTGTTTTGATATAGATATACATTGTGAAGTGGTTGACACAATTAACCTAAATGACATATCCATCACTTCACATAGTTACACCTTTTTCTTCTTTATTTATGGTGAGAAGACTTATGATCTACTACTTAGCAATTTCAAGTATACATTACAGTATTGTAGTTACTACTTTAGTTGGAATATTGAATACCACCCCCCAAAGATTTATGTGTTGAAAGCTTGGCTCCCAACCTGTGCTGTCCCTGGGAGGTGGGCCTTAGTGGAAGGAAGTTAGGTCATTGCAGGCAAATTCTTGAAGGGGATATTGGGACCTCAGTCCCTTCTGGTTGCTCTCTTTGCTTCCTGGCCACCATGATGTGAATAGTCCTCCTCCAACACATACCCTTGCCATGTTTCCAAAGTAAGAGCACCAATGAACCATGGACTGAAACCATGAGCCAAAATAAATCTTTTCTCTTTTTATATCCAGACACTGGAAAATTAAAAAATTGTTGGAGAATAAAAGAAAAGCAGATCACTGGTAAGTGGGAAGGAACTGAAAGAAAAAATTAGAAGCTACAGAGACAATGGAAAGACAGTCCACAACTCAGAGAAAAGAAGGAAACAATCTGAACTCTTCTTTCAGCTCTTGTGACTCATAGGTAGGGGAACCATGGCCCTCAGGTAATTGTCCAACCAAGGTAATTGTCGCTGACTGGGAGATTCAGGGAGAAAAGCAGCAGAGCCCATGGCCTTTGTGAATTGAAAAAAAAAAATCATGAATTTTGATCTGAGAGGACCTCTTCTACATGGCATGCAACCAGCATGGAGGAATTCAAGTGTGGCTACCCACCATATCAACAGAGTGCCCGACCAGGCACTATTTCAAGAAGGGGTTGATTATTTAAACCAGGGACTTAGAATACATTAAAAAAAAACTTCACTTCAGGGCTCCCAGTGTTTCCCTCCCAGAGCGACTGGGTGAAAGATAGCCACAGGAGATAGCCTCAAACAGGGAGTGGGCTAGAAAGAGACCCTCTGAAGAAGTTTAAACTCAGTCTGGAAAGGACACAGGCCCCAACCTCCATGGTGAGATGCCAGGCCAGGCTTCAGTTTCATTCAGAAATAGCTGGGTCTGAAAATACCATGTGGCATTAAGTACTCTAACCATTGCCATGCTGCCTACATCCAGCAAAAATCTGAGATATAATTGGTTTACCTATCCACCAATATGAGCAAGGATATGTCTTAGCATGAACACTGTCACAGCCTGGGGTAATCAAAAAGGCCTCTGGAATAGAAGGTGCACCTCACAAACCCACAGGCCATAAGGCTGGGCAGAGAAAACTGAGTCTTACCGAAATCCAAAGCTGCAGATCCTACAAGGAAATCCTCATTCAAAAATACAGAGTAAAAAAATTTTTTCTCTGTTTTTGAACTCATTATTTACCTTTTTTTCTTTCTTCTTTTTCTTAGTCATTTTTTTCTTTTTCCCCTTTAATTTTTTCTATTTTTCTACATATTATTTCTTTTTTCTCCCTTTTTTCTTTTATATTCTATTTCTCATTAGGTTTTTCCCGTTACCTGTACCTAATTCTGTAAATATCCTTCTACTCCATAATAAGACCCTCTGTCACATTCCTCTCTCCTCCTTTTCATGTTTCATTGTTTAACATGTTTCAGCTGGCTCAAACCACTTGTGGTAGTTGCATGACTGTCCCCTCGGGCAGCTTGTACTACTGGTGGTACAAACAGATCTGGTCACTTTTATCAGTCCTTTTACAAATAAAATTAAATCAGTCGCCCAGCAGCAAGTCCTATTAATTAAATCAGAGCTGCCTGGCAATGACACATACAAATTATGGCCTCATCATGAGCATGTTAATTTTTCAAATTTTTCTTTTTGTATTCTTTCATTCCCAACCCCTTTTATCTTTAATAGTTTCACCATTAAGCTTTACTAATCTTTAGATAGTTGGTTGACTATATGTTATAGTATTTCTCTTCTAAGGTTAATGGTAGTACATTATTGGTTCTGTGGTATCCCAATATCCAGTTGGTCTTGGACAATATTTCTGTTGCTAATTTACTTGATATTGCCAGAGTCACATTATTGCTGCTGTTTTCCCTGTACACTAATACCTGAATTAACTTTGTGATATTAAAAATACAGTAGCCCATTCCTGAAGAACTGGGTGCTGGGTGAATTATACTCCTCCCCCCAATATTAACAGAGGTGATCAGATCTTGGGAGAGAGGCCAAGGACACCCTGAGTAAATCAATGAAAAGCAAGGTACAGAAATCTTCATGTTACAAAAAAAACTTTCCACTATAAGCAACCACATACCAAAGAACAAAACAAACAAAAATCAATAGAAACATGAAAAGACAAGGCAACAAAATACCTCCCTCCCCAAACTCTCAACTCCCCTCTAGCTCCATGGTCATTAAGAGAGAGAAAAGCAAAAGCCACATAGCTGAATTATTCAAAAAGATAAGAAAAGAGATAAAAAATAAATCATTGATGTGCTTAGTAGGCTCACAGAAAATATTACTACTGGAGATAATAAACAAAATGATCAGGTAGCTTACAGGAGACACTAATAAAAAGCTAACTGAGCTAAACAAAACTTTGCAAAACATGAATGATTAGTTTAGCAAAGAACTTAGGTCCATGAAAAGGTTTCAAACAGAAATCCAGAAGATTAAAAATTATATTGAAGGTTTGGGCAGCAGAAGTGACCAATGTGAGGGTAGAATATCAGAATTACAAGATAGGAATGATTTCAAATAACAGTGCTCAGAGATACCTTAAGAAAAACAAAGAGAATATGAACAATGGATTCAACATCTACCAGATGATCCAAAAAAGACTAAGATTAACTGGGATAAGAGAAAAATCAGAGGACAGCACAAAGGACCTCAAAAAATATGTTTAGAGAAATAATAGCCAAAAATTTTCCATATACTGGGAAAGAATTAAACATACAGATAAGTGAGGCACATAGAACCTCACATAACCATGATCTTATCACAACCTATCCACATCACATCACAGTCAAAATACCAAAAGCCCAGCACAGGGATAGAATAACAATAAATCACTTATAAAACCAAACCCATTAGAATTGGAGAAGATTTCTCAACACAAGCCTTAAAGGCCAGGAGAGCATGAAGTGCCATAAGCCATAAAAGATAACAACTTCCAACACAGATTTCTGTATCCTGCAAAACTTTCTTTCAAAATTAATGGAGAAATAAGGTATTTCTGTGACAAAGAGCACCACAGAAAATTCATGACCACCAGTGAGCACTAAAAAAAAAAATTCTCAAGAATATCCTAGAAAGAGACAATGAAGCTGAGGATGCCAAAAAATCTAATAGAATGAATACACCAGATAGGATGAGCAATTAAGCAGAAAAGGGGTACAAAGTGAGGAGAGAAGAAAGTAAGCAACAGAAGATAATGCAATGACAGGAATAAGTCAACATTTATTAGGACTAGGTCTCAATGTGAATGGCTTCAGTTCTCCAATCCAAAAACAAAAAAAATAGATAGAAAGATCAAGAAACAAAATCTAATCATATTCAGTATAGAAGAAGCACATTTAATCCAAAAAGAAATATTCACATTAAAAATCAGAGGATGGAAAACAATACTCCATGCAATGGGAACCTGGAAAAAACAGGATTAACTATTCTAATTTCAGACAACTTTGATTTCATGCCATAACTGTTCAGAATAGGCAAAGAAGACCACCATATATTAGTTCAGGGAACAAATCAACAGGAAGAGATAACAATTAAAAATATATATGCACTAAACACCAATGTGCCCAATTTCATGAAAGAAACATTACTAGACATAAAAAATCTGATGAACACCAACATAATTATAATAAGGGACCTAATACACCAACCACTGTCACAGATAAACATATCAATTAGACAAAAAGTCAATATAGAAATATCAGAGTGGAAGCAAACCTTTGAACAAATGAACGTAATAGATATCTACAAAGTATTCCATCTCACAACAGAATATAGTGGTACTTCAGTTCACAAACTTAATTCTTTCCATGATTCTGGTCACAGACTGAATTGGATGAGAACTGAATCAAATTTCTTGAAGGTCAACATTGAATCTAAGCACTGAATTTGATTTGATTCTCGTCCAATTTGGTTTGCAACCAGAATTGTGGAAAGAATTAAGTTCATGAACTGAGGTACCACTGTACAAATTCTTCTCAGCAGCACATGGGACTTTCTACAAAATAGACCACATGATAGCCCATAAAGCATACTTAAGTGTATGCAAAAAAATCTAAATTATCCAGATCATTGACCAGTGAAATTAGAAATCAGTGACAAAAGAAACCACAGAAATTATGCAAACATATGGAAATTAACCAATATCCTCTTGAATAACCAATGGTGACAGAAGAAATTAGACAGTTTCTAGAATCAAACAATAATGCCAGTACAACATACTAGAATCTATGGGACCCAATGACAACAAGCTTAAGAGGGAAATTAAGGGCTGCTCACATCAGAAAAACAGAACAAATGCAAATAAATAAAGTAATGATGTACCTGATGATCCTATAAATACAAGGACAATTCAAATCTAAAACTAGTATTGAAGAAATTATAAAGGTCAAGGCAGAAATTGATTGAGACTAAAAAAATCAATACGAAGAACCAATAAATTGAAGGGCTAGTTCTTTGAAAGAATAAATGAAAGACAGTCCCCTCACCAATCTTACCCAAGAAAAGAAAGAAAAGACTCAAATCCATGTAATTAGAAATGAAAGAGGCAAAATAACAATGAGCTGTGGTGCAATCCAGATGAAATTTAGTAACTATTTTGAAACCTGTACTCTTAATAAAATGGAGAATGCAGAAAAAACAGATATATTCTTAGGTACATATGAATGAGCAATGATGAACCAAGATGACATAAAAACCCTGAACAATCCAATGTTGGGTTCCACCACCTGCCTTGCAAGCACAAGGTCCTGAGTTCGATCCCCGGTAAAAAAAAAAAAAAAAAAAAAGAAATGAGATTGAAGCAGTAATAAAAGAAAAAAATAATATCAACTAAGAAAAGCCTATGTTCTGATGGATTCATTCCCAAATTCTACAGTAACTTTAGGGAAGTTCTAAGGCCAATACTCCTCAAACTCTTAAATAGACAGGAAAGTGGAACACTACTCACAAAGTCATTCCTAGAAGCTAACATTACCCTGATTATAAAACCAGGAAAGGACCTAACTGAAAAAGAGAATCACATTTCAATCTGTTTAATAAACATTGATGCAAATATCCTCAACACAATACTGGCAAACTGGATGAAACCAATCATGAGAAAGATCACACATCTTGACCAAGGAGGATTTTTTCCCAGGAATGCAGAAATTGTTTAACATATGGAGATCAATAAATGTAATACATCATATGAACAGAAGCAAGGAGGGGTCACAAGATCATTTCAATTGATATGGAAAAATGTGAACAATCCAATATCCATTTATGATAAAAACCCTGACTAGGTAGGTATAGAAGGACCTTATCTCAACCTGATAAAAAGCATTTATAACAAGCCAATGTCCAACATCATATTAAATGTGTAGAACCTGAAAGCTTTCCCACTAAAATCAGGAATAAGACAAGGATGTCCACAATCACCACTACTGTTCAATATAGTTTTTGAAACATTACCTAAGCAATCAGGCAAGAGAAAGAAATACGAGGGATATGTATAAGGAACAAAGAAGTCAAATTATCATGATCCTCTACATAGAAGACCTGAAAAATCCCACCAAAGTCTACTAGAATTAATAAGCAATCCAGTGGAGTGACAGAATATAAGATAAGTAAAAATCAACAGTGTGGGCTAGCACCACCCCCACCACGCTGAAACCATTATGCAGAGGCCAGCACACCAGACTGCACCAGCATCTGAATCTGCACTGCAGAGGCAACAAGGGCCCATAAAGGCCATGGTATGAGCTCCAGAAGATAGAGCAGAAGTGAACAACAGAGAGAGGGCCTCTCTGAGGCTCCTCAATGAAAACTGAAGCCCACTGGGAAAGTGAAGAAAATCTCTGCAATAAAGGCACACCAGACCACCGTGGTTGGTAAGTTGGTGGGATCAGCACCTCCCATAGGAACCCAGACTTGCTTTGGGGGAAGTGTAGCTGGAACCTACAGTAGAACCTTTCAGAATTCAATCCTGCAGGAGGTTAGGGACCTCAACTTAGGCCTTGCAGCCAGAAATCAGCCTGAATCTCAGTGGACTACATCTGGCATACTGAGATTAGTCAACTTAGATCTGCACACTGCTGCCTTCATTGTCTACCATGACAGCAGAGACATACCCTGAAGGAGTTCCCCCCCTCTCCTTTTTTTTCTTTTTTTAAAAATATGTATATATTTCTTTTCTTTTTTTCTCTCTCTCCCTTCTTGTTCTCTTTGCTCCTCTTCCTGTCCTATTTCAGATTGTTTTTCTCTCTCTTCCCTTCTCTCAATTGCATTATTCTTATAGGAAGGTGAATACAGTTTCTAGCTTCCCTATTGCTATTAGTTTGTTCCATTCTTGTCTTCAACAGAATCCCAAAATCTGCATGATCTCCCTGTGTCCTCTAGCCTCACTTCTAACCTTTTCCTCTCCTTCCTAATCTCTCTATCCCTCCTTCCCCAACTCCTTCTAAGTCCTCATCCCAAAGAGTAAATTTGCTATACTGAATGGGTTATTTACTAAAAACATATTTTGGGCTGGTCCTTCCTTTTGATCTAGCTCACATAGTTAAAGGTGACTGATTAATAGCTACCACAAATTCTCATCTTCTAGGCTATGTTTGATGTTGTTGATGTTGATTGTATCACTTGAGCTAAGGTGTTGTGATTGATTTAACCAGTTGTCTTCCCAGGTATACTGAAAACAAGACTGCCTAAGAGTCATTAGAGACTCAAAGCCTAAAGACCAGCTATACCTGGAAGACACCTCTGAGAAGCAATCATTCCATAAGGGTTCTAAATACAAGCAATAAAGATACTCACAAAAAGCAATATTGAAGTATTGGCCCAGGAATTAAACCAAAAACAGCACCATCAACAAAAATACAAATGAGAAGACACCTAAACAAGGCACGAACCCAGACTTCTAGCTCACCACAGGCAAACTCTGGGGCAAGGAAGTGGAAAAATCTGATAATCAACCACCTGAACACCTTGAACTGATACCACAGGAAGTAACAAAACAGATGAATGAGGCTCTACAAAGATTCAAAAAAATAATAATTACCCAGATAACTACAGAGATGGTGAGCAGAATGAAAGACATGATTAGAGACTCTACAATAGAAACAGATTTAAAAAAAAAAATGAGCTCAGGACTATGATGGAAGCCATGAATGCCCAGCATAGGAAAGAAATGGAAACCATGAACTACCAATATAGCAAAGAAATGAAATCCATGAATCAGATTCAAACAGATATTCAGAAGATTAAAAACTCCATTGAAAGTTTACACAGCAGAATAAACCAATGTGAAGATAGAATATCAGATATAGAAGACAGGATTGCAGTTAGTGACCATGAAAAGAGAGATTTCTTAAAAGTAATAAGGGACCATGAGAAATCAATCCAGCAGCTGTTAGATGATGCAAAGAAGAATAACATAATATTGATAGGAGTCCATGAAAAAGCAGGACAAAGTACAAATGACATTAAAAAACTGTTCACAGAAATAATGACAGAAAACTTCCCAAGCAGAGCAAAAGAATTTGACATACAAATAAGTGAGTCATATAGGACTCCAACTAGCCATGACTAAAAAAAAATCTACACCTACACATATAATAGTCAAGATCCCAGAAACCCAACAGAACAAAATCCTACAAGCAGTTAGAGAAAAGAAACAAATCACATACAAAGGAAAGCCCATCAGAATTACAGCAGACTTTTCAACACAAAACTTCAAGTCAAGGTGAGCCTGGAGTGAAATATTTCAAGACCTAAAAAAAAAAAAACCTCCAATCTAGATTGTTGTATCCTGCAAAATTATCTTTCAAAATCTATGGGCAAATTAGATACTTCCAGGACAAGAATACCTGAAAAACTTCATGAATGCCAAACCAGCACTCCAAACAATTCTGAACAAAATCCTAGAAAAAGACAATGAAGGTCACAACTTCATGAGGCCCAACAGAACAAATCCACCAGGCAGGGCAAGAAATTAAAGGGAGAGGGGGAAAAATAAAAGATAAAAGAGCCAACAGCAGGAAAATAACATGACAAGGACAAGTCAATATATATCAGTTATAACCATCAAAGTTAACGGCCTCAATTCATCAATCAAAAGAAATAGACTGGCAGAATGGATTAAGAAGCAAAATCCAACAATGTGCTGTATACAAGAAACACACTTAATTCAAAAAGAAATTCATAGACTGAAAGTAAAGGAATGGAAAACAATTCTCCATGCAACAGGAACCTGGAAAAAAGCATGTGTGGCTATTTTATTTGCAGACAAGGTAGATTTCAAACCAAAACTAATTAAGAGAGACAAAGATGGTCACTACATCTTTGTGAAGGAAACAATCCAAGAAGAAGAGATGACAATCTTAAATATATATGCACCAAATATGAATGCCACCAACTATACAAAACAAATATTAATGGACATGAAAAACCAAATAAACACTAATACAATTGTAATGGAGGACTTCAATACCCCACTATCACAAATAGATCATCTAGACAAAAATTTAACAATGAAATTCTAGAACTGCACCAAGCTATTGAACAAATTGACTTAACAGATGTTTACTGAGTGTTCCACCCCACAAAATCAGAATACACATTCTTTTTGGCTGCACATGGGTCATTCTCCAAAATAGTCCACATCCTAGTTCATAGGACATGTCTAAGTAAATGTAAAAGAACTGGTTACCCCCTGTATATTATCAAAGCATAGTGCGATAAAATTGGAGATCAATAACATAAGAAACCACAAAACCCCCACAAACACATGGAAATTGAATAACATCCTCCTAAACAATCAATGGGTGACAGAGGAAATTAAAGAAGACATTAGACAGTTTCTACAAGTAAATTATAATGCCAGTACAGCATACAGAAACCTATGGGACACAATGAAAGTTCTATGAGGGAAATGCATATTAGTGAATGCTCATACTAGGAAAACAGAGTGAGCTCAAATAAACAATCTAATGCTGAACCTCAAGATCCCAGAGAAAGAAGTGCAAGAAAAACCCAAAGCTCTTACAAGGGAGGAAATTATAAAGGTCACAGTAGAAATCAATGAAATGGAGACTAAGACAATGATACAAAAAGTCAACAAATTGAAGAGTTGGTTCTTCTAAAGAATAAATAAAATTGACATACCCTTAGCTAACCCTATCAAAAAAAAAAAAAAGAGGAAAGGAAAAGCTCAAATCTATGCAAATAGGAACAAAAAGGGTGAAACCACAACAGATCCAGCAGAAATCCAGAGGATCATAAATACATACTTCAAGAACCTATACTCCAGTAAAATGGAAAACAGAAGAAATGGACAGATTTCTAGATACATATGAATTACCAAAGCTAAACAAAGGAGATATAAAAATTCTAAACACTCCAACTTCAATCAGTGAAATTAGAAGTGTAATTAAAAATTTACCAACAAAGAAAAGCCCAGAGATGGGGCCGGGGATTTAGCTCAGTGGTTCTGGCGCCTGCCTTGCAACCACAAGGTCCCAAGTTTGATCCCCGGTACCAAAAAAACAAAAACAAAAACAAAACCTTCTGCACAGCAAGAGAAACTACCAACAGAGCTAAAAGACAACCTACAATGTGGGAAAAAATTTTTACTATCTCTTCCTCAAAGGACTACTATCTAGAATATATAAAGAGCTTAAAAATTCAGACCCCCCCCAAATTCAAAGACCCAATTCAAAAATGGTCATCTGAAATGAACAGACATTTCTCAGACAAAGAGGTAAAAGCAGCAAATAAATGTATGAAAAAATGTTCAACATCGCTGGTCATTCGAGAGATGCTGATGAAAACAACACTGAGATTCCACCTCACCCCACAAAGAATGGCTGCTATCAAGAAATTAACCAATAATAAATGCTGGTGGGGGCGTGGGGAGAAAGAAACACTGCACCATTGCTGATGAGAGTGTAGACTAGTGCAACCACTGTGGAAATCAGTATGGAGATACCTCAAAGAACTGGGACTACAGGTCCCATTTGACCCAGCTGTTCCCCTACTGGGTATCTTCCCCAAAGAATGAAAAGAATCATACCAGAATGATATGTGTAGCACCCATGTTCATAGCAGCACAGTTTGTGATAGCTAAAACTTGGAAACAGCCCAAATGCCCATCTCCTGGAGACTGCATAAAAAAAAAGTGTTGTGTTTTTTTTATTAAATTCTTTTATTGGTACATTGTAGGTATA
>NW_004624752.1:18251890-18294289 GCF_000247695.1 Heterocephalus glaber
TTAAGAAAAAAAATTTTTAAATGAAAGAAGTCACCATGGATAAACCCCAGATATTTAAAATGTGCTAGTGTTTTCAAGAAAGAAAGAAAAAAAAGCTCCCCAAAACTAACTCAGAACCAGCATTTCTTCCTGTAAAAAAAAAAAAATCAAGTGTAAACAAGGTGAATTTTGAATAAACTGGACCAGTTTTATAGCTTTGGATTAATAAAAAATAGCCCCAGAAAAATGTAATTTCCATGTCAATCAGTATAAAATAAAACTTTAAAAACCAAAATGGTGTTTTTATAATATTTGGATTTGTTTTCTTTTTAAGGGATTAGTTAATCTGAGCTTCCTAAGCTTCTTATGGTTCTATACTCATCAGAAAAGTTAATATTATTCCCATTATATCTTTTTAAAATTTGCCCATCAGCAGTTTGTGTTATTTTTACCCTGATAATTTCTACGAAAGAGAGAAATCTCTCTGAAGCATTGGTTACCACACAGTTAATTCTGTATGGGCAGAGTATTATTAATATAAATTTGATTTTAGAGACGATACACAATGTAGAGAGGCCCTGGAGTTTTATAATGTCATCATGGATATTATTTTCTCCCCCTGTTGGAAGAGAATGCTGCATAGATTACCTGAATTTCTGTCTTGTAAGCAGAAGCACTGACTACTTTTGCTCTGGATTATCTTTCAAAGGATATATGTATAATAAACAACATCGGAAGATAGTGTTTCTCTCTGGAGCAGATAGAGTTGTTTAAAGGTCAGTATGATAAAGATCATGTCTTGCTCTGTAGTAAATTTGTTTGTTTCCTTATAACCAATTATTTAAAAATACGGGTTTCCCGAACTCTTGGCTCATTAGCTGGGATGCAAATCCATTATATGCACAACATCTATCTGAACCCTTTTACACTGGACCCACTATAAGTTGGTTGACAGAACAGATGCTAACATGAAGATCATGCTGCTTGTTTTTCTGTGACTAACATGCAGTCCTTTATCTCTGACTCAGGAGTGTTGGTCTTTTGCCAGCATCCATGAAACAGGCTGACTGATTCTTTAACTTGTTAGCAGGATAATATCTCATATTCACAGAGTAACATAACAATTTTTTTAAAAAGTATTAGAAGACCAACCAAGAGCCTTTATAGCTATATTAAAAAAAGAAAACTAAAAGTTATCAATGAATTAGCATTTCAGTCTTACATGTACAGAAAGGTAGCCTAAAAGAATCTATAGTTTGGACAATTTCATATGTACTATGCAGTAAAATTGGAACAAGCATAATTAAAACTTCTCATCTCTTCTTGAGAGAGGAATGGTGCACCTTTGAAGGTCTCCCATGTCTTGAAAGATAACACTGAACTAATTCTGCAGGTGGTTATAGCTTCAAGAGTCAGAAGGCTAAAATCTTGCATGGTAAAATCAAAACTTTGGGCCTTTTATGTAGTCACTGATGTCTTCAAGGGGATATTTAAAAAGAAGGGGTGGGGAGGCAGAAACTTCTCTCTACTTTTAAAAAATGAAAACGTGGTCATTTTACCCTTATTCGACCCTCAAGGGAAATACTGATCAAATCCTCACAATGTAGCCACACATGTACCTTAAAGAACATTGCTCCATTCTGATTGCTGGTGGTTGTAATAGTCATTCTGATATTGGTGGTTACTTTAATAAATTAACCACAATCTTCCAGTTCTATCAATAGGCCTTTAAAGCTTTCCTTTCATGTTTACCTAAAGGTTCTGTTACAAAGCCGATACTTGGTTTTTTAAGAAGGAAAAACAATCTCAGAGTGTCCTGAAAAGACAGGTAGCAGAGGTTCTCTATTCTTACTTGAAACAGACTCCTTACAGACTTTGGAACTTAGATGACTGAAAACTATCAGAGGACTGAGTCACGAGTTCTGTATTACAAAAGTGAACAACTTTACAGAAGCACATTGCTGATCCCAGATGAAGAGGAACATTTAACTTCATAGAATTAAATGGGCCAGTGAAGAAGATCTATTTGTGTATTTTGTTTGGAATATCTTTTGATATTTTTTATGATTACATGAACCAACCTCTTACCATTATCCTATCTCTGAGCCTCAATTTACTAGACTATCTTTTGCAGACTGAGATGAGACTACATCAAATGGTATCTTCTTCATTGCTTCCCACACTGCACAATAAAAACAGCTTTACTAAATCTCTTTAATTTTAATGGCAATATAGTTATCTTAAGTTTCAATAGAAATCTTTTCTTAAAATTGGAATATAATTACACAAATCAGTTGTGCAGCCCAGGCCATGTATGAGTCAACCTTGTCATATTTGAAAATACATATAATTTGATCAGATCTATAACCCCACCATTAAGGAAAAAGTGTTATAAATTAGATGTGGAATGAAATGTACAAGGAAACTGGTTAGGTACCTCACGTGGATTACAGGAGCCTAACCTCAAAGATGACCGAAAAAAGAAAAAGAGATAAGGGGGTAGTGAGGAGAGAGAGAGAGAGAGAGACGGAGGGAGGGGGAGAGAGAGAGGAGAGAGAGAGAGAGAGAGAAAGGAGGAGGGCAGGGGAGGGGAGGGAAGGGAAGGGGCTGGAAGGGAAGGGAAATTCCTGTCTGAACAGACACTTAGTAGATCTAGGGGAGCTTTAAAACAGTGAAATTCAGACACATGCTGTAACCTGATGGAGCTTACCACCCCCACCTTTCCATCCCACTGCCCATCTATCCTCAGAATAGAAGACCAAATAAGCATTATTTCAAACCAAACAATTATAAAGCACATTATTGAGAAGCAATGTAATTTATTTTGCTAAATCTCTATGACTGGGTAAAACAACAAATGCTATTTTCTTAATTAACAATAATCTTCAGAGTTCCTACTCCTTTTTTTTTGGCCAATGAGATACTGTTTACCTTTGAGGATAATTTCACAGGTCTCTTATAAGCTCCTTCCTTTTATTCTTCTTCACTATAAATAGTTCTGTCTCTTCTAAACTTTTTTGGAATACAGACATTCCTCCTTTAACGCTGAGGTCTGTTCCTGCGACTAGGTTATTAAATGAATTGGTGGCTAAGAGAAGAATTGTATACACTATGTACATTACACTATTTAGAAGAAATGGTCAAAGGAAACTCCAAGTCAGTGACTTTGCTTTTATTTGCATAACTGTTACATGCAGCACTGTCATGTATAACAGAACATAAAACTACAGTACTGTACTGCACAGTACAATCAGCAAAAATTACAGTACTGTATAAACAAGGTGTACTGTACAAAAATACATTGAGGTGCTCTAAACAAGATGTACAAAATGGTACAAAAAGAAAGACATTCAAGCTAACATTTTAGTCTTCATCAGTATCATTATCAAAATTATGATTAGGAGACATAGAAGGCCCAGGTAAGGAAATGACGAAGTAGAAATGGAAGAACTAGCAGTAGGGGTCCTGACTGTAGATTTCGACAAGAATCCCATTAGTGTGGTCTGCTTTGTCATTTTCTTTTTTGCTTCATAAACCACAACAGCATCATAAAAGTTCACTCCTTTGCTATTCCACTTTTGTGAAGTGTTCACCATTTAGATCTGTAGCCTCTAGTTCAAACATAGCGCAATTCAGTTGAGAACACACCTGCTGACCCTGTCACAGTGAACTTCTCTGGTACTTCTTCAATTCTCTCCTCTTCTTCTAAGTGCCAGTGTGCTTCAACTCCATTAAATCTTCAGTACTTAGTTCTTCCTCTGTATATTCCACTAATTCTTCAATATTTTACACTTCAGCCTCCAAATTAAGCACATTCTCAAGTTCTATGACTGTTTCATTTATGAGATTGACAGTGGTCATCTTTGTCAAATGCTTCTGAATTATGGGCATGCCACTCATAAATCTGAACAGTCATTGAACAGGTAGGTTGTTAAAGGAGGAATATCTGTAGTCTCTTTAGGAAATGTTAACTTGCTTTTGCGTGGGTGGATTTGAATGTTGTTCATTAAAAAGGAAATGGGGTGAATCTGTTGAAGGAGCAGAAGGCATTAATTCATATGCTTTAAAATTTAATGACACATCACTCACCTATGACTGAGTTGCTCATAAAAGACCAAGTTTCTCACCGAGAATAACCAAAGAAGCTTGAAAAAATACAAACGTATAATAAATGGCAGCAGAGAACCACCAAGGCAGCCGAAATTTAAGTGACCAAGGTCTTAGAGAAAAAGAAGAGCATTAAGATGAGCCCTGTATTTGCTATTACTTTCATTCCCTAGGGATTTTTCTGGGAAAATAACAGTGGTTTAGAGGCCAAATACAACGCGTTATATTGAATTGGCAACTGTTTCACTGACCTGAGAAGATGTAAATCAGCACTCAGGCTTCTAACCAGCTAGAACCTGAGAGGCCAATATGCCAAAGGAATGGAAAGGCCCAGCATACCTGTAATCCAAGCTCTCAGGAGGCTGAAGAAGGAAGATCACAAATACGAGGCCAGCCTAGGCTACATGGTGAGTTCAAGGCCAACCTGGACTACATAGCTATACTGTATGAAAAAGCAAAAAGAGCCAGGGGAGAGTGAGAGAGAGAGAGATAGAGAGAGAGTTACAAAGAAATTGTAAGCACAATTTTCCCACAAGGAATCTGCTGATGTCTCAATTTCCTCTGTTTTGGTTAAGAGACCAAGATACCAAGTAGAAAACAGCTGGTAATAAGCTATAAGTCTAAGGAGAAATCAGCAACAGTCTCAAAGTTTCAAAGGGAGAAAAATATTAAAAGTCTAAAAGCTATTAAGGAAGAAGGGATTGGATTTCTTGTTAAAACAAACAACAAAAAAAGATTTTTCTGATAAGTTCTAGCTTATGAACCAGGGAAAACCAGAAGCAATTCAGTAGTCAAAAACTACTGTAACCCAGCTGTGGCTATCACAGGAATGTGCCAGGAAGACGTCTGGCTAGGGAAAGGGAGCACAACGGATGAAGGGGCCCAACTGCTACATTTGGACATCCTGGCCAGGCTTGAGCCACCTCCACACTTCTCATAGGCTGCTCCTCATCAGTGACTGTAAATTTCAGGTGTGCTAAAACAGGTCTTCTCCTGGTAGATACAGGAGTCCATTGATAGATGCCTTTGGCCTAAGTGAGCATTCATTAACAGTACTAGTGAACTGTCCTTAGACCACACGGCACTGTAGGATACTTCTACACTCCCTTTCCTTCCTCTCCTCTTCACTTGGGATCACACTTGCTAGGATGCTTCCCCCAACTTTCCTACTTTCTCCTTCATCCCTGGTCTGAAAGCTCTCCTAGACCCCCTCCCCCAGCCCATTTCCCCTCTTGAATATTTAATAAGGTCTTGGTGTCTGGCTCTTGAAGTCTGTGAACTAACAAAAATGGTACCAGGAAACAGGTCTCGGGATGGGGATGTGGATGACTGGCTAGCTCACTGCCTGTTTTGAAGGTTAGAAGACAACATCCTAACTGATAAATGACCATGCATGACTTCTGAAATAAAGTTATGGCCTAATTCCCAAGGATTTCACTCATGGTAATGTTTGAGTGGAAGGGAATACTGTGAAAGGTGTAGTGATGTAAGCATTTGAAAACATATGGAAGGAACAGGGAAAAAAATACCTAAAATCACAGAAGAATTGGCTAGTTATTTTGAGTTAAAAGTGACACCCTTCAGAAAGACTGTAGGCTGTTTCCAAGCAATTGGTAGCTATGAGAGCTTTTATCACCCCTGTTGGGTGGGCAGACATAGGGCAGTAGCAGGCTGAGGACTTCATTGCTGGAACTGTAGTATTCCAGAGATTTCTGAAAGTTCAACCAAAGTGGTACTGTTATGTGAAGGACTCATTCTTGGTGAATAAAACCTGAGAACCTGGGACACGAGATGGAGATCCTGGATGGGCTTACCTGAAGACACACATTCTGTAACTCCCTGTGAGCTCTCTGGCTGACAAAGGTAGCTCATTCTTCTTTATTGAGAGTTAGCACTTCTGCTATGACAGGAGATGAAGGCGAAGTCTCTCCCCAGTGAGGCCTCTTCTGTGTCCCTTAGCATTTGCACTCATTTGTATGACTGATAGCTAGGGTTAAATCCCAAAGTAACCTGACCAAGGATGTATTCTACCTGTTGAGAGGAAAATATTATGCATATAAAAATCTGTAGTGAGAATGTAATGCTCTTTGGGCATTCCTAGGATTGGTTTCTGATGGTCTTTCATCAAGAGAGCTAGAATGTATGACTTCATTAGCAAGAATTAATTTATTTAGTTGTACTTTCTTGAGACATGGGACTTACCTTAGTCCATTTGTACTGCTGTAACAAAATACTGGAAACTTGGTAATTTATAAGCAGTAGAACTTTATTTATCATGAGTCTGGAGGCTGGGAAATCCAAAATCAAAGTGCTACAGGGTACATGTATGGTGAGGCCCCATTGTTCATGGGTGGAGCTATAAGGTGTCCTCATATGGTTTACCATGTTTAGTTCTCTCATATTTAAGAAGCCTTTGACTGGATGGGTTGCTACCTGTCTCTGGGACCCTCAACCCATTTGACACTGTAACCTGACCATGTCTTCTGTCAATCTCCACTTGCTAAATTCATTTATTAGGTTCTTAGAACTACAGGGTCAATCACCAGGAAAACATCCTGGACCTTCAGATGTGCCAGAGAAGTTTTCCTTCACTTTTTTACTGTAAATGAACAATGTCTCAACCCTAGGGACATAGATTCCCATTGGGCCCTTAAGCGTCATGGCCAATTTCTCTGCCAGGGAACTGCCAGCCCCGGTGTGTATGCTGGTCATGTTCCCATACTGACACTTCCTGTCTATCCTCCCTCTGTCTTCCCTGAACCCACCAGGTTAGTATATCATGTCATCAGAGTATGCAACCTGACTCCCTTATTTCTAAATCCTTTCCAGTCACTGCCCCATTTCCCTGTTCTTACCAAATTAAAGATTGCATATCTATTTTTGCCTTCAATTTTTCTCTTCTTACTCTCTACTCAAGTCAATCCAATCAGGATTTTTGGCCCCATGTCTCCAATGAAATGGCTCTTGCAGAGGTCAGGAATAATCGCCCTCTGATAAATAATCTTTTGATGAGTTTTCTGTCCTCATCTCCCATCATCTTTAAGCAACATTTGGCACTACTGATCAGTCTTCCTGAAAACACTTTTATCACTTGGCTTCAGATATAAAATTCTCCTGCTTTTATTTTCCCACTTTGCAGTCTGCTCTTTGTCAGGTCTAGTTTATCCTCAGTCTTGCACGGGCTCAGTCTTTAGACTCCTCTTCTCTACCACCAGGGCCACCCCAGGAGATCTCATTCCTTCCCAGGTCCTTTGATGATTCAACCTGGTCATTTCCTCTGAACTTCAGACTCACACATCCAGCCACCAATTTTATGTCCCCATACTGACAATTTTATGTCCTCATACTTTTATGTCTTCATTGTCTAAACCTCCTCCTCTCATCCTCCTCCTCCTCCTCCACACCTCAGTAAATGAGTGCAGTCTCTCCAGTTGCTCAAGCCAAGAAGCTCTATGTCATCTTTTTGTCATGTCTTTTCTAGTCCCTTGAAAAATCTTAGAAATTCCTCTTCAAATATATATTCAGAATCTGGTCACTTTGGACCACTTTACTGCTGACATCTTAGCAAGCCACTGTCATCTCCCGCCTGGCTCATTTTAATACTTTCCACCCATGCCCCTTGGTCAGTTGACAAAGCAGTTTAAGTAGTGAGAGTAATTCTTACAAATCACAGTTTTAAATCACTCTTCTTTTCTGCTCGAAGCTCACTAACAGTTTCCCATGCTGAAATAATTCTGAGCCCTTACAGTCATAGTATATCCTTCCTACCTCTCGGCCTTTGTGTGCTTCATTAATCAGCTTTGCATTATTACAATGAAATACTTGATGCAGGGTATGCATGAAGAAAAGGTTTATTTAGCTCACAACTGGGAAAGCTTAAGGCCTGGCCCCTGCATCAGCTCAGTTCTGGTGAGGGCCTCCTGGGAGGAGGGCAGATAGTAGGGTGGATGAGGGAGCATGCTAGTGATTATACCTCAAACCAGGACTACAAAGAACAGGAGGGGTCAGGCTTGCCCCTTTTGTTACAACTCTCACTACCTCAGGAGATTAGACCCCAAAACTCAGGGACCTCCCACTAGGCCCATCCCCAAAGGCCCCACCACTTCCCAATCACAAGCACTGGGGACAGTGGATCCTTGGAGGACACTCAAACTATACGTATACCCAAAGCATAGCGTGTATCATGTTTCCTCTCCCAACTCTTCTGCAGCAGTGCAAGCGTATTCTCACCTCAGAACTTGGCACATATTAGTCCATTTTCAAAAATGTCCCAATACCTTCATCTCTCTTGCCTCCTCCATAATTTTGGTCAGACATCATTTTATATATGAGGGTAGGAGGCCTCTTCAAAGAGCACATATGTGTACACACACACACACACACACACCTTTCTTTCCTTGTTATCACCATTTGAAATCATGTATATTTAAGTTTTTGCTCTTCTCACAGCGGGTGTGTGATGCATGAGAAGCTGCTTGATTTGGATATTGCGCTCCCCGCGAAGGCCCATGTGCGCGAATCCTTGTCTCCAGCTTGGCGCTATCCAGAATGGTGGAAACTGCAAGAGGGGGCCAAGTGGGAGGGCTTAGGTCATTGCGGGCAGGCAAAGGGGATTCTGGGACTGGCCTGAGGTGAAAACTGTCACACATGGCCCTGTCTCAACTACTGCCTCGCTACACCCCAAAAGCAGTGAGGACACAGGACCATGGGCTGAAGCCTCCAGAGCTGTGAGTCCAAACTTTTAAAAGATGGTTATTTGTGACAGTGACAGAAAGCTGAATACCACATAAGCATTTGTTTCTATTGTGTTCACTACTATATCTCTAGTATTTAGAACCACAACTAAAACATTGTTTACTTATTAAAACATTTAACAACTTCTTAGGGATGTAAGGCTGTTTTCAGTATATCCAAAGAATGCATGTATATATCATTTATACTCCTAACAATTTTTTAAGAGTATAGATAAGCTTCACAGTATCTAATATCTCAGGCCACATTTTCTCAATGCAGCCTTTTGAGAAGTGTGTGTGTGTGCGTGTGTGTGTGTGTGTGTGTGTGTGTGTCTGTCTGTCTGTCTGTCTTTTATCAATGGATCCCACAGACAAAGCTGGGAAGTTGTACCTTTATAATTCTAACTACAAACCAATGTTTTCTATTCATGTTACATGTCTCTCCTCATTAACAAGGTTTTTGTGTTTGGTTAGTTTTGTGTTTTATTTTGTTTGTGGTACTGAATATTGAACCCAGTTAGCACTGACATATGCCCAGCGTTTTTAAATCTTATTTTGATATAGGTTCTCACTAAGTTACCTAGGCTGACCTTGAATTTGCGATCCTCCTGCCTCCCAAGTAGTTAGGATGAAAGGGATAAGGTTTCTCTTAACCTGTAAATGTCAAATTATTATTTAGCCATTCAACAAATATTTCATTGGGTTTCCTTTATTTTCCAGGCATTACACTAGTTGCTGAGAATACAGGATTCCTACACTCTGGAAACTTAAATTTGCATTTTCTCCGCAGTGTACAGTAGTACCTCTTGCCTGTGGCCTTAATGATAGCAAGTAAAATAATGTGGTTATTTCTGGAAGTCCCAGTAGATGTATCATTGACCTTAACTACTTTAGATCTATCCCAAAATAAACACTCAAAAACAGGTGATGTAAATGGCACAGTGTTTCAACACAAAAGACTTGGATTCTGCTTCCTATAACCTTGGGAAACAGGTCAGAGGATCTCTTTTTTCTCCAGTTTCTTCTATAACAAAAAGTTAACAATTTTATTAAACTCAAGAGTTTCTAGTGAGGATAAAAGAATAATTAACAAATGCTTTCAGAAACCATCTGCTACTTAGACATGTAGCAAATTATCTTTTCAATGCAGACACAGACTGGTGTGGTATGACAGAAAGTTAGCTTTGGAAAGAGACACATTAGGGGTCCAGTTCTATACCTGGGACTGAGCAGCAAATGGAAACAATTCCATTTAATTTATAAAGCAAATGGGATAATTAGAATGAATTGGAATGAAAGGCTTGGCACCTAGTATAGGATCAGGCACAAAGTAGATGCTATCATCAGTGCTTGTGCATACTGGTAATATTTTGATGCCTGTCCATTAGAATTGTTCCTTTTTCACTTTTAATAGAGTTCAGCATCTTACTCTGTGAAAGGAGGGAATATATTATATTGGACTCTTTTAAAAGGCTTCCACAGAAGTACTACAGTTAATCAATAGGTTGTGATCTCAAAGCAAAGTCACTATTACCACCTCCTGGAGGGAAAGACCTTGACATCTTTATTAGATTTCTGCATGATCAACTCTGAAGACAGATACAGAAAACTCACATTCAGGAAAAGTTCTTCGGGGCAGGACACTGGAGGAAAGGAAGAATGATGAGGTAATACAAACCATAAAGCAAACCAGGCAAAGAGCCAAGGCAAAGGAAGAATGGGGACACTCAGCTCTCCCGTACCAGTCCCCTTTCAAAGGGCACCAGAGACTGAACACTCCTCTCTGGCAATGTTTAAAAGTCAAAGCTACACCAGCCCCCTTGCCTGAAGTGCCACTGGAGGACATCTATTCACAGCTTGTTGCTGGCCTTAGATCACTGGCTCTGCTGATATCAGTGGAGTCACATGGTGGAGATGTTTACAGTTGGTGGAAATTTCACTTTCATTGCGCATTAATCTAATGTCAAGGTTACTCTCCTGAGTGAATGGAAGAATGATGAAAGGTTCAAGTCATCTGATCACAGTGGTGCTGTAAAGACTTCGTGTCTTCTTCATAATTTCACCAAACTGGGTATGTGGATCTGTCCTTCCTCTCAAGTGTGCTGGGCCTTCTGGAGTGGTAAAAGTCAGCCTTACATTATAACAGCTAGAAATTAGCAAATGCTTTGGCACATTCTGAAGCCAGGTCCTGACACTGTTGCACAACTACCTCTCCTCCAGCAGTTCTTTATCCATTTTAGGTGGCCCAGCATTGATCTATGATCTATTATTTAATACAAAATAAAATGCTCCATCATATAATATGTTATGGAGCAAATGACAGACTCAGTTGCATTGTCTTGGAGAGAATTTCATTGATTTCATAGCCTTTTATTTAAAAATTAATTTGTGGGGTTTAGGTTACATGTTGACAATTTAGCCTATAAAAACTGAACTTTTTAATTTCTAATCAAATCTGAACACACAAGTGTTATAACAAAGTGATGTTATTCTATATCACAAGCTTCATTGTTGAAAATTGAAATTTTACTATGCTCCCTTAAAATTCTATGAATACAGCAAAATAATAAGCAATACACAAAGAGGATCAGGAGAATAGAAGCTATTTATGCAATGAGATATTTATATTTATTGGCATAGTGAATTTTTACAATTTTATGTCACCTGAGCATCCATTTTGAATCTCAACTGGACTTTCTCAGGGCTAGTCAGCCTTGACACAGTTTTCAGTTCTGTGCCTCCTCCCAGTTCCACAATGTGGTCAATCTAGACATCTCTGCCTTTACAGGCCCCTAGTAACCTCTTCCTTATGAAACAGCTAGACAGGGCCCCCCTAGACTGGCCTGGTCACCCACATGGCCCACGCAGACTTTGCAGAAGGTCACGGTGACCACCTCTCAGTAACTGGGTGACCTCTGAGAACTGCCTGTTTGATGTAAATGTACCAATTCAAAGTCCCTGTGAGAAACCTGTTTGGATAATTCCCTGGCCTCAGCAAAAGCTCGGTCCCACGGGCCTTCCCTCCTGGCTGCCTGTACTCCCAGTGTTCCATGTCCAGGGCTGTAGGGAGTGCCATGGACCCACCAGGCCCTATGAGTAATAAAATCGAACTTCTGTCTTACCTCTCTCCTACTAATGGAAGGAGTTCTTGCCATCTTAGAAATCCTAAATTAAAAGCAATTGCTTTGTAATTTTTGTAAAAAGGTGGCCCATCCCTGATCAAGGCATTAAAAACTGAGAACCTTCAATCCATAATACCTGGTATTTGACATTTACAATACAGTTCAAGAGGTAAGTTGGATATTTAAATTTGGCCTTGTTCTTTTCCTGTTACTTTACTTTCTCCACAGACCACCTGTTTGCCGCCAGGCAGATGCTTACTTATTTTTGTTGACTGAATCAGAGTTAAGCAAACAGGTTTCTTCTCTCCAGTCTGTCTCTCCTCTCGTGTCCTGTCTTCGTGAAGCCCGTTCCTTTTGTAGCCTACCTGACCTTCAAGCAAACCAGTCTTTCCTTCAGAGCCATGGCTTTTTATCTCTTTATATTTTTAAATCCCATGTTATATTCTTTGGCTGAAATAAAATTTTCTAAAAGGCTATCTTATTATGCAATATTTTCTCCCTAAAGCAAAAGAAGAGCTGCGGTTTTTACACCCAGCACAGAGGTTAAGGAACTAGGGAGACTTTCCTCTGCTGGTTCCAGAGAGAAGGTTTGGCCTCTCAGGGCTTCTTTTGACTTGCCTAATGGCACACACATTGCTCATGGCCCGAGGCGCTCACACTCAGGGAGCACTCCAGCCTCCTCTTACACTAATTCCTTCCAGAGCCTTGGCTCAAGGGTGACTCATCACGCTGCAAACCCACTGCTCCCGCGCTTCTCCTGCCAAGTGTGGAGGGCATGTCTTTCCCACTGGATTCCTGCCATCCCTTTCGTACTTTGACGTAGTCCTCTTTCCCATTGTTTTTGTGCATCAGATTGTGAAAAATTTCAGGCAAGAGGAAAGAAATAGGGCACAACTTACAAGCCTTAAAAGTGGCTATTTGGAGGTGCCTTTAAAACTCCCAGGGCACGTTTTGCTCACGAAGATCACTCATTTGAACTGAGGGGTTTAGTTCAGTTCAGTCTGTGTGTATCACTTGGTTGGCTTTTGCTTTTGGTGGGAAGAGTAAGGTGTTATAAAAATTCGTAGGCTATAGAAAAGTAGGGGAATGAGAAGAGGCAAAAATATAATTAGACATGCCGAAGAAAATTTTAATAAAAACTTTAAAAAGGAGCACTTTTAGTTAATATTATCTACTGAAGAGACAGGAGACCTCACTGGTGAGTTCACAGCCACATAAATACTTGTCACATACTGCATCTGCCTGGACTTTCCCCCACTTATTACCCCTCCCTTCTCAGTGGTGTCAATGTCTTCCTTTCTCTCAGCCTATAAATGTGCTCCAATCTCTCCCATCTGAGGCACAAATACATCCTCCACTCTCCCTCGACTTGAGCTACTGTGCCTTCTCCTTTTAAATTTCTTTTCTAAATAGCTCAGCTTCTAGATCAAGGAGTCAACATGGACCATCTCCCATTCCTCGACTTTATTTTTCTCTTATTGATTACAATTCCCCTAGCCCTATATCATTGCTAAACCAAAGAGAGCTTCTAGGTGGCTAGTTGGATAATATTGGTCAATATTACTAGATGAAAGTGATTTCAAACTCAATGCAGCTGAATTACACCAACAGAAAGTTACTGCTATGATTGTGGTTATTATTAGTGTTTAGCTCAGTTTCCTTTAAAAATTCATAGTTTGGGTTGACCTCAGGTACCAATGAAGTAGGACCTATTGTTACTCTCCTGACTCCGCCTCCTTTTGTTGTTCCTCATTAGCCAGTTTATGCTTCTCAGTGGTAAAAGAAGCAAGGACCTCTACATTTATATTCTCATAGCTATACATCTATAAGAAAAAGAAAGATTTTGATCAAGTCTCCCATGTAAAACTGCTGACCCAGCCTCTACGTTCAAGGGTCTTGGCCCTTTTGACTGACTAGGCCTGTGTCATGTAGCTTTTGGAAGCAGACATGACTTTGGAGTTCAGCTCCAATAATGTTTATTAGTAGCAATAATATAATTACTTTCACTGTCCTCTACCTTACAGCTACCACCTGTTCATTATAACAACCTTGCAAGTAACATATTAAGCATTATGAAGATGATAGACACTTAAGAGACTTAAGTAATTGGCCAACTGGTAAAATTAATAAAGAAGAAGATCTGAACCCAAGTTTGGTCTCAAAACTGTTCTTTTCAGTGCTTCATGCTAAGATAGTATATGCAATCTACACATCACAGAATAGTACACATGCTCAACTAATGCTAGTTCCTTTTCTATCCTCTACACATGCACTTCTGATCCTATTATAACTCTGGAAAATACTGTCATGAAGACCCCCATACACACACCTTAAATGATTTCTACTCTCACTATTCTTCCCCAGGTCATTCTAAACTGTCCTTCTTCCAACATGCCACATTCCCTTGTGCATCTGAAATTTTAAATAGCAAGTGTACTTATTCCATTCAGCTCCCTGTCCCCATAACAAATTACTTATTCTTCAAGTCTGACCTCAAACACTTACTTTCTTCTCTGTTTCATCTGACATTCACACATACCTCCATTTTGGAACGATTATGTTGGAGGATTCCTATATATTCTCTCCACCATCCCATGAAATTTTTAAGTTAAGTCCACAGATAGGGTCATTATCTTTTCATTTCCCCAAAGGTATAGTGTGGATGCTCCATAAATGTTTATGGAATGAATAAACACACAAACAAAACTGAATTCCTTTTTCTCAAAGTGGCCCATGATCTCTTTCTGAGCACCACCAACAAAAAACAGAAAGAGTAAGAGAAAAAGGAAGAAGAAGAAAAGAGAGGACAAGAAGAAAGAAAATGACAATTCAGGATGAAAAAGACCCTATGCCACAAGGAAGAACTACAGAGAAAATTCTTGTATTTTACATAAATAAATGATCATTAATCTACAACCAGCAGTTAAAAAGAAGGGGAGAATTTTGGCTATATCCCTACTAGTCTTGGAGGACATAAGAGAAAAAATTCTTGACAGCCCCTTTTCCTTCCACTCAATGAATGTTGATCCTGCTGTCTTAGTGATCTCTCTGTGCTCCTTCCTCTGTCTACATTGCCATTGCTACTGCTTGAGTCCAAACCTTCATCCTTGTCTAGATGATTGCAAAGATCTCTTGGCTCTCGCTTCATTCCACCTGAACCCCTCTGTAATCCATTTTCCACAGGCTACAAGAAAGACATTCCTAAATAAAAAGTTCTTCTATAGCCTTGTATTTTCTTTAGCAGAAATTCCAGACTTCTCAAATGACACCACTGTTCAAAGTGGCCTTCATTTACCTCTCTGGTGCCTTTCTCTTTCTAGTCCCACATTCACACCTCTTGCTCCAGCCTGACCCACATTATTTATCCTATCCTGTGAGTTCTCCCTCTTTTTTTTTTTTAGTTCTCCCTCTTTTTGAGTCTCCTTACTTTTGGTCATGTTGTTGCCTCTGCCTTTTTCCTTTATCCATTTGACAAATCCAAGCTCATAATCACCTAAACCATTATTTTATCCAGGAAGGCTTATCAGACAACCTCCATACTTAACTACTACTTTCTTTTCTCATAGATGAGCATCCTTTTAGAAAAAGCCCACAATGGTTTATTTCTTATATTTATTCCACCTTTCCCAGTGCACAATAATTCTCTGGATATCAGGGAATGTGTCCTATTCACCTCCTGTTCCCTGGCACCTAGCCCAGTGTTCAGAACATAAATATTTAGTGAATGGGCTAAAAAGAAGGAAAAGACAGAAAGAATTACATCTAAGTTCACTTTTGTTTCAGGCCTCTGAGAAACAAATCCCTAGAGAAATTTCTGACCAAATAAAGGAGAGAAGTCTCTTGTCTATACCAAGATTACTTCTGCCAACAGAAAGACTTGCTACAACATAGTGAAATTTATATATGCATAAATTATTGGTCCTTTTACTTGCAAGATTTTAAATCTCAGGAACAGCCTTTCCTCTAAGCTAGCTTTAAAGTACGGTGCTGATTGCTAAAGAGAGAAATCCAAGAAGTTTGCATTCTTATTTCGTGAATCAACAAAAAGAGAAGTTAAATTAATTAATTATTTTTGTTTTATATGTATTTCTTCCCTTAATGGTTGACTTGATAACAAATGACAAACAAGTATAAACATATCAAAAATATTGTATGCCTTTATTTATGTTTCACTATTTCTTCCAGTTATAGTTTGTTCTTATATCTAGTATGAGATCATTAAATGAAACTTCTATCTTTATCAGTTTTTTCTCTCTTCCTTCCTTTTGGACAGAACTAGTCAAATAAGTACCATAATAAATTTAGGTTCTTCCCACCAATTATCTTTTTAACACTTTGATATCAATTAACTTTTGTAACTCTACTCTGCTAAAATTATATTATTAAAACTAATCAAAGAACTTTAAAAATACTTGCAAATTCTGTAAATTTCATCTTCATTTTAACTTCTGACAAATTGATACTACTTTCCCGGTTGACAAAAGACTAAAATGATTAGTTGGCAAGGTACCTATGAGGACTGATTTTATTCCTCCTTGGCCTGAAGAATTTAATTTGATTACTGATGTTAAAATTTCAGGAACCAAAGAGATGAAGGATTGAAGGATCAGTCTACAAGGAAATAGAGCACCTACTCAGATTCTGGATGCTGGAGCATCAACATTTTCCCCAGATTTGGGGGGAAAGAGAGCCATTATGCTGAACAAACACTTTATTTTCTCTTTTATTCTGCTTTGTCCTTTTTTTATGATGAGAGATCATGAGGAGTCAATGTAAATTCATGGTTTCCTTTTTGAAAGGTAGACTTAGTCACATTCAATAAATCAAATGACAGTTACATTATTATTATTTTGGGGGGGTTGTATTAAATTCTTTTATTGGTACATTGTAGGTATACAACACAATTACATTTCTCATTGGGAATTGTACCTTTATATAATGCATCTTGGCTCTTATTTTTTCCCCATTCCTAGCCCTCCCTTCATGCCCTCCACCCTTCCCTATTTACAAAGACTTTATTTCCATTTTTTCCATTTCTCATCATTTTTTCCTTTCCCTTCTTTCCTTTCCCCTGTGCCTCCCACTACCCCTATCCCTTTGGACCTTTTCTTCCTATTTTACATTATCGATTATTCATTCTAATCATTGGTACATTTTAGGTATACAATATAATGACATTCATCATCGCAAATTTGCACCTTTACATAGTCTCTCTTGGTTCTTGTTTTTCACCCGTGCCCAGCCCTCCCTTCAACCCCTCCAGCCCTCCCTATTTACAAAAATTTTGTTCCTATTTTTCCATTTTCTCATATTAATCCCATTCCCTTCTAGCCTTTCCCCTAGCCCTCCCACTTCCTTCCCCTTTGCCCCTTTTCTTCCTATTTCATATGACCTATTATACATTTAGTCCTTATTTACACTTTCAGTTTCTCACACCAGAGAAACTATTCGGTATTTACACGTGTGTCCTGTTTATTTCACTTAAGAGTATTGCCTCAATGTGCATCCACTTAGCTATAAATGTCTCTAATTTCTCATTTTTTATGGCTGAGTAGTACTCCATTTTATAAAAAAAACCACATTTTCTTTATCCAGTCTCCAGTTGATCGGCATTTGGGCTGTTTCCAAGTTTTAGCTATTACAAACTGCGCTGCTTCCACTTCACTCCAGAAAGAATGGCTGCTATCATGAAATCAACCAATAACAAATGCTGGCGGGGCTGTGGGGAAAGAGGAACCCTGCTCCACTGCTGGTGGGAGTGTAGACTGGTGCAAGCACTGTGGAAATCAGTATGGAGATACCGCAAAGAACTAGGACTGGAAGTCCCATCTGACCCCGCTATTCCACTGCTGGGTATCTTCCCCAAAGAATTAAAAGAATCATACCACAGTGATATATGTGCACTCATGTTCATAGCAGCACAGTTTGTAATAGCTAAAACTTGGATACATTATTATTATTATTATTATTTTTTGGTACCAGGGATCGAACTCAGTTCCTTGCGCTTGCACAGCAGGGGGCGAAACCACTGAGTTAAATCCCTGGCCCAACAGTTACATTATTTAAAAAATATACTCCCACTTACTGCCTATTGAATAGTGCTGCAATAAACATGGGAGTGCAGGTGAAACATACTTGTTTCATTTCCTGTGGCTATATATCCAGCAGTGGGATTTATGGATCACATGGTAATTCTATTGTAAATTTTTGGAAGAATTTGTATCCTGCTTTCCATAATGGCGCTACTAATTTATATTCCCACCAACAGTGTACAAGCATTCCCTTTTCTCCCCGTTCTCTCCAGCACTCGTTATCTTATTTTTCCCTACTGTCTGGAATCAAATCCAGGGCCCCGGGAATGCTAAGCATGAGCTATTCCACTGAGCCATGGCTCCCGCCCTTTTAGTCTTTGATAATAGCCATTCTTACTGATGTGAGATAATACTTGATATTTCAATTTGCATCTTATTGATTGGAGTTATTGGGAATTTTCATATAACTGTTGGCCATTTCTGTGTCTTTTGAGAAGTATTTATTTGCTATATTGTCCATATTTAATATGGAATTTTGGGGTTTTTTGCTATGAAGCTTTGGAGTTCCTTATATATTCTGGATATCAACCCCTTGTCACATATATAGTTTGCAAATATCTTCTCCCATTCTGTAGGGTCCCTCTGCATTGTATTGATTGTTTTGTGTGCTGTGCAGAATCTGGTACAATTAAATTTGCCTGTTTTTGCTTTTGTTTCCTGTGCTTTGAAGTCATGTCCAAAAATCCTTGCCCATTCCAATGTCCTAAAGCATCTCCCTATATTTTCTTCTAGTAGCTTCATATCTTATATAGTAAGTCTTTAATACATTTTGGGTTGATTTTTGTAACTGGTGAGTGATAAGGGCTCCCTTAAAGTACATTTAAGTTTACTGTATAGATCTCTCTATATATTTTGAAAGGAAACTCTCTGAGATAAAGTATGCATATTATATGTATCTAAACACACATATACATACATAAAATATTTATGGACTTGGTACACATCAAACACATACTTAAAAACTAAATTGTCTGGAGTAATTTCCAAAATGACCCAAATATATTTGATTTCTATGTTATATATGAGATTTTTCTCTCTCTTTACCTACCTATATCTAAATAGAGAGCGATAGATACAAATGTCTATTTATGGCAAAATGGTCTTGAGAGTTTAAAAACATAACACCCAAAATACCTCAAATGTTATGTGACTGTAAGTATTGTAGAATATGCATAAAAGATTCAAAATAAAACATTAGAAACACTTATCTCTTCTGCTAAAATTACTAACATATTCAGTTTGATTTTTTAAATTATAAAAGTAATATCCGTTCTTTTCTGTGTTTTAATCTACTGAAACCTTAATGAAATATCATAAACTATTTGTTAAACAGGCTATTTGGTATTAGGAAGACTGAAAAGCCTGGTTAAAGTGAATTTAAACCTTTGGAAACCTTATTTTTGTCAAGCTGATTTACCACCTACCTTTCTATGCCCTTATCTCTCAGATCTCCTCCAGCAAGGCAGGTCCTTTGATATAAGCCTGATAGCTGTAAAGTACTCCTGGAATTCCTTTTAAAAGTGCTTCCAAAACATTGTTAATCTTAAATTTTACTCTTCACTTAGTTTGGCTTCCATGTGCAAATGCTAAGAAAGGGGCTGCTTTATGGTGGACATTCTTGGCTTGAAGCTCTGCTCTGTAACTTTGAGTACAAACAAGCAATTGTATGTTCAATTTTACACACTGAGAGAAAAAATAGGGGTAGAAAATTATCAATGTGAAATTAGACCTAAATCTCACATGGAAACATGGATGGTTTCCTGTGAAAATCCACTTCTAAAATGAAGGTAACAATAGCACACGAATCCACACATTTATATGATTATTCCTACTGAGAGGACATATACCTAATTCAGATTTAAAGGAACCATGGGGAACAGTTTACAGGCTCTTGAGTGAAGAGCAGTTTATTATTTTGGAACGGGTAACACATAAGTTGAAATTGCAGTATTTTCATTATTTCAGCAAAGACAAAGTATGCCCTATGTGTCTCTCATGGTGTCTTGGAACGAAGCCAAAATACACACCATTAGAGCTCTGAGGGTTAAATCATCATATACTATCACCCCGAACAACACAGCAATTCAAGTTAGGAAGAATTCAAGTGAACCTGGTTAAAACAAGTCCGCCATTGTTTGTAGGAAAGTAAAAGAGACTCTGAAGTATATGATGTAAACAAATCAAGTGTCTAATTATTAAAAGTTAGTTTCAATACTAATGGGTCATTTAAATGCTTTAGAGGTAGGTTTTTGGCCATATATTTCAAATGCTTCTTTCTAACTTAGCAAAAAACAAAATAAAAGGTCATGTAAGTTAGGTCATCTTTAACTCCCAAAAAGCTGAATGCTAAAAAACAATTTAGTTTTTTAAATGCTCTGTAAAGTTGAATTTAGGTTTAAGTAAAAGTCAGTCTTGTTCAGAAAGTCTGAGAAATTTTGACTTATTATTTTTTAACTCCATTAACAAGGAGTAACTGGGACACACTACAAATGGCTGGTGGTCATTAAATAAAGGGACCCATTAAAATTACATATACCCATAGGAATATTGTTATTCATCAGTGAAACCTCCCTTTTATACAACTACCTCCAATTCACCATAATCATTTAAGCTCATAACCATCCAAACCAAACATGGACAGGTATTTTCATCCTGCATTAAGTGCTATTTTAAAGGCCTGGATCTTCACATAATGAAGAGAAACATTGACTATCATACCAGGGTGGTGATATTAAAAATAAGAATAACCTTTGACAAAAAAAAATGAAAATAGGTTAGTTAATTCAAAGTGATGGTCATTACTGCATTAAAGATTAAATTCACCATTACCTTAGAAACCTTAGGGGATACTACAATCTGTATTTATCTTGAAATGTATAATAATCAAAAGCATTTTTGGTGAGGCTTTAATCCTTTCAAGTATCATGGCATAGTATTTGAAATTCCAGGCATATTGAAGTACACTATTCTACTCCAACTGCTAAAACTATGCTTCTCACAGAATTAAATGTTATTAAATATTTATTGAAATCAGTTTTAATATATGGTATTTAGCTAGTTTAAACAAATTAGCTGTTTGTTAACTAGTATCAATTCCATTTACCTTAATTCTTCAGGAAAAAACATTGCAATAAAGCAACTAGGCAGAAGGCTATAGAAATACGTCAGTCTCTTCAGAACTGACTACCAGTCTACAGGGCCATAACTCCAAGCTATACTGATTATTATGGAATTTTTGTGTGACAACTTCTAAGAAGCAGTGAGAACAAAATTTTTGCTTTATACTGCTTGAATTGCAAAACAGATAAGAAATGTGCTTCAACCTGAGAGTAATAAAATGCAAATAGAACATACTGATTTGACGTATTTTAGGACCTGGACAACACAGGCATTTGTGTATATTTCCTGTGCCTTTTGGCAATTATATTTTAAGTATTATGTAATATTTAGAAATTTGTTATATTTGGAATATCTAGATAGATAGACTGACAGAAATACTTTAAAATAATAGGACTATATCCCCAAAGTATATATTTTAGCTGAATGGAATACATTACTAGGGAAATTTAGAGGAAGGGTTAAGGTTTTGATACGGATACCATCATCGTACTGATTTCTTTAATGATAATAAATAAAGAATATACAGGAGGATCAGGGATTTAGCTCAGTGATTCCACCACCTGCCTTGCAAGCACAAGGACCTGAGTTCCACCCCTGGTACCAGAAAAAAAAAAAAAAAAAAAAAGAATATACAGGAATAAATGCCTATACTCTGATAACTAAAAGAAAATCACTGAGTGAAATTAAAGAAGACCTAAACAATTTAATATACTTTGTGCATGGGTCAGAAAGCTTGATATTAAGATATAAATTCTCCTCAAATTTATCTATAATTCTAAACACTTATGTAAAAATCTGAACTCTATGTACTTTTTGACATGCTGTGATAAACATTGTAATTTCACATGAAAATGTAAAAGACATACAGTAGCCAAAACGACTTTGAAGAACAAAATTAGAGGGTTCATACTACTTGATTTAAAATTTTTTTATAAATCTATGGTAATCTAAGACAGTGTTCCCTGGTATCAAGGTAGGCATATCTTTGGAATAAAATATAGCATCTAAACCTAGATTCACACTTATATAAACAAATAAATTTTTACAATTGTAAGTTGTATTTTTTTTTTTTTGGTACCAGGGATCGAACTCAGGACCTTGTGCTTGTGAGGCAGGTGACAGAACCACTGAGCTAAATCCACAGCCCTGTAAGTTATAAATTCAGTGCAGAAAGGACAGGCTTTTCAGTTTATGTTCAAACAATTGGAGATCTATATATGCAGGAAAATGAAATTAGATCCATACCTTATAGCACATATGAAAATTAATTCAAAATGGGTCAGACATCTAGTGTAAAACTCAAAACAATCAAAGTTCCAAAGAAAAAACACAACAGAAAGTCTTTATAATCTTGGGTTGTCAAAGGCTTCTCAGCTCACCAAAAGCATGATCTATATAAGAAAAAATTGACAAATTGGACTTAAGAATTTCTGCTCTAAAGGGATCTTTTCAGGATAATGAGGAGTAAGCCACATTGACAGAAAATATTTGTGAACTGTATTTCTCATAAAGGACATATCCAGAAATATAAGGAATTCTCAAAACTGAATTAGAAGAATAAACTAATAAAAAAACGAGGCAAATATTTGAACATACACTTCTCCAAAAAAATAATGAGTAGTGTGGTAGGCTGATTGACAACTTCCCCAAGTGTTATCCACACTCTTTCTCTAGAATCTGTGTGCTATACTTTGGATCTCAAATGCTTCCCAAAGGTTCCTCAAGGCTTGGTTACCAGCTGGGAACCACTGGGAAGTAGTAGAAGCTTTGTTTGGGCTGAGTGGGAGTCTAGAGGTTATTGGAGGTGTGTCCTCATAGAAAACCGTGGACACTTGCTCTCCCCTCTCTCATTCTCACTTCTTGATCAAGCAGTGAGCATTTTGCTCTTCCACACACACCCACCATGAAGTGCTGCCCTTCCACAAGCTCAGAACCAAAGCGGCCAAGCAATCATGGGCCAAAATTTCCCAAACATGAGCCAAAATAAATCTTTTCTCCTTGTAATTTACCTTAGGTATCCGTGGGAATTTTTGTTTTGTTTTGTTTGCGGGGGGGGGGGTGTTTTTGTTTTTGAGACAAGGTTTCACTGTGTAGTTCAGGCTGGCCTTGAATTCACTATGAAGCCCAGGTTGGCCTTGAACTTAGGATCATCAGCCTCCCAAGGGCTGGGATTACAAGCACACCCCACCACGCCCTGTAGGTATATGTTGTAGTTATGGAAATCTGAATACTACACTGTGAAAACTACCTTCTTTGGAAAAAATAAACTATTAAACATGACTACATGATTTCAAGATGAGAAGATTATTCTGGGTTATCTGAGGACCCTAAATATAGTCACATGTTCCTTGGAAGAAACAGGCAGGGAAGTCTTAAGGAAGAGAAGAAAGCCATGTGACAAATGTAAAGACAAAGAACAGATGTCCCACCACTGGGGAAAAAGGTGGATAAAGAGACCATAAACCAAATATTAGGAAAGAAGCTCTAGGAGCTGGAAAGGACAGGGAACTAGGTTTTCCTCTGTCACCTGTGGAGGAGCACAACACAGTGACGCTAGTGTCAGTGAAAGTAATTTCAGACATCTAGCTCCAGAACTGGGAGAAAATAACTTTCAGATTTTCCAAGCCACCAAAGTTGTGATAGTTTATTACAGCAAACATAGTACACTAATATAGATAGCTAAAAAGTGCATGAAACAATGTTCAATATCATAACCATGAGGGAAATGTAAATACATACCACAATTAGGTACTACTAAATACCTATTAAAATGGCTAATATTGCAAGGAGTAGGGAATAGGTAATGAATAAACCAACTAGTAATAAATAAGCCAACTGTTTGGAAAACAATTTAATAATTTCTTGAAAACTTAAGCATACTGTATAGCCACTCATTGTAATCCTAGGCATTTACCCCAGAGAAAAGAAAACAAATTCCATACAAAGACTTATATAAGAAATTCCTAGCAACTCTATTTGCAATAATACTAAACTTGAAACAGCTCAAATATCCATAAGGGGAGAAATAGATAAACAAACTATGGTGTATCTGCACAATAGCATAAGGCTCAAGCATAAGAGGGAATGAACTAATGCTGTATTTTTAAAGATGGATGGATTTCAAAATAATTATTATGCTCAGTGAAAAAAAAAAGTCAGACAGGACTGGGCATAGAGGTAAGTTGTAAAGTACATGGTTAGCATGCACAAGGCCCTGGGTTTCACCCTCAACACTAAGAAAAGGAGGAGTGGAGGGGGGTAAAGAAAGAGGAGAGGGGAAGGGAAGAGCAGGAAGCAACCAGATTAAATAAATAGATAAATATTGCATGATTTCATTATTTAAAACTCTAGAAAATAAAAAAACTATTTGACAGTGACAGAAAACAAATCAGTGTTGCCTAGGGAGTGGGGTTGGGCAGGAAGGAGGGATCACAAAATGGCCAGTGGAGACCTTGAGGAATGATGGACGGTTTCGCAGCATTTGTTAAAATTTACCAAATTGTGTCCATATTTAGTTTATTGTAGAGATTACATTTTAATAAAGTTGTTACAAATGAAAGTGTATTGTTGACTATTTCACTCTAGCAGCTACATTTAAACTTTGAATCTATAGAATCTTAAGGGGATTTCTTTTCACACAATATATAGAACCCCCCAAAGCCTTTGGATGTCTAAGCCTATTTACTCAATTGGTAATGGAGTTGGCAATAATATATTCTGTGTTTTAGTGAATTCCTCTTCTGCTATTAAGTAATACCCTGAATAGAACATCTGTGAATTAATTTATGATATTTAGTTTTTCACTTCACTGAACCTACATTAGGGAGGGAAAAATGGCTTAGTTCAATAAAAATAGAGGTGAGTTATACTATCTACAAGGTACCTTCCAGACAGGCCTAAGAACTATAGGCCTAATAAAAAGTTATATTAAATGTATTATGTAAAACACTTAAACATATAAAATGAATAACCTACTTTCCTTTCTTTTCTTTTCTTTTTTTGGTACCAGGAGTTGAACGCGGGACCTTGTGGCATGCCAGGCAAGCGGCAGAACCACTGATCTAAATCCCTGATCCAGAATAACCTACTCTCTAATCCACTCCCATTCTGATTTTCTATTTCATCTTTATTTTTAAATTATTTATTTCAAAAGTTTATGGAGCATTGGCATATGTTTAAATACAAAGTTTTCTTCCAAGGACTCAGAGAAATAAGATAGTCCCTGGTGTAAAAAATCTGACAGGAAATGAGACAGACAAGAAAAAAAAAAAAGAATAAACAATACTCTGAACAAATGCCCTGATGGCTACATAAAAGGACTCGCTGAAGGTAAATGAATCATGGAATAGAGTGTAAAAATGAAAGCCATGATTCAAGTTCATTCTTAATTTGAATAAAGCTGAATTTTCTTGACATATAACAATAATAAAAACCAAAAGGATCATCACTCTATCTCCTTTCCTTTTTTCCAGTTTTATACTTAGGATGTGTTTTCTCCACTACTGTGTCAGGACAGGTAGAGTCTGGATGCCCGACAGATGTGGCCAGGTTATGATAGCCCATTGTCATAAAAAGCTACTGGGCTTCAAACCAACCCCTCAGAGCTCCAAAATACTTTTATAGCCAATAATAACCATGTACTTCAAACATTTAAACCATTTGTATAGACCCACTTTTCAAAGAATAAACTCAATGTGCCATTAAAACAAACAAAAACCACTGTCAAACTTATTTAAACATCTTGCATTTCCTTTGTCCAAATATTTTACCAAACATAATTCCAACCATAGTTTCAAAACAATTTGTTTACCATTCACAGATCTACTAATGTGTTCCAAAACTCATTACAAAATTTCCTGCCAATGTCAAATCCCATAACACAGGCCTGTAATTCTAGCACTCTGAGAAGCTGAGGCAGGAGGATCATAAGTTCTAATGCAGCATTGGTAACTTAGTAACTTAGCAAGACCCTGTCTGAAAATAACAAACAAATAAATAATGAACAAATGAAAGGAGAAGTAGCACAGTGTGAAGGCCCTGTGTTTAATCCCCAGCACCACCAAAAAGAATTCCCATCCAGGAGTACTAATCACTTTCCCATCACTGGAACAAAAACAACCCAACACCAGCAATTTAAAACAGAAGTTTATTTGGACTCATGGATTCAGTGGGTTCAGTCCGCTGTTGGCTGGCTCCAACACAGAAACATCATTGCAGAAGGGCCTGGAGGAGAAAGTTGTTCAACCTCTGATGTCAAGAAACAGAGAAAGAAGAAGGGAGAGCCAGAGTCAAGAATACACCCTTCTATTTCACATCCCCAGTGACATTTCTTCTGACCAGGTTCTACCTCCTAAGAACATGTTCAGTTACAAATTCATCAATGGATTAATCCACTAATGAGTGTAGCACCCCACATGCCCCATTCTCCCTCCAAAAGCCCAATCTTTGAACATCTGAGACTTTTAAGAGACATTTTAGATCTAAACAGTAACACAAGGTTATGAAAGTCCTCACAGATACTTAGCCACGTGAAATGTATAAATGGTAGCAGCCTGATCTAAACTAGGTTACAGTGTCCCTTGCCTGAAAATTCTATCAAGCCCACAGACAAAAACGGGGATTAACTTCTATCTGGTGTCTGAGGCCTTAAAATAAAAGTTTCAAACTATCAGAAGCCATCTCTCTCACCCTGAGAATAATAAGGTTGAGAGAACAAAGCTGACATGCCCAGGGCAGCAAAGGCTTTCCGGCACTTATCTCCACTTTATCTTCTTCTTATAGCCTTGCTGCCTTGACCCTCTTGCCAAAGAGAAGCTGTCTAATCTTTCTTAGATTCCATGAACTTAAACTCTTTGCTTAAGTTGGTTGGAGTTGCAATTTTTAAAAATTTGAATTGCACATTTTAATATGAAAGTGTGAAAAATAGCCATTCTCTTCTAAGGTATTATCATATAGCTACAATAAAGATTACTTTCGGGCTGGGATTTAGCTCAGTGGTGCCGCGGCTGCCTCACAAGTAAGTGCAAGGTCCTAAGTTCGATACCCTGTACCAAAAAAAAAAAAAAAAAGAAAAGAAAAAATTTCTTTATTGTAATTAAATCAGTGCAATTTCGAGGATAGACCACAGAGACAGATGAAGATAAGAGGACTTAAAGACCAGTGTATCGAGTATGTATTAATGAGAAAAATATTTATTTTAAAAAAGTGCTATTAGATCAAGGGTCTAATTAACTACAAAAAGTATGCTCAGGCATTTAAAACTCTGGTACTTTTATTATATTATCATTATAATATGAAATATGTATAACAAATAAAATTGTATAAATATAATATAAACTATAAGTTATTATATATAAATACCTTACATGAATATAAAAAGATGGGTGCTTATCCTATATTTTATTAACATTAAACCACAGCTAGAAACAAGAAAGAGATTTTAACTTCAATTTCAAATCTTAAAATACAAATTTACATAAAAAGAGTGGCAAAAAGACAATATAGACATAAACTAAGATGAATAGTAACTATCCTTGACATATAAAATGACTTTTTAATAAAGGGCAAAAATGCACATAAGGATAAGGCCTAAGAATACAAGAAGCAATTTCACAAAAGACTGAGGTAAGTTTCCAGTGGACATATGCCATGATAATCAACTTCACTAATAAAAGAAAAACATTTACAAGGGATGTAATTTTCTTCTGTGAGATTAACAGAGATGGATAAATGATTGAATACAATGTTAGTAAGGATATAAAGCATTTTAATATGTACCTATACTAGGTGTAAATTCATATAGTTTTCCTGGAGAATAATTTGGAGAAGTAGAATAATTCTTCTAGAAACTCAGTGTAAAGAAGTAATAGTCTAAATCCACAAGCATAAAGGGCCTAGCAAATTTACCAAAGACTTTTGTCTTTAAACACAAAACCAAAAATGTATATATAAAGTGACCAAGTGTAGAGGGTGTGCTAGACAAATTATAGCAATAATACATAGTGAATATAATTTGTTGATAAAAGGGATAATTTGTCACATATTTATTGACATAGAAAGATGTAATGAATATATTGCTAAATTAAAATGGAAATTTATAGAGCAGTATACCATTCTTCTTTTAAAGACAACACAAATGTATACATAATATCTGCTAGAAGAATTGAAAGAAGCAAACTATCAGCCACATGGCAGATATCCAAGCGGTCTCAATTTCTGCTTACAGTGCATGCTAACAGTTTTATTATTAACTTTTTTACAACAAAGAAAAGCGCACCTGTTCGTTCTTCTTAATTCTGGTGAATTAGTTGCTGACCTAAGAAACACTAAGCCCTGTGTTGAAACCAATGCTCTCAAGAGCTGAGGTCTCTTGTGTGTAAGAACTGCAGACCTTTCATACATTATCCCATCAGCTCTGACAGGCTCTGCGAAGGCTCAGACTTAAGTCTTTCCAAGTCAGCTAAGAGGATTAAAATATGGACACAGAAACATTAACACCCAGCTCTAAGTTTGAATATCCATGCAGGACTAAAAAACATTGGCTCATTTGCAACTTCTCATTGCTGCCATTTGCTTTTGGTGACCAGGAGGAGATGGAAGGCTAACTAATGCCACAAACAACAGCCACACCTCTCCTTATGGTTGCCTCTAAAATCAGTGAGGCTAACGGGCTTAGAACTGTGGGGATGGACAATACTCCACATTCCTATTTTTCTCAACTTCTTCCAGACTGTGAGTCTGTTTATCTATCCTCTCCTGTGTTCTAATGTCTATATGTTCTGCAGTTCTTCTTCTCTAACTCAAATTTCCATCCCTTTCCTTCTCCCAAACACCTTTGATTTTGTTGTCTTGAACTCAAAATGCATAAAAATTTCCTCTCTTCACCATCTTCACCAAACATTCCCTCCTCCTCCTTGCTCAACAGAAATTTTGTTGTCCCAGCAGAAGTTCAGCAGAAACAGATGTGCATGCCCACAACCCTTTCAAGGACACCTTACTGACCAACAGATCCCAGTGGGATGAGCACCACTCCACAGCAGTCAGTGTCTTTCCTGTTGACTACACTGAAGACAGCCTCCTCACCAAAAGTCATGCCTTTCTCAGAGGCATGGAGACTGCCCGTGGAGACTGAGGTAGGAGTCCTAAGATCAGCTATCTCTGCCCAACCTATGCAACACTCAGATGGGCTATATTCACTCTAGAACCCTCTGCAGGGTTGAAGGCTTTATCAGCTCTGGACTGTGATTTTTGGCTTCTTCTGCCAAATCTAGCTTCTTCCTATTTCTCTTTATAGGTGCTAAATGCTAATACACAACTTGCCCTGTGAACCCTATCTCAGTATCTGTTTCTAGAGATCCTCACCTGTGATCACTGGTACAGTAGATGTCCAACAAGCAATCAATAAGATGGTATTTGGGAACTACTTATTCATCACATGACAATCAGGAACCCATTGCTGCAGGCAGATGAAACCAAGACCCTGAAACAAGGCAGCTGTCCAACTGCTACATTTTTCACTGGAGGTGAAGTTGGGAGGAGTAGTGTTATAGTTTAAATCTAAAATATCCTCCAAATGTATCATGTGTGCAGAGATGAGACTGGCAGAAAGTGATTAGATTATGAGGACTAACTTCCCTCAGTGGATTAATCCATTGATAAGAATTTGATGGCATTCTTGGGACATAATAGAAACTTAAGAAGTAGAATTTACTTGAAGGGATTATGTCATAGGTTGTAACCTTGGGGACTATATCTTGTCCCTGGCCCTTTCTTCTCTAGCTTTTCCCCTCTCACTCTGATTCTTGGATGCTATGAGGTAAGTAGCTTTACCCTGCCATGCCCTTCCATCATGGTGTTCATCCTCACCTCAAGCCTACAGCAATGGAAACAGCAGACCATGAACTGAAACTTCTAAACCCATGAGCCAAAATTAAACTGTCCTCCTCTAAGTTGATTTTCTGGGTATTTTGTTACGGTGATGAAAATCTGACTAACACTGGCAGTGAATTTGTTCAGAATATATACAGGCTCATAGGCAGTAACGATGTCCTGGCCAGTTGTGCAGGGACATGAAAAGGAAAAGACTAGGGAATCAGGACAAAGAGCTGTGGTGTTGAACACGTGACTGGAAAGAGTTGAATGACTATGAAATGTGATCTTTGTCTGGCATGCTAAGAGCTACTCAAGACCATCCACAATGGGAGAAGCAATAATCAAGTAGACAAACCTGGTCAGTGGACATTACACCTGACGTCATCAGTCTGGGCAGGATGTACACATGAAGAAGGTGGGCAGAGTGGCAGAGCTAAAGACTGTACATGGGCCCAATAACATGAACTCCAATTTATCAATGCTGATTTTTCTGTTGCTATGGTTGAATGTCCAATCTGCCAGCAACAGAGACTAGTGCTCCTGATAGGGACAATACTTTAAAAGGAATTATTGGCCAGTTGCTGGCAAGTAGACTACATTGAACTACCATCCTAGAAGGTCCAGCCCTTTGTCCTCATAGGGATAGATACATATGCTAAGAATTCCTTTGCCTCTCATCACTGCAAAGGGCCAACCAGCACTACTGAGTGCTTGGTCTGCTGCCATGAAGTCCCTCCTAACAGTACTGTGAGGCCAACCAACTTACTTTCCATCAAAACAGATGTGTGAGTGGGCACACATGTATCATATGCTATACCACCTGGAAGCCACTGGCATGAAGAGCAGTGGAGTGCCCTGCTGAAAGTGCAGCTGAAGGGCCAGCTCATAGGTAACACTCTGCAAAGATGGAGGGCCATTTTCCAGGAGGCAATAATATGCAACAAATCAAAAACCTTTAAATGTAGTCATGTTCTGAATAGAAGGATACATTGGCCCAAAAACCAAGGGATAGGAACAAAAGTGAACCTACTTATAATCACTTTAAAGAACCCACTGAAGGACTCTGTGCATCTAATTCCTGCAAACTCAAGGTCTGTATACTTAAAGGTCTGTATACTTCTGCAAAGGGCCCATACTTTTGCTAAAAGACATGTTGAGCACTCCATTGATTTAGAAGATAAAACTGCTGTCTGAGCACTTCCAGACCAGTAGACCAGTAGGCAAAAAGATGATTACCAGCTTGGCAGGAGTGACTGATTCTGATCATTTACAAGGAGAAAAAACTGCTGTCATACAGTGAAGGAAGGAAGATTTGTGTTAATGATGCCTGTGGTGCCCAATTTTGAGTGCAAACTGACACAAAGAATACAGCCTGAGATGCTTATAGTGACCAGCAGCTCAAGCCCCTGACATTAGCATATGTGATCAACACCAGCAAAGAAAAGCTGAGGTGGGGAAAACTAGAATAGCTATGAAGTAGTGAGACAAAGAGAATCAATTGCAGCTTTGAGATTAAAAGTAGCATCAGCAATTACAGCTTGATCTTCTTGTTTTATCCTATCCCCCCACCCTGGAAGAATTATCCAGTGGAATCTAGCAGAGTTGCTCCCTGAAATTTCATGGAGTAGATTTAAGTGGCACAAAGAGTTGGCTGTGTAGACTCAGATGTGCTGTGTGGCTTCCCCTTCAAAGGAAATTCTTACTGCTCCACTGAAGAGCATGTGGCCAAAAGACTGTCTCCAGCTTCAACTCTTTGGAGTCAACATTCGCAAAAAGAATTGCCTTGCCAGGACCATCTCAGGACCTTCCTTATTTAGTGACTGGGTGAGGTTGGATGTAAAGGTCTTACCACTTCAGAGCATGCTCTAATGGACAGCACTCATTTGAGTTCTTTGCTGGACCAGCAGAGGTTCTGTTGGGCCTACATTGAAGCTTAGCATCTCTGCCCAACCATGCTTTCTCCCCTTCCCTTCACAGGCATCGATCCCTAATACCATGTCATACCCCACTCCTGGTCTCAATATCTAGTCCACATCCCAACCAACAACAACAGTGTCATAGTAAGATATGCATGTGGAGGCTCTTGATTCTGTCTGGGTGCATGCATCCCTGCACACCAACAGCCAGTATCTTGGTCACCTCTGTAACAAGTAGAGAACTTTTATTGGCCAAAATCCAAGAGAGCTTCCTATTAACTGAATTGCACTCAGAAGGTGAGAGCAAACTTTGCAAGGAAATAAGTGTAACCAAGAAGATGATGAAACATCAGGTCAGTAGGAGCTTGGGTACAATGCTATATCTATCCTTGTTGTGGGAAATGTGGAAATGAATCAGAGCACCTCCCTAGTGGCCAGACAGGAAGAAGGGGCTGTCTTTCCTAGTTGATATGAAAATAAAGGCATAAGTGGCAGCATATATGGACAATTACAGCGTATAAAATGCATAGCCTGCTCCCTTGAAAAACTCTGCCTCTAGGTTCAAAGATTCTAGAATGAATTTGTTCTTCCTTTTACTGTAACTCCACTAGAAGGCTAGACATTGTGGGAAACCTAACTGGACTCATTTTACCCCTGAGGAATTATCATCCAAAATTTCAGACCTACAATTAATTACTCAGCTATACCTCAGATTAAAATAATCATATTAGGTTGAATCCAGGAATAAATTTTCCCCCTTGATTCTCAAACTGGTACAAAAATATCATAAATAATTGTTATCAAATAGATTCAAGCTATGATGGTTCCTGGAATACACAGAAAATCACAGTGGAGGTCTTGTCATAATCCATGTTACAATTTCATAATGCCTAGTTCTGAACTAATCTTATAAGATTATAAAAATTTGCTAAATTAGGAAAGTATTACAAATTTCCACATTAAGGCATTGTAGAAGTTACTTTATACTCTAACTGTAATAGCCTCAGAAATTCCAAAGAAATCACTTTTTTTCTAGAAGAAGAGGTTGATGGCAGATGTGTTGACATGCTTATCTTTCTCAAAACTGGAGTTTTGACAGCTTCCTTATGATTTATGATTCCAATTAAGCAAGATTTGTCTCTAAAACTGGTGAAATATATGGCAGGTACTGTTGGTAGAACAATAACTCTGAGCCCCTCTTTTTTATGACCCACAAAGATAGATCGACAACCTTTCTTCATAATAAATCCCTGATTGTATACAGAGAAGCAATGTCCTAAGTCCCAGAAAATGCATGCTGCTTAGTTAAAACCAATCATGAAAACCTCTTTTACCCTGCAAGGTTCAAAATTTCCTAGCCTGCCTTGTAGCTCTACACAGCCAAGGTCTCATCTATGGTCAGTGAGATGGAAGGAGACACGAGGTAGAATGGCAGCAGATATAAATAGGTTTGTAGATTTGGTAGAAGAAAACTGAGTAAGTGCCCATATAATATAGTTCCTATTTATTGCCCACTAAGCAATACCTAGTCACCAATGGTGAGTACTCACATATCTGAAAAGTTGAAGTTACATTTTTCTCCCTGATGTAAAGGCAAAAATTCATCCTGCATATGGTGGATGGGGAGAGAGACATAGATTTGAAGAAAGTGGAAAGTTTTAATATAACCCTTTAACATTCCTGTCTCATCTTGGTCTACGTTCACTTCACACCATAGGGTATTAAGTCCCCTGCATCTCCCCCCTGTGGACCGGGTCACTCTGGGCCTGACCCCACCCCCAGCATCGATGTGCCTCATCAGTGAAGAGGCAGAGTCTCTGTGGCTTCAGTTATTTTAGCCTCGTGTGCCAAAGCCAGGATGAGCTGTCAGCTGGCACCATGAAGGCTGAGTCACAGCCCAGACCTCACACTGAGAGGCTAGGACAGGTGGGAGCACTAGCAGAAGAGGCTGAGAAGAAGGCAACTAGAGGTCTCTACCGAGCAAGCAGCCAAGCCTCAGGGGACAGCAGATCAAAGCAAATCTAGGAAGATGCAAAACCCAGATCTAGAACACCGTCTTTTGTTTAACCATGACATTCAGCCAAGTCTGCTACAACTACGCACTTCACCAAGTAAAGAGAAGTAGGTGATAGGGGCCTAAGAAAAAGGATGCTAGTCCAGGCTCGCCCTTTTCCACAGGCTCTGTCATGCAGGTAGCAGCACATAAGCAGCTGCAGCGAGGAGCTTGGCCACCTTTTAACTCAGGATATGATCAGAAACAAAACGACACTAGTCTGGTCCCCCAAGGATCGGACAGAAGTAGATGGAGCACACAATTCCGGGAACTAGTAATCAAGCATGAATTTAGATAATCTCCCGTCTTCTCCCCAAATTTCAGAAGATTTACTGTGGGTAAGGATGAGACTCATGCTTGGCTTATGATTAAGACAGCAATAAGAATTAGAATAGACAATCACAACTATACTTTCGGTTTCCAAGGGGATGGATAAGGCATTATTTTTAAAACCAACCTTCTGAATTTCATGCGGAAGCCACCACTTTCATATGTCTGCACATTGCTCCTAGGCCTGACTTTTTTTTTTTTCCTCCCTGAACTTTTCTGCTTCTCTGTAGCTGAGAAAATCTTTATTAGAGAGAGAAAGCAAAAGAAAAGGCTCTTCTTCTTTTTTTAGATATTATTATTTGAACATATAAGATAAGTACATGGCACCTTTGTTCTCCTGGTGGTCAGTCTGCTTCTAAAGCAGTAGATGACCATCCATTTTCTTGCCAGGTTAGGAGCACAAGCCGAGTAGGAAAGACCACCTCAGTAAATACACTGAAAAGTAGCCAGAGTACAAAATTGGATCCTGATTCCTTCTTTCTTTACTCCAGTTCCACAGTTTCTGCATATACAACTGCATTTGAAATGAAGTACAGAACTTATTCCTATTAATTCCATCTTCCTAATACTGACAGAGCATTCCTATTACTTGAATATTGTTTTAAATCAGAATTCTATTTGCTAGATCATTCAGTCTTGTTTCATCTGAAAATCTGAACCCAGAGACAGACATTCTCTTCCCGTTAAAGGAAGATTTATAAGAAGGCCGCCTAGTAGAGGAAGTGATACGCTCCAGATGACCTCGGGAAGTCCCTGCCAGGCTTATGTTTTGAATTTTCCATAACATTTCTTATGTAAAACAGACACATTAGCTATGTTTACTTAGGCACATGGAAGAATATTGAGATAATTACCTAAAACTTCACTGTGAGTTTTCAGTAAATGTTATCAATAAAAAAGAGGGGAAATAGAGCTTAAATTGTACCAGGTGTTTATTTCCATTGATCAAAGTCACAACATAACTACCTCATTTTACTTTGCCTGAATAATCACAAGTTCGTGACAGAATGTATCTTAGGAAATACTAAAAGGGAACTGTGCTGAAACTATACAGTAAAGCATAGTAAAAAGTTGGCCATCAAGATTCTTTTATGTAAAGTGAAACAATGCCTCCATAAACTCAATATCATTTAAAGTCTAAGTTAGATGAGGATATATGAAGTAATGTATATTTAGTGAATATTGATCAAGTAATAATGGTGTAAATATATTTCATAGCAAAATATTACAAATGTTATACCATAAAATAATGAATGGTTTCTCTTAGCTTTTATTCAGCATCATGTTCATAATGTTGAGCTTTACTGAAGATCTCAAACAAGAAACAAACAATATATGAGGTTGTCTCTAGAGGATGCCATCATGATCAGAAGAAAGAGACAATTTAAACCATGACTTAGAAAGATTAAATCTTACATATGAATATAAAATTCACTTTGGACAAGACAAGCTAGTTCTCATGATGGTAATAAAGAAAATAAATACCAAAAAAATTTTTTTCAAAGGATTACTGTGGTTCATGAAGAGACTTAAAATGAAACCCCACTTTTCTTTGTCCATGGTTGGTGGAAAAGTATCAAGTCACAAACCATGCTCGTCATAATTTTCTATATATGGTACTAGCCAGGCTATTCACTTTCAGCCGAAGATCAGAAAACATTCCAGGGCAATGAGATCTCTTCATCTGTGAAACACTATCTCATGGGAAATGGTAGAAACCCCTTCACTGGTCACTCACTGTTTGCTAAAGGGTAGAGTGAACAAAATATGATAAGACATGTCATGAGAAGCAAATCCCTTTTAAAGGGAGAGGTAAAATCAGGAGATAAAAAAGGAAGCAACTGCTCAGTGCCTACCCAGTGAGCAAGGCATTCTGACATGCAGTACTCACAGGCACTCTGGGGAAAGACAGTGTCTGGACACCTTACAGATGAGAAAACTGAAGCTAAGATAGCTTGCTGAAGTCAATAGTAGGAAGTGACAGAGCTAGGGATTTGTTTTACTCTTGGGACTGCTGTTCTGTTTTAAGAAAGAAGATATGTTAAATGACTGTCACAGAACAGACAAGTGTAGCAATATTTGGTGGAGCAGTTTGTATCTTTGCTTTGTGAGATTACTATATTCTTAGGAATATTCATTAGTAAATCAATATTATCTGCTCTTCATTACAATTGCAAATTAGGAAATTAATGACCACTGACAAGAGTCCAGTTGGAGTAAAGTCATAAGAATGGAAATTGAATTACTGGAGATCTAACAAGTGATAGAAAACCAAGGCAACTATTGCTGACAGCTCACCTAGTCCACACACGGTTGTCAGAGGGCTCTCAATGGCAGCAGGAAATGTAGATAAGACTTTTAAGAAAAAAATAAAGAAGGTGTTAGAAGAAGAAATAAAAAAGACCATGCAAAGATATGTTCTCTTACAACAAAGTAAGAGGTCAATATACTTGGAGATTGAAGAGAAAAGAAAAAAGAAAAAAAATAGAAAAACTTAGCAATAATAATTATTAGTAGTAACTAAAATTATTGAGACAAGAATTGAAGGACTGGAAGTCAGGGGAATGAAAAGTAATTTTGAGATGAAAGAAGATGTGCATAAATATGGATCCAAATAGACACTGTAATATTTATATCTAGTACATTACAGACACATTAGCTATGACTGAGGCAGCTATATTTGGGGATAATAAAGTACAAAAGATTAAAATATAAAATTTGCATGGAGAAAGGGAAAACATGGTAACATACATACTTGGGTTTGGTGATGTTTGTAGATATAACCCTAAAAGCATGAATTATGGACTAAAAAATGCTAAATTGGGCATATTAAAATTAAGAACTTCCTCTGTGTGCCAGACACTGGTAAAGAATGAAAAGATAAGCTGTAGACTAGGAGAAAATATTTGCACAATGCTTATCTGGTAAGGGAACTGTATCCAAAATATAAATGCATTCTTACAATTCAACCATAAGAAACAAGGCTCATTAAATTGATGTGATCAAAAGAACTAAATATTAAAACAGAAACACTAAACTTGCTGGAAGATAGGGTAGGTAGAACTCTTGAAGACACTGGCATAGGAAAAGACTTTATGAACAAATCCTCAGTAGTATGGAAATTGGCACAGAGAATCAACAACTAGGATCTCATTCTAGGATCTCTGCATTGCAAGAGAAATCACCAACAGAGCTAAGAGACAACCTAAAATGTGGGAAAAAATTTTTACCAGCTGTACCTCAGACAAAGGTTTACTATCTAGAATATATAAAAAACTTAAAATCAGACCCCCCAAATTTAAAGACCCAATCCAAAAATGGGCATCTGAAATAAACAGACATTTCTCAGACAAAGACGTAAAAGCACCAAATAAACATATGAAAAAATGTTCAACATCACTGGTCATTCAAGAAATGTAGATGAAAACAACACTGAGATTCCAGCTCACCTCAGAAAGAATGGCTGCTATCAAGAAATCAACCAATAACAAATGCTGGCTGAGTTGTGGGGAGAAAGGAACCCTTCTCCATTGTTGGTGGGAGTTCAGTCTGGTGCAACCATTAAGGCGATCAATATGAAGATACTTCAAAAAACTAGGATTAGAGCTCCCATTTGACTCAGCTATTCCCCAGCTGAGTATCTTTCCAAAAGAATTAAAAGTATCAGTCCACAGCAATATATGCACAACATTTTTATAGCAGCACAGTTTGTAATAGCTAAAGCTTGGAAACAGCCCAATTGCCCATCAACTGGAGACTGGATAAAGAAGACGTGGTTTTTCTAAAAAAAAATGGAGTACTACTCAGCCATAAAGAATGAGAAACTAGAGTCATTTATAGCTAAATGGATGCATATTGAGGCCATACTCTTAAGTGAAATAAATAGGACACGTGTAAATACCAAATAGTTTCTCTGGTGTGAGAAACTTAAAGTGTAAATAAGAATCAAAATGTATAATAGATAATGTGAAAGAGGAAGAAAAGGTCTAAAGGGGAAGAGAAAGTGAGAGGAGTAGGGGAAAGGAAAAAATATGAGAAAAGGAAAAAATGGAAACAAAGCCTTTGTAAATAGGGAGGGATGGAAGGGTTGAAGGGAGGGCAGGAGAATGGGGAAAAAAATAAGAACCAAGATATATCATGTAAAGGTACATATTCCCAATGAAGAATGTCATCATATTGTAGACCTAAAATGTATTAATAAACTTAATGAAAACAAATTGATGTAATCAGTACTTTACCAGGATGTTCGGATGGTAAAGAAGCATATGAAAATATGCTCAACATTATTTGTCATTTTTAAAAACTGCTGTTTAAAAAAACAATGAGATATCACTATTAGGATAGACAAAATTTTTTTAAATTGACAGTATAGGTTCAGACTGATAGAAAGTTTTATTACTGGTAGGACTGCAAAATAGGGCAGATACTTTAGAAGACAGTTTAGGAGATATTTAAATGCTAGACAGAGTCTCATCATACAACCAAATAATTTTACACTTATATACCTCAACTAGTTTGAAAACTTACCTATACACCAAAGCCTGCATGTAAATTTTTATAATATCATTATCCATAATCATAAAGAACTGGAAACCACCAATATGTCTTTCAATAAAGTGAAAAGTAAACAGTGATGTATCAATACAATAGAATTTTATTCAGTGAAAAAAAGAAATGACCTATCAAGTCATCAAAAGAGAAGGAACTTTAATCCAAATCACTAATTGAAAGAAGCTAGGCTATGCAAAAGAAGTCTAACTTCTAGCACATGACTGCAATTGTGTGACATTCTGGAAAAGGCAAACTCTAGAAATGATTAAGAGATCAGTAATAGGCAAGGCCTCAGGTTTAGTGAGAAAGTTAACTAGGCAACCACAGAGTACTTTTCAAGAGTGGTGTGACTCTTATGGTTGATAATGTAATAGTGGACTGTGCATTTATCCAATTTTCAAAACTCATGGAACTTTACAGCAGAAAAAAATGAACATAAATAATGCAAATTTTAAAAGCATTCAGGAAGTTGAGGATCCTGGATTGAATGGAGATTGTGACAAAAAGTTGACCATGTTACTATGTATGACACAAACTCACTGAAGTAAATGGGAGGAAAAGGTGCTGAACTTAGTAACTTTAGGAATGAGCAGAATTAGAAGACTAAAGGCAAAAAGAACTCCACACAAGCACTACACTCTGGCTAACAAGGCTATCTCTCATAGGGGTATAAATTAATGATTTTGAAATCCCCATATGTATATATTAGAATTAAACAAGTAAATGACCACAGAAGGGGAGAATCAGATTTTTCATTGTTGGAGCAGGAAATAAACGAATAAGGAGGATAGGCTAGAAATGGTTCATGTGGTGTTGATGATGAATTCATGTTTGCTTATGCAAATATTAATGAACACATATAGAAATATGTTTAAATATATGTATATCAAAGGGTAGTATAAATATATATATATTTCCTTTCTGTCTTTTAAAGGAACCAAGGTTTCAGGGAAAATGGCTGATTCTAGAGATGGAGAAGAAATGAACAAAATGAACTTGGAGTATCTTCTAGTGTCAGAAAACAAAAAAGTACAAAAAAAAAGAAAAATTACTGATATGAGTATGTCAATAGCATAGATGAATCAATTGAAAGAGCTCTTGATAGTCAAAGCTAGAACAATATGAGCAAAGTAATACTGGATTATAATACAAAATATTACATTAGTATCCAAGTTCCCATATGATATAAATAATTGAATAATTAAATAAGTGGAGAAAAGGTCAATCTCTTGCAGAAGAATTCTACATAAATTATGTGATGTAGATACTCTGCCCTCAAGGAGGTAAAGTACAAGGTGATCAAAAATATAGTAAATGGAGAGGAGCAGAGACCATCCCAGTGCCGAAGAGGTGAGCCTTTTGGCCTGATGTACCACCACCCCTAGCACAATGGAGCAGAGGTCCCCAGGGTCAAGAAGTTAAGCCTTTTGGGCTGCCATACCAACACCCCCAGTGCAGAGGAGCAAAGCCCCACCTAGCACCGAGGAGGTGAACCATGTGGGCACCAGCAGCACACTGCCCCCACTCCGTTGAAATGAGAAAACACGTAAACAAGTCTCAAAATCAGACTTCCAGATCACCTAAAGCAACCTCAAAGTTGAAAACAGATGGAACAATCTGATACTCAAAACCTGTACTCCCTGAACTGTCAAAAATAGACAATCAGGAAAAAATGAAATCAGAAATAATTTCTAACATAACAGCAGACATTGTGCCCATAGTGCAAGATATGGTTAATAAATCTAAAGAGGACACAGTTTAAAGTAATAAAAGAGCTGAGGAACCTGAGGGAATCCCAACATAGGAAACAAATGGAATCCATAAAACAGATGCAAAAAGATTTCAAGGAGATTAAAAACTCCATTGAAAGTTTACACAGCAGAATGAGCCATTGTGAGGACAGAATTTCAGACACAGAAGATAAGATTGCAATAAGTGACCAGGAAAAGAAAATTTCTTTAAAATAGTAAGGCACCACAAGAAATAAATCCAGCAGCTGCTAGACAATGAAAAGAAGAATAACATAAGACTGATCAGACTCAATGAAGAAGCAGAAGACAGTGCAGATGTCATGAAAAAACTGTTTACAGAAGTGATGGCAGAAAACTTCCCAAGAAGGGGAAAAGAACTTGACATACAGATAAGTGAGGCATATTGGACTCTAACTAGCTTTGATAAAAAAAAATCTACACATAGGTATATAATAGTTAGGATTCCATTCTTCTTTGGCTAAAAGAAGAAAAAAAATCCTACAAGCAGTGAGAGAAAAGAAACAAATCACACGCAAAGGAAAGCCCATCAGAATCACAGCAGACTTCTCAATGCAAAACCTCAAGGCAAGAGGAACTTGGAATGAAGTATTTCAAGCCCTAAAGGAAAACAGCCTCCAACCCAGATTAATGTACCGTGCAAAACTACCTTTCAAAATTGATGGAGAAATAAGATACTTTCATGACAAAGAGCACCAGAGGAACTGCATGAATACCAAACCAGCACTCCAAAAAATTTTAGACAATATCCTAGGAAAACACAATAAGGATCACAACCCCAGGAACCACAGCAGAATGAATCTATCTGACACAAGAAACTAAACCAAAAGGGGAGAATCAAAAAGAAAGAAAAAGTCATGGCAAGGATAAGTCAATATGTATCAGTTATAATCATCAATGTTAATGGTCTCAATTCTCCAATCAACAAAAATAGACTGCCAGAATGGGTCAAGAAGCAAGATCCAACAATATGCTGCATAGAAGAAACACACTTAATTCAAAAGGAAACTCATAGACTGAAAGTTAAAGGGTAGAAAACAATACCCCATGTGACAGGGACCCCAAAAAAAGCAGGAGTAGCTACCCTCTTTGCAGATCAAGTGGATTTCAAACCAATACTGATTAAGACAGATAAACAAGGGCACTACATCCTTGTAAAGAGAATAATCCAAGAGGAAGAGAAGACAATCATAAATATATATACACCAAACACTGGTGCAACCAACTATATAAAACAAGTACTAATGGACATGAAAAATCAAATAAGCACTAATACAATAGTAGTAGAGGACCTCAATACCCCACTCTCACAGATAGATCAACTAGAAAAAAAAAAGCAATGCTAGAACTCAATCAAACTCTTGAACAAATGAACTTAATAGATGTTTACAGAGTGTTCTACCCCACAAAATCAGAATACACATTCTTTTCAGCTGCACACAGGTCGTTCTGCAAAATAGACCACATACTCACTCATATAGCATGTGTAAGTAAGTGCAAAGGAATTGAAGTTATCCCTTGTATATTATCAGACCATAGTGTGATTAAACTGGAGATCAGTAGCAAAAGAAACCACAAGAATTTCACAATCACATGGAAATTGAACAACAACATACTTCTGAATAACCAATGGGTCACAGAGGAAATTAAAGAAGAAATCAGACAGTTCCTACAATTAAATGACAATGACAATACAACATATCGGAATCTATGGGACACAATGAAAGCACTCTTCTGAGGGAAATTCATAGCAGTG
>NW_004624752.1:18296314-18327519 GCF_000247695.1 Heterocephalus glaber
GAACTCTTGAAGACATTGGTGTAGGAAAAGATTTTATGAACAAAACCTCAGTTGCCCATGATCTAGCACAAACAATCAACAAGTGGGATCTCTTCTTACTAAAAAGCTTCTGCACAGCAAGAGAAACCAACAACAGAAACCACCACCTGCCATTCCTCAGACAAAGGTCTACCATCTAGAATCTATAAAGAACTTTAAAAAAATCACACCTCTCACATTTAAAGACCCAATCCAAAAATGGGCATCTGAAATGAACAGACATTTCTCAGACAAAAAAGTAGAAATAGCAAATAATCATTTGAAAAAATGTTCAACATCACTGGTCATTCGAGAGATGCAAATGAAAACAACACTGAGATTCCACCTCACCCCAGAAAGATTGGCAGTTATCATGAAATCAACCAATGACCAATGCTGGTGAGGCTGTGGGGAAAGAGGAACACTGCTCCACTGTTAGTGGGAGTGTAGACTGGAGCAACCACTGCAGAAATCAGTATGGAGATACCTCAAAGAACTAGGACTGAAAGTCCCATTTGACCCTGCTATTCCCTTGCTGGGTATCTTTCCCAGTGAATTAAAGGAATCATACTACAGTGATATATATGTGCACCCATGCTCATAGCACCCATGTTCAATTTGTAATAGCCAAACGTTGGATGCAGCCCAATTACCCATCAACTGGAGACTGGATAAAGAAAACGTGTTTTTTTAAATAAAATGAAGTACTACTCAGCCATAAAAAATGAGAAATTGGACACATTTATTGCTAAATGGATGCACATTGAGCCAATAATCTGAAATGAAATAAACAGGACACACGTGTAAATACTGAATAGTTTCTCTAGTGTGAGTAACTGAAAGTGTAAATAAGGACTAGAAGGTATAGTAGATAATTTGAAATAGGAAGAAAAGGGGCAAAGGGAAAGGGGAAGTGGGAGGGGTATGGGAAAGGAAAGAAGGAAATGGAATCAATATGAGAAAATGTAAAAATGGAAACAAAGTCTTTGTAAATAGGGATGGAGGAGTTGAAGGGAGGGCAAGGGGAGTGGAGAAAAAATAAGAACCAAGAGAGATTATGTAAAGGTGCAAATTTCCAATAAAAATATGGTGAATGCTTAATTTTTAAAAATTTATTACAGTAAAATACACATTGCCATTAATTCCCCCTCCAATACTCTCCCTTGCTTTAAACACACTTATCCCATCATTCTTTTCACTTCTCAGAGCAATTGTGGGAGTCCTCTTTCATGAGTGTGGTTATGGGTTGTGATATGGTGACTGCTGCGGTGGACTACCATGAGTACCTCATCCGCCTTATTCACCAGATCTGGCACCCATGAAACTTCTGGTTCTTCCCCAATGTCAAAATGACCATGAAACACAAACATTCTCAATTAAATTAGTACATCACAGCAGCCAGAACACCCCAACTAAAGATGCTCACAAAAGAGGGCTTCCAGAACTGCTTCAGAAAGTGGCAAAAGGGTGGAACAAGTGTGTTCAAAGTGAGGGGGAGAACATAGAGGGGAATTCGTCACAATGTGTCTTACTATAATAAATTCATTTTTATTTAAACACATATTTTTATCACACCATGCATAACTGCTCATTCCTTATGACTTCCTTTCAAGTAATATGTTTTAGAAAAGGAAAGAGTAACTTTACAGTGGAGAAACCTTCAAAACATTTCCTTTGCCAGATGATCAAGGTAAATAGCAACAGGGGTAGTTGTGTTGGTGGCATGTACTCTTGATATGATGTCCTGAGGTTGGCAGTTTACCTATGTGGTCACTAAAGCTCTTAGCCTCTGTGAAATCATGAGGAAAAATATAGGACAAATGCTAGTTGAGAAGCATTCTCTAAAATACCCAACAGGTACTTATCAAAATGTTCAAGATCATTGAAATCAAGTTTAAGAAACTATTAGAGAAGAGTTGTATAGGAGACATCATGACTAAAAGTAATGTGGGGTCCTAGATAAGATCATGTAATAGATAAAGCACATTAAGTAAAAACTAGGGAAATCTGAACAAAGTGTACACAATGTATCAGTATCGATGTATTAATCATGACAATTGTACCTTACTAATGTAGGATGGTAATTGTGAAATATAGATGTGGAATGTATGAAATTTTTCTGTACTATCTCAGCAAATTAAAAAATATATTTTATATAACTAAATATATCAATCTGCAAAATTAAGTCTTTTAAAAAATTTATCATACCACCTGCCTCACAAGCAGAAGGATCCGAGTTCCATCCCTGGTACCAAAAAAAAAAAAAAAAAAAAAAAGTTTATCATATTCTACATTAAAATCTTATTTTTCTTCCAATACCTTTTCCTCATCATCAATTGATCCACCTATGTCAGAAAACTGGATGCACTCTTGATTCTACCTCCTTTCTTAATCCTCTTTATTTAAATAACCGTTGAGTTTTGGTTAATTATAGTTCCCTAATATTTTTTTTTCTTGAAACAGGGTCTCACTTTTTATTGCAGCTTGGTCTTGAATTCACTACGTAGCCCAGGTTGGCCTTGAACTCACAGCAATCCTCCTGCCTCTCCATCCTGAGTGCTGGGCTTATGGGCTTGTGCCACCATGCCCGGCTAGTTCCCTAATAATTTACAGACTTATTTCTCATTTTCACTCTCATAGCATTAGCCCAACATTTTCTACCAACTCAATAGATTTATCTTTAATGTTCTGGCTTCTTCCCCCACCCTCCTCCCCACTTAAGTCCACTGTGTTATGTTGTAGCCAGAGTGAAGCTGCAAAAATACCAAATGAACCTTCTCTTTTTTGGCTTGAAATGCTATAGACTCCTCTGTGTGGTCAGCATGGAGGCCAGATAGCCTAATCACATTGCGAAAGCCTGCTGGCAGCTCACCTCTGCCCCCTTGCTGGCATCATCTCTCCATGGTCCCCCACCCATCCTGCTCTACCATCACCTTGAATTATGTACAGGAATTGGAACAACAGTTTTCTGTCTCATATCATTTTGCAGTGTTTTGTTCCTCCAGATGAAATTCTAGCTTTTCCAGGAAGTCCTTTCTACCTTACCAGGCTGTTGATGTTCTTTCTCATTTTTCCTGCTTTTTTGGGGTCTATTTCAGTGAAAATATTCATCATATTCTACAGTCATTTTTTTAAAAAACTTTAAAGTACCTGAAGCTTTTTGAAGAGAACAACATCTTTCCCTCCAGTATTCCAGGATTCTACCCTAGAACCTGAAAGGTGCTGAACATATTATTCAGCAAGTATTTATTTAAAAGTTTCTACAACTCAACTTCTGAAATCATAAGGCCTAAAGAACCTCCTTCTTTTCTTTGATAGAAAGAATGGTATATATTTGGTAGGAAGAGGGTGGAGAAACTAACATTTATTAAGTAGAGTGTGCTATTGGGATAGTATCTCTTCATAAGTTAACTCATTAAATACATTAAATCCCATTTTATACCTGACAAAACTGAGGCTAAGAAGGAAGTTCCTCTAGGCAAGAGTTTTTAGGTTTGGAGATCTGATTCTTACTTTGCCTCTCCTACCCAGGTAAGTTCAGAAACAACTGAGATATAAATGAAAGAGTCTCACAGATCTAAATACCCACCTTGCCATAGGTACTGGAGATCAGGATTTGGGTCTATATTTCTACACCTCATTCTTTGGATTTTATGAAATGAGAACTGATTGTGAAAAGTTGAGATTACTCGCCCAGAATGGCAACTTTAAACAGAGACAGAGAAAGGTAAGCCTCTAAGCCTGCTTCTGAGTCCCTGGGAAGGGACCCCCCACAACCTTACTGAAAGAATGAATTTCCTGGGGTGTCGCTGAGTGACATACTAGGGCTGCTTCTGCAGGGCTTGACTGGAAGATCCCTGGAAGTGTATTTCACATGCACAGAGTGTTCCTCTGTGTTCTCCAAGAAAAACGTAATGTGGTACATAGGAAATAAGAACTAGAAAAGTGGAAAAAATTCAAAACTACTGGAGATAAATGATAGAAAAAGAAGATCATGCAAAAAGATATGTAACTGAGATTTTCAAAACATACAAAGTAATGGACCCAAAACCAGGCAAAATGGAAAAGGATGATTAACTCAAGATATCCTCTCAAAGATATATGAACAAGGATGCAACATAAAAATTGTCAAGGCAGTTATAAAGGGAATGCAAGTGTCTTCATTTAAGATACTTATTTAAGTATCTTAAGCTATTTAAGATACCCAGGAAATGCTAGTCTATGCACAACATGGACTTTAGCCAAGTTATCTTTCAAAAGACACATACAAAACTCAGGGAATGTTGCTTCTATGAGGATTTCTTGAGAAACTACTACAGGCTGAAGTTCAGCCAGATAGGCCAGAGGAAAAGCCTGGCAAATGACCTGGCTGTGAGCGTTGCAGTTAAAACAGAGGTAAAGATAGAAGTGACTGTACAGAACACACTGTTTGTACCCTGACAACATAGAAATGACAGAACTAATGGAAATGTGTGGGAAGGAAGTGGAAGTAGAGTAGGTATGCTCATCTGTAATCTCTGAAATCCAAGGGTATCGTTGAGTGCTGGAAGATCATCAATTAATAGATATTTAAGCACTTTTAACAATACAATGGTAAGTATGAAGAAAGACAGCACAATTAACAAAAATCAGTTGGTAGAAGGCAGAAATAATGTCACTTTTATACTTGTTTAATAGAGAGCTAAAAGAAACTGATTAAAGAAACATCAGATCCCTTGTTCTCAGGGTATTGACATCAAAGAATCCCAGAAAACCCCTTGAGGATGTTCATGAGGTCAATACGTTTGAGCAATAATATTAATATGCTGTTTGCCCTTTTTGCTATGTAGATATTTGTCCCAAGGCTCACAAACAACAATAGATAAAATTATTTGCATTTTAACAGAAATAAAGGCAATGATGCCTATTAGATAGTGCTAATTGCATTTGTCACTTTCAGTTAAAAGATTTTTATTCCAGATTTACTTAAGTATGTCCTTGTTGAAACTATAAAATTCTTAATTTTCTTATGCTCCAACTCTGGTGGACGTGTCTTTTTGACTACTGTATAACCAAGTGGGAGGTTCACAGAACACTTCTAGAGTACACCAAGAGTGGCGATTACATCAAAAGAAAGAACTTGAGCAACTGTTCCATTTCAGCTGTGATCAGGACCAACTGCTTTTCTTATGAAACACTATCTCATCTTGAAAGAATAATTGACAGTCTATGGTTAACCTGATTTTGGTATTTAACAGACATGTTTTTGAAAATGAATAAAGTGAGCCCAATGGTTGATGGAAAACAACTGGCAAAGTAAAAATTAAAAACTTGGAAGGAGGGGTTAAAGGGAGAGGAGTAAAAGGGAAAAAAAAGTAAGATATATCATGTATAAGTACAAATTCCCTATGATGAATGTTATCATTATGTATATATAAAATGTACCAATAAAATAAAAAGTTTTTTAAAAAATCTTAGAAAAATATAATTTGCTATTTTGAGCTTGACAGGTTTCCAATACTTAAAAATTTTCCTGATCTGATCAGTGATGATGTTAATAAATCTTTTGTATTATTTTTAAATGTCAATATTTGGAAGATCTGTATATGTCAGATATTATCTGTATAAGATCTCTATAAGTCAATATTTTCCAAATGACCAGTATATGATTTTACAAAAACAAGCACAGATGAAAGATCTATTTGAAGTGCAAAAGAGACAATGGATTTTAGTTTAATAGAAGAACAAAATTTCATTAATATAGATTAAGACTTCACATCACAGCTAATGTTTAAAATCCAACTACTTGCTGAGTTTTAGTGAAGTGTCAAAGGAGGATTTTATAATTATCAGAAAAACTATTAAACCACTCTCCACTTTTCAACTAAATCTGTATGAAACTAAATCTTTTACAAACACTTCAATAAAAACAATGTATCACAAGAGATTATATGCAGAAGCATGTATAAAACTCCATCTGTGTTCTATTAAGCTCAATATCAAAATGATTTGTGAGTATGTAACAATGCCAATCTTCTCATGAAATATTGCTTTGAAAAATATTATTTTTTAAATCTATAATATTTGTTTACATGTAATGGGCTTATTGTTTTCATTTGGAATAAATTTTTAAAATATTTTTTAAAAATATGATTCTAATTTTAGTTGATATTAGTAGATATAGCCCAAGTAAAAATGATCACTTTGAGATTCTCAATAATTTTTAAAATTAGCAACAAGTTCAGAGCCCCACCCTCCAAAAAATTGATAACCACAGCATTAAAATAAGTGTAAAGGTTGACAATTTAAAACACATTCCTGGAAAAAAATCTTTAAAATACACCTTGATATGATAAATCTAAAAATTTACAGTGCATTTTAGTTTAACAGAAGACCAGAATTCCATTAATATGATTTAAGACTTCACATCAAGGTATATTGTATTATATACTTCTAGAAATAGAACTATTGGAAAATCAATATGTCAACTTTCTGTCCTTCACAAGTTTAGATAAGATATCTACCTTCACTGGAATTATTTGTTCCCTATGGGAAAAGTGTTCTTTTGCTATTTTTCAACTTAGTTTTCACAAGTTTCATTACAATATGTAAGTTTCTTTGGGTTTCTCCTAATTGAAATTCATGCAACTTCCTAATTCTGTAGGTTTGTATGTTATCAAAGTTGAGAAAATTTCAGTTATCGTTATGTAAAGAAATTTTCAGCCTTGCATTTTTCCCCATTCTTTCCAAAAATATAATAACATGAATATTAGATCTTTCACTATATCTTTATATCTTCCATTACATCTTTCATTATATTAGATCTCTGAGATTCTGCTTTTTGTTGGTTTTTTTTTTTTTTAGTCTATTTTCTCTGTCAGAATGGATCATTTCTCTTCTACTATTTTGCACATTATTTTCTCCCCCTCCTTTCTGAAATTGAACTATCCACTGGGTATTTAATTTCAGCTATTTAATTTTTTATTTGTAACATTTTCATTTGCTTCTTTCTAAATTGCATTTTGTTGCTGAAATTTTCTATTTCTTTGCTGGTATTATTTGCTTTTCATTTATTTCAAACATGTTCATAATTGTTGAAGCATTTTTAAACTAACAACTCTATCATCTCAGTGTTAGCATTAATTGATTGCATTTTTCATTTGAGATTTTTCTGGTTCTTTGTGGAAGTGCTTTTCTATTGATAGATGAACATTTAGAGTATTATGTTATGAAATTCTAGATCTGATCTGAAACTGTCTTAGTCAACTTCCTTTGACAGAACATGGAAGAGGAAGGGAAAGAGTGGTTTCCAAAGCAGAATTCCAGGTTTCCCATTAAGTCTGTTGACACCTGGAGAGAAGGAGGGCTCTTTGTTACTACAAGATGAGTAGGAATTATGGCTCCACATTAGGTCTCTGCTACTACTTCCCTAGTTGGGAAGAGTAGAAGGGCCACATTGTCACTCCCTTGTGGCCTTCATTGATACCACAGAAGAGGGGTGGTCTCCCTACCACTAGGTTGTGGAAACTAACTCCTGCTTCTCCCTGGGCCTTTCTGACACCACAGATTATGGGGAAGGTCTGCGTGGAGCCTCAGCTTTGCTGGTAGAGGTGGGACAGGGCCCTATCTTGCTAGATTGTCCTTTTTTTGGGCCACTGACTATGGCGATTGGGTTTTTCTTCAGAGTTCATCTATAACCATTGGCAGTTTTGCACTTCCTGTTAGTGTGGCTCCAAGTCTGATGTATATGAGACAAAAGACAAAACCCAGAGAAGTTTCCACTATGTCATTCTCTGGATCCAAAAGTCCCTAGTAGTCTTCTCTCCACTCTTCAGAGTCTTTTTATGTTTTGTTGCATGTAATACCCAGTTGTGTTAGTCGTTCTTAGTTATACTTGGGAGGAGTAATAGAAAAAAGTGCCTCTATTTTATCTCCCCAGTAGTGGAAATCTCCAAAAGATGGAGTTTTAAATAACAGTGATGTGTAGGTATACCATAGCAGCCAAATAGAAAAAACAAAGTTGAATGTTATCTCATAATATAGACTATACACCAGAGAAATATTCTAAATACATTAAATATTTAATATTAAATTCATAACCATAGAAGAAAACATGAAAGGAATTTTTATAACTTCAGGCAGAAAATAAATCTTTTCTAGTTATGACATAATATTTAAGAGCTGTAGGAAGGGGAAATATTTATAATTTAACTACATAAAAATTAAATCTATTTCAATGGCATGGCAAAAATAAAACAAATGTCATGACATAGTTTTAAAAGAACATGGCAAACTAAATAAAAATATATACTGCCAATTTGTATCACAAAGCATTAATCGCCCCACTGTCAAAAAAAAATTCACAAATAGCCCACTAGAAAAAAACAGGCAAAGAACATGTAATGAGAGCTCATAGGACACCAAATATACAAGGCTTTTAAGTATTGTCAAAGATATTTAATCTTATTCAGCATAGAGAGATGTAAATTTAAACAGCTTTGGAAAAATATTGTACAGCCATTCCTTTCAGATTGGCAAAACTCCAAAAATTTATAACACAACAGATTGACTGGTGAGAACTAGGGGAGAGACTTCCATTCATTGCTGATGAGATTATAAGAAGACACAGATTCTTTGGAGAGCAGTCTGGTGATATTTATCAAAATGCCTTCCAGGAATTTATCCTAAAATATAAACACATGTATGTGAAATGATGAGTGTGTGCAGGTATTTGCTGTTACTCTTAATAGCAAAAGATTGACACCAGGCTGTGTCTGAATAAAAATGTTTAATTTTCTACAATTTTTGTTTTTAAAAGAAGAGAGAAAATCAATAATTTTATTGTCTTGCATTTACATGGAAATCCTTTGTAAGTAAATGAACACAAAACGATAATGATTCCTGGCCTATGAGATGGGTAAGATATTTATAGCAAAATAGACACATGGGGAGGTCACACATCTCATAGAATAATTTTTCCTGTTTTCAGTGTCTGAGTCATGTGAAAGGAAACAGAGAAGGAAAATAAGGATAAAAAGAAGAAAGGCTTAAGAGGCTTATATTAAAAAAATACTATATTTCCCATAAAATGAGACCTAACCAGAAAATAAGCCCTACCAGGATTTTTCAAAATGCTGGGTATATAAGACCTACCCCCTAAATAAGCCCCAGTTAACATCGTCAGCCAGATGGATGCATTTAGTACAACTGCTACAACACACAATGGACATATTGAATTATAAAATATTATTAATGCATAATTAAATATAAATAAACAATATTATTGGCATTAATATTTAAAGCAAATAATGCAAATTACAATTAAGTATTTGTAAACACCCAAGTGGGTGTCCATGGACGAGAGGTAAATGCCTACGTGAATAGATGAACTCGAGACTTATTGCCAAATGACCAATCTGAGTACAGGCACAACACACAAAGAATGTGAGCCCTTAATAATGAATGGATGTGATTGTAATGTAAATCTTCATAATTCAATACATCGCATGTTGTACTGGACATACACAATACACTCCTGTGGAATAAAGAAAAATTTTCTGGATTTTGGTGCCTGCAATTTTTCATTGCTTCTGTGTGGACCATCATTCTTAACTACCGTCATTTTTGTGGCCACTCCTATCTCACAAGTCTTCAATTTACACTTTATTTAATGGAAACTTTGTGAATCCTAGCCTCCAAAAGGTCATGACTTAGGTGAAGAACTCATGGGAAAAGATCACTGACAGCTCTGTTGCCAATGCACTAGGAGCAGGCTACGTGGACAAGAGAGTAAGAGAGAGAATGGAAGGGGGCATCTCATCTCACACAGAGGACACAGAGTGGAAGTAGTAAAAGGCTGTACCAGATATCCTGGTGAACTCTGCCCAGTACTGTGCATGGAAACTGTTTCAAGTTGTGACTCATCCTCAGCCATAGTTTTCTCAAGCTGCCTTCTTTAATTCATCGTTTCAAAATAGCTGCATTATTTCCTAATTCCCTGCTGACTTTGTCCTTCAATACTTTCCACAGATGATAAGTAGAGCCACTATAAAAATTATATTTTAACATCTAGAAGGCTAAATTTCTTTGGTATTTTTGAAGCACCTCCTCAATGCCATCTGTCAGCAATCTGGGACCAAACAGCTCAGTGTAATAATGAAGACACACAGTATCTAAAATATAAAAGTAGTTCTGAAACAATAGCAGAGAAATGGATAAGGCCTATTCAGGTTAGTCCTTTCACAAAATCCTATTCCATTCTTACAATAACTCTCCGAGAGGAGTACTCCAGGTTACACGTGATCCAACTGAGGTTCTGCAGATTATATTATCCAAGTTGATGAGCAGAGAAGAGCTTCACATTTAGGGTTCTTTTTCCAGAGCACATATTTAGCCCTACACTCATAGCTTTCCCTGTAATTATTTTCATTCTGGTTTTTAAAATCCTATTCCATTCTTATCAAGCATCCCAACACTCAATTCAATTTTATGTGCAGGTCAGACAGCTGTTTTTGTCTTCTAACTCAATTATCAGTCAGTAAGGACATCATTTTCATAAATAAACAATCAATGGATCTTTGTTGTGGATTCATCCCTGTATTCAGAGCCAAGGTATCTTTTTTTTCAGCATCTTTATTTGCAGAACTTCTTAGAACAGAAGCTATTAAATTACTTCTGATCTCCCAGAACTAGATATCCTTGAAATTTACAGATTACTCTTATCTCCTTTCTCACTCCTGGGCTGAAGCTTGTAACCTGAAACACAACTTTATAATCTCCTTGAACCCTGTATCAAAATTGTTCAACGGGGAAATTGAGAATTATATTTGCTATATACATTTGATTTGTGTTGTGCAATAGATCCCAAAAATAACACAGGATTTTTTGATAAAAGCTATAATGATAAAATGAACTATTGATTCATGCTACCTGAGACCAATTTTCATTTATTATAACTTTCATTTATACATTTAATAATCACCTATTGAGCCTTTGATAAATCCCAGAATTGTGCTGAATACAAAACAAAACCTACTAGCATGTGATTTATCAGAATAATTGACTGAATAAAAATATATTTCTATCCCCAAAGAGATAAACATTCCCACTAATAAAATAACTAAAAGAGAGAGAATATAGTATCATTTCCCACCAATAAAATCTACTGACATTACAGTGTACATGACTTTAAGCAAAAGTTGTCCAAAATATTAAAAGATATTCTTCTAAGAGGTAGATATTTAAGTAAATAAATAAATAGGAATAGGAAGAGTTAAGATACCTTTACATAAATGTATAAAAATAACAATGCCTTGTAGAACTTAAAATGTTTATGGAATTAAATAAATGATGGTAATAATGAAAATACTTGAAAACAGTAAGTGGAGTTAAAGTGTTTGTGGGCCTTGCACTTTCTGGAAATTAAATAACTATCAATTTAAGTACCATTCAAATCAGCCAAGAATTCATGTTGCAATAGACATTTAAAAGTAGAGTTAAAACTTAAAATGCAAAAGTAATAAACTATATACAAAAGAAAGAATAAATTTACAAGAAAAAAACAGGTAATCCAAACTAGATACAGGGTGGAGGGAAAGGAAGTAGAACAGGTGGGATTGATAGGAAAAATATAAAATTGTAGCTTTTTGAGTATGAAATAAATGCTTATGTGCTGGGTTCAAGAGAAATAATTTAATTATAATAATGTAAAGTTTCTATTGTTGAAAAGACATACCATGAAAACTCTAACATAAAACTATCCTAACTATATTAACATTAGCTAAATAGAGGTCAGTCAGGCAACTAAATGCATTAATAGAGCTAAAAATGATTATTTCAATGCTAAAATAGCCAGTCAGCTAAGAAGATACAATTCTAAATTTTTATCTGTTGATTGATACAACTACAAAATAAGTAATATTTAGCAGAACTAAAAGCTGTAATGAAAGATTTTAACATATCTCCCTCAAAAAGATATAAAACAAACACTAAGAATATGCAAGATTTGAATGTGATTACCAAATTTGACCTAATTAGTATGTATTAAACCTATACCAAAACTGCAGAATGCACATTCTTTTCTCCTTCATATAAAACCTTTACCAAACATGAATGTATACTGAGAGATCAATTTCAGAGGACTAACATACAAAATATATTTTTGACCATGGCAAAAGCAAGATAGAAGTTTTTTTAAAAGATGAAACAAATATTTAAGAATTCAGGAAAACCCATCTCAATAATTCTTACATCAAAGAATAGATCACAGCAAAGAATAAAAATAAAAATTAGGATAAAATGATAGTAAAAAGACTATACACAAAAGCTGTAGGTTACTGCTAGCTTTAGTTGTTTAAAGCAGTGGTTTTTAAACATTCGCATGCATCCTATCACCTGGAGGGCTTGTTTGTGTTTTGTATTTTTGAAACTGGGTTTCCATAAATACAGTTCAGACTGGGCTTGAACTCACTGTGTAGCTCAGGCTGGCCTCAAACTCATGGAGAACCCCTTGCCTTGGCCCTTGAGTTCTGGGATTACAAGTGTGCACCCCCACACCCAGTTCCACCAACTGGGGTGCCAAACCCACCCGAGGGCTTCTGATTGAGCAAGTGTGGCTCAGGACCCAAAAGAAAACCTGCTTTTCTAAAACTATTCCAGGCCACATGGGTGCTGCTGGCCCAGGGACCACATGATACTAGGATCGACTTTATGACAATAAATTTGGTCAACAAATAAAGTAGATTCTTTTTTCAAAAAGCACCATTTAACAAAATTAATGCTAAAAAAAGCCCCACCCCAAACCTGGATAGGTCTCTATTTACAAATTTGAATCTTTATGAAACTTTACATCAAGAAAGTTCCAGACCAAATGACTTTAGTAGTGTGCAGCCACTTAAGGAAAAAAATTATACTAGTCTTACACAATCTTTTCCAGAAAATAGGGAAAACAAACACAAATTACACAGCTTCTTTTATGAGGGTGGCGTTTTATTAAACCAAAGCTTTATAAGGATATTTCTGGAAAGGGGGAAAATGTAGTTTAATCACTCTCATGAAAAGAGGCCCTCAAGTCCTAAAAATAAATAAAATAAATATGCAAACAAAACTACATCTATCACTGTATGAAATGAGAGAAGGGGAAAGACAGAAAGAAAAACGGGGTCCTCCATGACAACAATGAGCAACTACAGCAGCCTTGATTTGCCCATATGCGGACTTCTTGACAGGTGACAAAATGAAATATGTACCCTTTAGCCAGTCTTAGGTTCATCATTTTACACAGTGAAATGATTTCTTATTGACACTATCACCAAACAGTGACTGTGAACCTTTTAGAGCTTTCAGTGATACCAACAGCCCACTTCGCCACTCGTGCCATAGGTTCACCACCGATGATAGAAAAACCACTTTCCTCCCTTCTCAGTTTCTCTGTGGTCCACCACTGTTGTCATTTCCTCGGCCAGAATATTAACTCTTTTGATATCCACCTTTCATTTCATTTGTCTGACAAAAACCCCCACCTCTAACTAGGTTAAATCTCTGCACACTTCATGAGTACACAAAACAGCCATATTGCTAGATCTGTCTCTTTAAACCACTAACCTTGAGTCTTTGGAGATCCCTGCAAAATTTACCAAATTTTGGCTCAGAAATTCTCCCCCTTTCCATGGTGGTAATTTCACAGCTATTCCTCCATTTTTAAACATCCAATATTTCTTGCCCTCCTCATTCTCAGCTGACAATTTTATTTTACTATGATAATAGAAACAACCAACGGCTTCATCTTCTCCCACAATTTGACCAACATATATGAAACTGCAACACTCTGCCTTCCTACCAGATGAAACTTCACCATCATAAGGAAGTATCCCAGGTTAAAATTAAAAAGATGCTTGGGAAACCTGTGCTAGAGCAGCATTTCTCCAAATGTGGTGCTCACACCAGCAGTTGTCACCTGGGAACATGTTACAAAAGCAAATTCCCAGACCTGTGGGATTAGAAAATGAAAGGTGAGCTCAGGGACGCATGGCAAACCCTCCGGGTGATTCTGAAGTGCACTGAAGTTTGGGAAGCCCTGCTCTGCAGTATGCAGATCTAATCGAATCTTAACACCTGCTCCAAGAAGAGCAGTATACAATACTTGTGTTATCATTAGGTGAAAAGGAAGAGAGAGGGTCAGTTAAGCACAAAACTTTTGACCAGAAGTGTAAGAGATCTTTAACCTGTCCCTAGGTTCTAATGTACCATTTTTTCTAGGCAAAATGGAAGTCAGGCATAAATAGCAACATCACATTCATGTCACTGACCTTGACTCTGCTCTTTAATAACAATGTGTGATAGGAAAATCAATTATTTTCCTCCTAAAACAGAGAGCTAATCTCAGGCATTCTGTATTATTTTCCTAGGGATTCTATAGCAAATTACCACCAACTGAGTGGCTTAAAATAACAGAAATTTATCTTCTTTATAGTTGTAGAGGCAAGAACTTTTAACCCAGGCACCCACAGCATTGATCACTTTTGAAGGTCTAAGAGAGAATCAGTTCCGTACCTGTCTGCTGGCTTCTCATGACTGCTGGCAATCTTTGATGTTCTGGTTTGCAGATGCAACACTCCAATATCTGCCCCTGTCTTCACCTGGTATTCTCTCGGTCTCTGTGTCCAAATTTTCCTCCTCTTATGAAGAAGGTGAGTCATGGGATTAGGGCCACCTTAATCCACTATGACCCTATCTTAACTTGATTACACCTGCTAAGACCTTATCTCCGAATAAGCACCTGTCACATTCACAGGTATGAGACATAAGGACTTGAGCATTTGGCAGGGAAGAGAGGAATGCACCCCAATAAAGTAAAGCTATCTTCCTAGGACTATGGAAGAGGAAAGATGAATATGCTCTACCTGAAAAGGAGTCTCCAAACTGCTCACACCACCGCTGCTGTGTGTGAAACCCAGCCTAGTACATCCACGATGCTTAGAAACACTGACCTTCCACTCCAGCCTACCTCATATGAGAAATCCTGTGTGTGTAGGTCATGTTCCTTTGCTCCAAACTGGCTGCTCATACAATCTGCTGCATTTGCTGGATCAAGGATGCTAATTCCTGCAATCTTCCTCCAGAACCACCCCTGCCCACAGGACCTTCCCAAATAAGCATGTTCCATCCCACTCTATATCTATCCGGCCACAGCTAAGCCTTAAACCTCAAGAAGAAAGAAAATAACATAAACTCATATTATTTCACATTTTAAATGAGTACAAGCATACTGCAGTCACTGACAGCAATGTATGTGAATGTGATAGTTGAATTAATTAGTTATTTTAATATGGTTTAATATTTTAATATGGTTTAATATGGTTACTATAATATGGACAACCAAGCACGCATGCTAGGAGTAGAAATGACAGCAGCTCTGCTGTTATCTTCTGTGTTTGTTCTTGCATTGTTCAACATTTCAATCACAGTTTTCTGCATGAATCTTTTACAAACATTCTTTTACAATTCATTCCACAACCAAGCACGCATGCTAGGAGTAGAAATGACAGCAGCTCTGCTGTTATCTTCTGTGTTTGTACTAATTTAGAGAAGAGCTAGTGTAACTGAAACCAGATATTGTTTTCCTTAAATCCGCTCCACTGGGCTCAGGTAAATGTGATACACAGTCCACCTCCTTCATGTTGTACATTTGTTGTTTATCTTTCAGGAGGTATTGGGAAATGTCTATTGTATATGATTGTCTTGTGTATGTTCAAGGAAAGAAGAGGAGCCTCTGTCCCAGTCACCAGGATCAGTTCACACATTTACTATTAATAAGAAGTTAATTTTTGTTGTGGATACTAAATGTATTAATTATAGCTAGTATTATATTGACTCAAACCTTTTCGTCTTACTCCGAAGGTTCATCTCACACACCTGTTCTGTGAGCAGCATTCCAGGCAGCCTCCCCCTCAGGAAGAGCGTGCACTTTCAGCTCCTCACTGTCCTCCCCTTGAGTCGCTCACGCTTCCCTTTTGTCACTATGAGCACTTTGCCTCTCACCTCAAGCTGCTGTGCTTCAAGACTGCTGACTGAACAGTTTTGTTAAGCTTTCTCTTGTGCTCCACACAGACATCCAATCACTAATCCTGCTCATCGTCCTCACATATCATCTCTTGCTTGTCTCCATTTTCTTTCCAATATGGTAGGAAAGAAGTGATGAAATGCATTGGTTAAGGTGTAGGACTCAAGAGTCAACAGCCAGAAGTGTGTAATGCAAGGCAAGTTGCTTTACCTCTCCCAGCCTTGGTCTCTTTGTTGTGGAAAGTGGGGACCAAACAGAAGCTGGCACAGTCTTCCTAAAAACTCCTGGTTCCAAAAAGGTCAACAATATGAAATGCTACTGAGTGGTTCAAATGGACGAAATGTAACAAAAACTTGTGAGTTTACAGTATAAAGAGGTAATGTTACAGAGTATTGTTGTCATTATGCCAATTGATTGCTTGGCTTCCATTCATACCTACTAGAACCTGTGTCACCCCAAAATGCTGATGGCTTGCTGCTATCTGCCTGCCTTCCAATGCTGTCACTTCCTTATTGATCCTTGGTAGCTCTCTAGATCTTGAATATGTCTCTTCTGATTCCTACTGTACTTCTCCCAACTTCACCATTGAAATCCCAATTTGGAGATTGTCAATTCCAGTGTTAAAGATACTGGAGACGCAGAAAAGAAAAAGAAACACAGAGGAGTAGGCTTTTTGCCTGCCATCACAGTTTGCCTCTGTGATGTATAATTTTCAGGACTGGAATTTAGAGTCATAAAAGAATTTGGTTCATGAAATAAAATGTAGTGGAAAACTAAGTTGGGGGACTCAGAAATCCTTTTCCTCTCTATCTGAACAAGAAGATCCTCAACTCGACAAATGAGACCTGTTCAGCAGCAACCTCTCACTCGGTGCCTGTGGCATCCTGAGCTGAGTAATCAGTAACTGCAAACACTTTTAAGAACAACATTTATTATGGGTATTTTGTTAGCTTGTGCACTCTGTGTTTGATTGTGAATTCATGGACTTGCTTAAAAAGTGGCCATACGTGGCTTAAGCCATTATTTGTTTGACACTTTCTTATATTCATGCTTATGAAGTCTTTATAACCATGAACTACAAAAGTGGAATGATTGCTCAGGCAGTAATTGCCTAAACATATAGGAAAGTCTCTCTCAACTTTCTCATTTCCCTATTTTTGAGGCAATATTTTTCTCCTTCATCCTGCCTAATAATGTTTCACCCAACTGGTCAAACCTTACAAGTCAAAAGACGCTTCTGTGAAACCAGTCATTATTTCCAAAATTCTGGAGATGGGATAAATCTAATGAAATCTAAAGCTATGCATAAAATCCAGTGACTTTTAAACATCTGGTACACAAAATATCAACTTTGAAGTTAATTTGAAACTTTATATTTTATATTACTAGAACCCACAATAGAATTCTGAGCATTTAAATACAGCTTTTAGGAATCCATTATGGGTTCATTTACACTGCAACATTTAGGATATTTAATTTTATAAACTTTGAAGCCAGGAAAATGTTTTTAGTATTTATAGGTTGAGGGAAAATAAGTAAAAATGATAATAAAAGGGAAATACTCTGTTATGCTTTCTTTGGGTTACATATAGGGTTACAATGTGATAGTCTTCCCAGAATTTCAAAGTCTTGGATCTGTGTATCAAAGGTGCTGTATACACACCTTCATATTTACTTCTATTACTTCAGATACCAAATTTCCCTATTTCCTCACCAAGCTCCCCTTGTATCATATGTAAGAAAGGCCAACATGTTATCACTTGGGTGTTATAAATGATAACAGAAATTTTCTTAAACATTTTGCTAGGCAGAACAGATTTCAAACTTACGTATTATGTGCAAAGTATGTGAACACAATATTAGGACTAAAAAGAGAATTGTTGATAGAACTGACATGATCTAAAATACACCAGGAGAAACTCTACCACCAAGTTGAATGACTTTGCTGAGCTAACCCTGAAGGGCTTCATCTATTTATGTTTAAAATTAATAGGTTGAACTTACTCTCACATACATCTTGGTCACAGGGAGAAACCAAATTGGGCCGGGGGGGTGGCAGTGAGCAGTTGGAGTTGTGACATACCATAAGGCTTCAAGGACTGGACCAGACACAGACAGGGCATGGCCCTAGACCATTAATGTCAAGCCCAAAGTATGAGGCATAGGTAGTAAAGAGGGTAGTAAATAATGAAGTCCAACAGTAGGACATAAGTGGGACATGGTACTAGGTATATAATAAACACTAAACTGGCTAGAAGAGAGGTTAGGTAGAACTCTTGAAGACATTGGTATAGGAAAAGATTTCATGAATGAAATCTCAGTCACACATAAACTAGCACAAAGAATCAACAACTGGGATCTCATCTTATTAAAAAGCTTCTGCACAGCAAGAGAAACGACTGACAGTGCGAAGAGACAAACTACAATGTGGGAAGAAATTTTTAGCAGCTGTGCCTCAGACAAAGGTCTACTATCTAGAATCTATAAAGAACTTAAAAAAATCAGACTCCCCAAATTGAAAGACCCAATCCAAAAATGGGCATCTGAAATGAACAGACATTTCTCAGACAAAGAAGTAAAAGCAGCAAATAAATATATGCAAAAATGTTCATCTCTGGTCATTTGAGAGATGCAGATTAAAAACAACACTGAGATTCCACCTCACCCCAGAAAGAATGGCTGCTATCACAAAATCAACCAAGAACAAATGGTGGTGGGACTGTGGGGAAAAAGGAACCCTTCTCTACTACTGGTGAGAGTGTAGACTGGTGCAACCACTGTGGAAATCAGTATGGATAGAGATACCTCAAATAACTAGGATTAGAGGTCCCATTTAACACAGCTATTCCTCTGCTGGGTATCTTCCCAAGAAAATTAAAGGAATCATACCACAGGGATATATGTGCACCCATGTTCATAGCAGCACAGTTTGTAATAGCTAAAGCTTGGAAACAGCCCAATTACCCTTCAACTAGAGACTGGATAAAGATTTTTTTATATAAAATGGAGTACAACTCAGCCATAAAGAATGAGAAACTAGAGTCTTTTATAAAGGTAAATGGACACACATTGAGGCCCTACTCTTAAGTGAAATAAACAGGACACGCACATGCAAATACTGAATAGTTTCTCTGGTATGAGATACTGAAAGTGTAAATAAGGATCAAAATGTATAATAGATAATGTGAAATAGGAAGAAAAGTTCCAAAGGGAAGGGAAAGTTAGAGGGGTAGAGGAAAAGAAATAAATATGAGAAAAGGAAAAAAATCAAGGTAAATTATTATTAAAGATGTGTTCTGTGACGAATGGACAGGGACCAAAGAGTCCCTTCTGTGTGATGCCTCTGGCAGTGTTCCACATGCTCAAAGGAAAGATGTCAGAACATCGTTTCCCCTTTTCTTCTTGAAATCAGCTTAATCCACATGCCCCATGGGTTTTTGTATTCAGAGAACTCTCTGGGGACTTTAGAAGGTCATCTTCAATAATCCTGCTCATGTGTAACTAGCCACCTTTCTTAGATTTCTTTTGTTTTTCTTTCAATACACATTCCATCTTCCCACAGCACATTACACTAGGTCTTGTTATGTTTCATTGCAACATTTTTAATTTCACTACCATGCAATTTTATTCCTTTAAATTTCCTTTGAGAGGTATTTCAATGGTGTATATATTAATAATCCTGAAAATATAGTTCTGTTTTCTTCTCCCCAAAGAAATAGTAGTATTATGAAAATGTTTTCTACATATTATTTTGGTTTGGCTGATTTTTTTTCTTAGTAATATTCTGATTCAATTAATGAATTCAAGTCCATAGGCTACCCTAGCTTGGTAACTCTTCTTTGATGGCTGGTTTCCAGAAAGCTATGTTTACTTTATTTAGTTGCTGTTTTCAATTTTCTAAGAAGCAGGAACTTTTCTCTTATGAACTATAAACAATCAAACAACAGTAAATATGTTTTTCTTAGAGAATCTATAGTAGAAATAGATCAGCCTTGTAAGTTGAGATACAGAAATAGTGCCAGTATCCTATCATATATTCTATTAAAATGACATACTAAAATATACCTCTTTGGGTAGATTGTTACATTACCAAAATGCTGAATTTTATTTATCCCTGTGCACACCACCACGCATAATTGACAAAGCACCTCACTGAGATCCCAGTTACCAAGCATTAGTGCTACTGATAGGATCAAGGGACAATTGCATAAGATAAACACTACCTAAAAAACAACCCACCGGGATACTAAAATGGAAAGCCTTACTTCCTTGTCCCTAGCTGTTTCCCTTTCAAAAGAAAGTCCTTTTCCTATCAACCCTCACAGTCAAACAGTTCTTCTCCCCCTCCCTCTTAGAATTTTGGATCGAGGATTGTATTGTACACATTTTTAGAGCTTAGCTACTGCTGAACAGAAGAGGAACATTGTGTTTTGTAGATCTAGGGATCAATTTAAATTTATTAAGATTCCATGCTTCAGGATCTCCGGGAGCCTTTTTATGAATCAAAGTTTCTAGGTTCCCCCTCAGCCCCTTAATCAGCATTTCTGAGACAGAACAAGAATACATATTTTTTTAAATTATTGCATGACTCTTAAAGCCTGGGATACATTATATTAAATAGTCTTAAAAGATCCATTTCCTAACATTTTCTGCTTTAAGAGATTTACTTGTATGTATCTGTTCTCTTTACTAAATCATGAATGAGATTGGATTAATAAGAAGGACAATCATCTTCCAAGACTAAGGACCATTTGTACTTCTTCTTACATTTTTTTAGTATGTTTAGTAGCTCTCAAGTACCTACTCCAAAATACATTTTATGTCTGTACACTAAATTACAAATATATCACCTAAATGGAGAACCTATATATTTATAACTTCATGTTAATATTCTCACTTCTTACACTTCATTTCTTGCAGATACTTTCTCACAAGATCATATACTGTGCAGTAGGATTTCCAGAAAGGTGGGTAGAAAGAGGAAATTTCCACTTGCCTTTTGATTCCTTCTGAGATATCCTGCTTTACCTCTTTCCTTTCCTCTTACCTTGAAGAACAGTCTTTGTTCATTTTTCTATAGCCACATTCCTTGAAAAATTCATGTTACTTCCTGCTAAGTACTCAAGAAACTGATGAGTTATATATTTTGTAGTTCAGGTTGGATTTTCTTATAAAACATACTGTTTCAAGAGATCCTGACTTCTTTAAATTCTAAAATATTACTGGAGCATGAGCTATATTTTCTTAAAATTAGTGTCACCTTCTTATTTAATTTTTGCTGTTTCTTCTTGAATCACTTCATTTGTTTTTCAAAACTGTGTATTTCTACAAGACAAGTCAATTTAAAAGAACATTCAATGATAAGATTGCCTTTATGCTAGATTATCTTCCAGGCTATGGATACAAGATAAGGCTAACTAGGCTAGCCATGATAATATCTAAGTTCTAGTGCTGAATGTTTGCCCACTACATTCAGCTAAGCAGGCCAGCCAGGCCCTGGATTGTATAGTTGTGCAATGCGGCAGATTCAGGAGACTTCTCTGGCTTGACACATGGTATGACAGTGCAATTGCACTGTTCTTATAGTAGCCAATTTTTTACAATGCAGTTGTATTATAAAAACACTTCATAAATTATGCTGTTCTGTAGAAATAAAGACTTTTGCTTTAGATAACCTAGAATTCAAAAATCTTAATATTAATGTGATGGTTAAGTTTAATTTTAAATCTGACTATATCCAGACTCCTAGAGAGGTGACTGGATCATGAAATGCTGGACTTCTCACTGATGTGCATAAGTGAACGCATTGTTAGGGGTCAGAGCCCAGCTGGAGCACGTGGTCACTAGGGGTGTGGCTTTGGAGGGGACACCCTGCAGACGCTCTTCCCCTCTGCTTCCTGGCCACCATAAGGCAAGCAGCTTTGTACACCCCTGTGATGTTTCCGCTTTAAACCCAGATCACCATAGACTGAACCACTGAAATCTTGAGCCAAATAAATCCTCCCTCTTTTAAGTGGTGGGTGTCAGGTACTTTGTCCTGGCAACAGGAAACTAATATAAACATATAATATTTTTTCATTATACTTTTCCTCTAAGACTGCCACCGTTTCCTGACATTTAAATTCAATACCAAGGCTCAATCAACAGACATGGATGTGTTCTGGATCCCTGAGTCACTTAATACCTAAGTGCACTGAACAGGTGTCTGCTAGGAAACATATAATCTATTTAGCAAAGGCCTATAATGCTAGTTTTGTTTCCATAGATGGTGTTGGATTATTAAAGTGGGAGTATGCCAAGAAGTTTGTAGAGTACCTTTCCACTTAAGAGAGGAACTCCTATAAAGCTTGACTTTGTATTACTTAAATCTATGATAACCAAATTTAGCTCTAATCCTCTCGTTGCCTAGTCCGACTGAATTCATTTTGTAATTCTCAGTTTTCCTATTAATAAGTCCTGCATCACACAAAGCGTTTCTTGGAGGAAAACAATTCATTCATCATCAAGGTGTTTGGATTGTAGCCTCATCCTTTTTAAAAAAAAAGTTTCCAAGGAACAGGTAATGAATGCTATGGGTTCCCAGGTTGAAATAGGAAATACAAATAATGCTAAGTCTACTACTGCTTGACCATGAGAAAATCATTTATCTTTATCTCAGTTTAATCATTTGTTAAGTAAAGTAATAAACTTGCTTTATACTGTTCCATTTTCAAAGTATAAACGTGTTAAGTACTTTAGAATTTGCTTTTGAGATAATATAAATCTAAGATATCATTATTTACTAAATCATACACAATATCTACTATAGATTTTTAGTGGAAAAGGGTGGCAGTATTGTAGAATAGCAAGATTTAGAGTTAATGAACACAACTCTGACTTACCTTAGTGATCTTTGGCTGGCTAGATTAGGAGCCTTCATTTGTCTGGGGAACTTCTCTTCATATGTTTAGCAGAACTATCTTCCATAATAGAACCAGAGAAGAGCAAAAAACCCATTCTTCTGTCTTCAACCTCCAACATCAATGGTATTGACACAGGACCTGGGCTTCTCCAGATAGATATTTCTATCTGGGACTGTGGACTTGGATTGTGTAAAGCTGGCAAAGAGAGAATGGAATTCATCTTGTCAATGGGAATTGTATTGATGGTACTGTTGGTCAGACGGGAATTTCAGGAATTTGCATTTAGTTTGTCTTACCTAATGACCTTTACAAAATAGCTCAATATGCTGATCTGGGGACTCAGTTGGCTATTGATGTTATATATCTCAACTTTATAGAAAGACATTAGAAAAATCCAATAAACAGATTCACAGTGTGATATTTCATATAAGAATCCTGTTTATTACTTGGATCTTTGAGAGTTGTTCCTAAAAGAAGTAGATTCAATGATATTCTAAGTTCTAAGCATTTGTTGTAGCACACTTAGTGCTGATTAAGCCCCAAAATATTTGTGCGTTTTTAAAGCTGTCCTAGTATATGGGGTAGGCGAAGAGACATGTTTCCACTCAGGATTTGGAGCCACGCTTTCTTGCCTACCCTCAAGCACAGCTGGCCTCCCCTTAAGTGACTCTGGATCTGTAAATTGCATCATCAGTTTACAGGAATTTGATTCTCACCATGAGAATCTTTTTTCAGGCAAGCCAAGTTATAGGAAACTACTTTGAATGCAACCCTAAGGAAAAGTAAACATCTTAATGGGTTGAATCATGATTATCTAGAACAGATGAAAATCTCAAGCATATGCAAACGGTAAATAATATCACTTAATTAGAAGATATTAAATCTGTCATTTTTACTACCAAAAATTCACTTTGCGGCATAAACTGCAGCAGGCCCATTTTATAAGTGGAGAAATAGGGAGCAACAATATCCTTAGTGAATAACGACTTAGAATTTAACTCTTGAGCTGCCTTAATTTAAAATACACTTGCCCCAGAGGTAAACTCCCAAACATATTAATACTGAGACATTTTTATTCCTTCTATATTATACTATTTTGTAAATATCTGACTTCGGAATTAATTTTATTCCTTTGGAAATATGTATTTTGAAAGGAAAACATGTAACATGGATATTACCACATGAAAATATACTTCATCTATGGATGATGTTATGAGGAATTTTTGTAATCTAAAATAAAATTCTAAAAAACTTAGAAACAGGGCTGATGATGAAATTGTAATAATTATGACAATGGTTGGCAAAGTGAAAGACAAGAAGCCCAGAAATAGAACTACTCAAGGAGATTTGGTATGTGGGAAAGAGGAAGGAGGAGGGAGTATGTAATTAATGGAGCTGAAAAAGAAATTATCCCACCCACATACAAAGTCTCAATTGGGCACAATGATTAGAACTCTACTGTACCATGGTTCTCGAACTTTGGAAGTACAAAAACTTGGGCACTTGCAAACACAGAGTCTCGGGTCTCTTCTCTTCACTGAGCCCGCCCCTCAGTGTTCTTTCTGAGTTCATCTGGTGCTTTAATAACCATCAAACTTGGAGAGCCAGTGATGTAGGGAAACAAACAGAGGGAAACTTCGTGTCCCTGATGGTTGGGATTATCCCTCCAAGAATGTCATAGAAAACCTGATTCTTTTCCTCACTGGCCATTCCAGTCTATTATCTCTGAGGCAAATTCTTTGTACCCCAACAATGAAATCTAAGCAGATCCTATGCCTTTTATGATCACTCACAGAAAATAAAACACTTTTAGCCATAAAAGGCTTAATTGTAGTATTTGAAACAGTCCTAAGTAATAAAAATTTAATTTAAAGTTTCTCCTCTCCTGGTTCAGGCTAAAGAATAGTTTGGAAGCCAGCATGTGGGGGGAAATCTTTACCACTTTTTTTTAAAATTTCGATGCCTAAACCATTTCTCCCCCACCCTCTCACAGGCTGGTGTCAGATGGGCCAGATTTGGGGGAGGTGGATGAGACATTTGTAAGGTTCTTTGAGAGGCACCAGTACAGTCTAGCCTTGGTTTCCCCTAAGTCTCTGTGAGGTATGAATTTCCTATGTAACCTGTGCATGGAGATGGGAATTTGCCTGTTGCTCCTTTCACATGAGGGGGTCCTGTCTGCCTACCGTTTATGACTGACTTTGCCCTCATTTTCTGAGGTCCATTCCACTCTTGCCTGCAGGTTTTCTTCTCTCCTCCATGTGACTCTCAGGAGTCTTCCTCTCAGAGATCTCCAGCAGTGTTCACCTGTGGCAAGATGCCCCTCCTTCTCCCTGGACAACTGGCAGGGGGACTGGACAAGGCATCCTGTGTCTGGAACCTTCTCCAGCAGCAATCTTGTGCCCCATGACTCAGGCACACAAGGCACCTCTTTGAGACCTCCTCACACTCATTTGTGCTAGGTTGGAGGGGACACTTCCCAGCATCCCAAATCAAGCAACATACCAAAAGAATAGAAGAACCAAGAGCATGGAAATGTAAAACAGAAAACAGGCCAGGGTGTGTCAGGTAAAGTCCAGGAAAGTTACTTGAACAACAGCCTTGTTATTTGAACAAAGTAGAACTGAAATTAGCTTTTGAAAGAGATAAAAGAAGGCCATGAAAATAATGTGAGTCAAAACTCATAAAATTTATTAAAATATATGAAGCAATAAGCATTTAGCAATAATATGACACAGACACAATTATTCCCTTGAAAGTACATTCCTCATCAGTCAACTAATTATATAGAAAAAATATATATGAAATAAGAATAACAAAATCTAGAATTTCATGTTATATATAATATATGCATGTGCTTATATATGTGCACTGGTTAACTCTTCCAAGCCTTATAAATTTTGATATATAGTACATGAAATTCTAAATTTTATTATTCCATATATATTTTTCTTTTTTTTTTTTTAGGTACTTGGGATTTCTGCAAAAGAGTAAAACTACATATTTATAGAAGAATCATTAAAGAAAAACTCCCAATCAGCTGCCAATTTGAAAACAGTCTCTTAAATATGGTAGCAAAAATATAAATTCACAATTAGAAACTATTCATGAATTAATGATAATGAATGAGCTCTATTCCAAACATTTATGGGAGATGGTCAAAGTTTGTTTTGTTTATACAGTTCAGAGGATCAAACCCAGGGCCTTCACACTGAGCTACATCTCCAGTCCCTTTTGTTTTTTATTTTGAGATAGGAGATCTGTTAAATTACCAAGGCTGGCCTTGAACTTGAGATCCTCCTCCTTGGCCTTCCAAGTAACTGAGTTACAGGTGTGTGCCACCATGCTTGGCCAATTTTGTACTTTTAAATAATTTAAAATTGTTTCAATAGGTTGTCTTTTACTATATAAAGTTAAAATCAAGAATTTGGAAAACAATTCATAGAAATCTAAGACAATTAAAAAGAAAACACTAATGATTTTGAGTCCTTGGACTCAAATCCTGAACAAGACAAATTACCTCCCTTTTAATTTATTTAGGAAAATACTGGCCACTTAATTTATACTTGGTATCTTTCTATACATACATAGTGAACACCTCACAGCTTTTGTCCTCCAGTAATGCAAAGTCAGCAGGGACTAAAGTAAATAAATGACTAAAATATAGGGATAAGTTTTGTCCCAGAAATAGGTTCAAGAGGCAGGGAGCTGAACCACCTACTGGCTGTGGTGCAGCAGAGATGGTTTCTGGAAGGACAAAGTCCTAAGTCCTGGGGGCAAATAGCATTTATTATTTGCCAGGGAGAAGGCTGTGTCTGAAATTGCAGCAATGAGCTCTCAGCTCTCTGCGCAAGGATGTTCACTGGAGAAATGTGACCAAGTAGGGTAAGACACACATGCTCTCCTCTCTAAGGTGAGACCTGCACCATGCTAGGAGAAAAAGGAGTTTGTGAAAAGAAATGAGCAGTGCAAACCAAAAAGCTGTACCAGGAGCCCGAAACTGAATGCCAATAAATACTGACCACTTAAAAACAGAAGATCCCAAGGTGCAGGATGAAAGTGAAAGTAGCTAGAATGAAGGGTAAAAAGAAAGAACAAGAGAAGAATGGATGCGGCATGCTGTAAAATTAGCAGGCGTCAGATGCTCAGGACTGAGGAAGACTGGCACAGTGTCCACTCATAACCGGAGGCAGAATGATTTCAGCAGAACTGAGTTTCCCGTAAGATCAATTGATAAACTACTTTCCAGAAACGGATCCATCAGCCCTATTCAGCAACTTCAATCTCCAACTAAGTTAAAACAAGTATATTCCCATTCCCAAGATGCCTAATGGACTGAATTCTAATATACAGAATTCAGGTTTGTCCATGACATAGTTGTGAATGCTGGGAATTGATAGCAGCGTCTACTTCAGGCAAGGACTTTAAACAAAACAAAGAAAAGCTGTAGGAGAAATTGCAGGCTCCTATCTGTCAAATAGATTATTAAATTTAATGATACTAGAAGCTTTAAAATATTGTTAATTTTTTTTATTGTTATTCCCAGCACCAGTGTTGATGTGGCGTCAAATTATAAACAGACCACTATATGGTAGAAGAAGCCAAAACCAAAATGCGAATGATAGGAAAATATATGAAACTACAGCATAGGCTCTTAGAGACCGATCAGCAAAGCCTCACTTTCTCTCCGTAGACAAGTGACAAATCTCTGCCCAGGGCAACCAAGGCTCTTGGGTCCATCAATCTGGATACCAAATGTTTCCCGCTCTCCATCCGTACCAGACACCAGTTTTATTTCTTCCGTGGTATTTCTAACATACTCATAATGATAAAGTAGAGTGGAAGTGAGTCATTTGCTTTTGCTGTAATGACCGGCCAAGCCAAAACACTGAGTGCCAGCTTCTATTATGAATACCACATTAAATACACCATGTGCCAAAATCGATTATGTTGACACACTCAACGATGAAGTCAGGATTTGCAAAACTTCAGTGAAGGTGGAGTTCTGAGATTGCATGTGCATATGATTAGCTGTTTTTATCCATTTACTCACTCACTCACTCGTACACCAAATAGTTGTCGAGCATCCACGACGTGCCAGGACCTGTTCCACACACAGGGAATAGAATGGATAAAGCACACAGAACTTTCTACTCAGCGAACAGCCTACTGTTACTTCAGATGAGTTCATTCCATGAAATAATAGAAGTTAATTTTGTGCACATTTTGTCTATTTTGAAGAGAAGCTTTATTTAAAAAAGGTTTTGATACATATTTCTCTCACTTCCAAATACATTTAAAATATTTATCACCTCTCTTTGACAAAAAAAATGAAATAATGATTCTCGTAGGAGGCAAAGAAAGGGGGTGTGTATTGTATTTATTGCTCAGGAGAGAGAATTCTAGTAACAAAACAGGATTTTGTAAAGTAACACATTTTAAAGGAATTATAATTTCAAGTTGGGAAGCTCTCTCAGCCACACACTCCATTGTCAGTCACCTGCATATTTGAAGGCTTGGGAGTCTCCTGATGTGTCCGGATGACCCAATAATGTAAGATAAAGTACCTGCCAACCCACGTCTTCCCACTTGCACACCTGACTTGCGATGCCTTTGTTCTGTTGCTGTGTTCTGAAGAAGTTTTCCTCTTTTGGCATATTCCTGAGCAGTGACATATTAAACATTGAGTATTGACCACCCACCTCATTACCATTTACAAATGCGAAAGATAGGCATAATGATCAGTAAACCTCTCTCTGTGTTTTCCTTCTCTAAGTTCAGAAAGTACTTTCGTGTAGAATTAAAATTCCTACAACCCCTGACTCTGTTGCAGGGCAAGTCACATTATTTCATTGCGATTTGTTACACATAAGGGTTTACTTAGTCCCAGTCCTCTTTTCTACTTGGATCAAATTTAGGAGCTTCTATGAAATTAGGATACATTTTGGTATTTTTCAGTGGGTTTCATAAATACTTAAGTTCTTTCCCTAATGGTTTTCTCATAATATATTATTGAATCAATTGAGGAAAAGCTAAACTCATTTACTGTATTTGGTGACATTTTTGTATTTCTTCACTTAGTTATGGAGTGAATCTTCTTTTGCAGGAATCTATTTGTGATTCATTTGTTGAAATGTTTCTTCTTTGTCTTTCATTCTAACTTAATCAGTTGATGGATCAATTGATCAATTAATTCAACAAATATTGCTTTAGCCCCTCCTCTGTAATAGGTGCCAAGAATGTAATAATGAACAAAATAGATAATTTTTTTGCCTTCTGACAGCTAGCATGTTTTCTTAAAATTAAGCAATAGTTTTTGAAGAAATCCAGCCTTCTAACTACAAATGTAGTTGCACAATATCTTCTTCCATTGTTTTTGAATAAAGATTCAATTTTCATATGTGCAATTTTCTAAAAACTGTATTTCAAAAATCACAATAATTTAAAGTACATTTCACATCTTTCTTATGTTCTAAATTTTTCTAAGGCTTTCTTTCCAATTAAAAACATCTTCTATAATAAATGTCTCTTCATAAACAGTACCTAAATTGCTTGGTAAAACAACTGGTGCAAATAATAAGATGTTCCATAGATTTACCATTGAAAAGATGAATACCAACACTTTTTAAAACCTAGCATTATACCTCACATTTGGTGCTTTGAGTAATTTTATATTTTTGTGACAGAGATTGTAAAATCTCTCCCGGTATATATTTAACCCTCTTGCTTCATGATTGGACTTTGCCCTTTTTGGATCCTGTATATTTTCTGCTGGCTGGAACACTGATGACATGCAGAGTTTAATCAGTCATGCCAGACAGTGAGGTACAAGCCACTTGCCGACTGTGGCCCTGTGTCAAGATAGCAGAAATTTGGACCCCTGATGACCACATCCTGTAAACTCCGAATGAGTGAATCTGAGATTCTGTCTGCTTCAAAGAGAAAACTACTGTTACTTGACGATGTCTGTCCTTTTCAGACAAACCTAATCAATGCATAACACATTATGTATTTTTCACAAAATTAACAGTCTATGCTGGATTCTGTATAATTCTTATCATCCTGATTATTTACCTAAGATGATAAAAATTTTCAGCTATGTCACTTGACTACTATTCACCACTTGACTCTGAGAGATTTTTCTTAAAAATAAAAAGAAGAATGTTCATGTTGGCATCATTGTCACATAACTAGATAACTAGAAAGAAACCAAATAAATCATGGTAAAATAGGAAATGATTGGTGATGAGGAAAATATCTGTAGGCAAAGAGACACAGCTATGCAGCACAGACACAAATACTTTGTTGCAGGCCAACAAATACCAACTCAACCGAGAACTTTTACTGGTTTTAATCAAATAGGATGTTCTATAAAAACATTCACTTCAGGGCTGGGGATTTAGCTCAGTACTTCTGCCGCCTCTCTCACAAGCACAAAGTCCTGAGTTCCCTTCATAAAATCTCAGGAAAAAGAAAGCTAATGTGTGTTTTACAAGTTGTGTAACTGAGTTAAGGTAATCAGTACAGTTTTATCACTTTTCTCAGAGTAAATTTTGCATTCCCCTGCTTACCTGGAATAACAGGATCCCATTTTCTCTGCTCTTCTTTTTTACCTCTTGTTGCTAGAATTTATTTTATGCATGGAATTATGTCAATGGCTTATCTTCATTTTCTAAAAAGGTCTCATGCATTAAAAATCAGATCCATTAGAAGAAGATATAAAAAAGTGGAAAAACAACCTTTGTTCCTGGGTAGGAAGAACCAATATGGTGAAAATGGCCATACTTCCAAAACTGCTATATAGATTTAATGTAATGCTGCTTGAAATTCCAACAATATATTTCACAGAACTAGAGAAAACAATCCAAAAATTCATTTGGAACCAGTAGAGACCTAGAATAGCAAAAGCAATTCTAGGTAACAGAGACATGGCAGGGGGTATCACAATCCACAACTTGAAACTATACTACAAACTACTGTGATAAAAACAGCATGACACTGGCAAAGAAACAAACCAGAGGATCAGTGGAAGAGATTAGAAGATGCAGAAACAACTCCAGACACACTTAGCCATCTCATCTTTGACAAAGGAACCAAACACCCTCACTGGAGCAAAGATAGCCTCTTTAAGAAATGATGCCAGAAAAATTGGGTTTCAACTTGCCAAAGCTTAAAATTAGACCTGTATCTCTTACCTTGCACTAAACTAAAATCAAAATGGATTAAAGATCTAAATATTAAAATAGAAA
>NW_004624752.1:18331974-18343089 GCF_000247695.1 Heterocephalus glaber
ATAAGAACCAAGATACATCATTTACAGGTACAAGCACCCAATGATAAATGTAAATGTATTGTATACCTAAAATGTACCAATAAAAGAATTTAAGCCAAAAAAAAAATCAGATCCATCATGTGTCATGCAATTATCACATGACATTGATTATTTTTCCAAATTCCAGTGGTTTACAACTTCTGCTCACTTGCCTGAGAACATTTTAATCCAGGGTAGTTAACGTTGTTTGAACTGCTACATCATTTAATTGGTAACACTATACATTTACAAGCAAGAGCAAGCCCTGCACCAGAGACTCCAAGTCTACAAAACAATAAATACAAAAGAAGCAAACCATCAAGATTTAAAGGGTGATGTCAGAAGTGTCTCCTTTAGTTCAAATAAACTACTGCAAAATAATAATCCTTTAAAACATGTAAATAAAGAGCCTATTTTTACCTAAAAGTAAAAATAATATCTAGATGAGTTTATATTCTGTTAGATGATGGGCTTAGATTACACAAAGACTCAAAATATATCCATATATAAGAAGTTTGGTTCCCAAACTACTATGAAATATTTACACCATCTCTAAGGCAATGGTTGGAATATAAACAAAGTACCCTACTTAAAACAGCTTCAAACATCATTTTTGCTGTTGCAATTAACTTACTTTCCAAAACTCTGAGGAAATTGCAAACCTATTGTAAAAATTTATGGTACTTAATGAATTAAGACCAGAAATTATGTTACTGTTCATAGTCATCAATAATTATAAAACTGTTCAAGATATTCACGTGAGAAAAAGATATTTTTAGCTTGCATGCAACTGTTCAAGGACAGCTCAAACCTTCTTTTTAGTAAGGCATATAGAGGTTCAAGTTACATTTTAAATCCCCATTTCTACTCAAAACCCTAGGAGATTTGAATACATTGCTAAGCCATGTAAACTTGTATCACATCAACTAAAAATTATAATCAGAAATTTATTCCATAAATGGAAAGGTATTCAAGTTGTACTGATTTTATTTCAATTTTTCATCATCTTAACTTTTTAAACAATTTAGCACCACCATGTGAACAAGGCAGTGCAGACAGGCAGTATGGTATTGCAGTTTTCAAACTTTCCAGGGGTCCAAATCTAGCTTCTGCGTCTCCTGTGTGCCCGAGAGCAAAATGCTCGCCTCCACTTGCCTTGGTTTTTAAAGAGAGAATGATAATCTTTAGCTCATAAGGTCATGGAAGTAGTGGTCTGTAAGCTCAGAGCCTCAAGTGAGAAATGGGCACAAAAGTCCAAAGCTGGCCTTGTTTACTCTCATTTACTCTGTTTTTTATGTCTTTGAGCAGCAGGCCAAGAAAGAAAAAATAAGATCACATATTTCTGGCTGAATTGCTGATTTCTTCACTTTCTCTATCCACTGGAGTTCTTGATAGACTGAAAGGAAGCTTAAGAAATTTGAAAAAATCTTATTTGCCATGTCAGAAGCTATTACATCACCCTATTTGCAATAATATATCTTAATCTGCTCCAGGTTTGATGAATTCTGGGGCCAACTGGAATAAATGTTATATACTCAGAAAGTTAAAAAAAGAGTGCATATTTCAACTTTTCAAAGTTGTACCATTATGACAACATGATAGAAGGAGAAGCTGAGTTATTGAGTTGGAAGCACAGGAGGTAATATTTCTTGGGAAAAGTTAGGAAGTGGATCCAAAACCTTTACCAAGTAGATCTTGGCAGACATGATAAATCCATCCTTTATTAGATATGTCAGTCTCAGCTACACACTGCTCTTTATAGCTTGAATATAAATGCCCCCCAATTAAAATGGGGAGGACTGATGAAAATCTATAGAAAGGCTATTTAATAACCAGTGAGACACAAAGGAATACTATTCAGCCATTAAAAGAATGAAATCCTGTCATGTGCTATGATATGGATAAATGTTAAAGAAAATAAGTCAGGCACATGAAAGTACCACGTGATCTCACTCATATGTGGAATATGAAAACGTTAATGTCACAGAAACTGAGAGCAAAATGACAGTTGCCAGACCTGGGGAATGGAGAAAGAAGGGAGGGTTGGGGGAGGTTGATCAATGGGCAGTAAGTTACAGTTAGATAGGAACAAGAATTTCTCACAGGCTGTTGCACACTAAGGTGACTACAGAAAATAATAATGTAGCTACTGTAAATACTTCCAAAAGCTAGAACAAAAGATTTTTGAAAGTTTTCACCATAAAGAAGTGATAAATGATTGAGGAAAGAAATATGTTTAACCTGCTCTAAACATTATACAAGGTATACATTTGCGAAAGCATCACATGGTACCTGATTCATATGTACAATTTTTATGTACCAGTTCAAAAACAAATTTAATAATAATAATAATTAGTGAGATTCCTGAGATGTGCTCACGGGGTATCTTCTTCATTTCCTCTCAGTTCCTTGCTAATGTATGAAAGAAGTACCTCCAAACAAGTGACATTTAAACTTTGGAAATTAATTCCACATTGACTTCAGTATCGCAATGTGTCATTCTAGAGATGTTAGTGGAGACATCTGATTACAGAGCAGGCTTGTGGATTTAACCTCATAGTGCCTACTGTGATCAATAGGAGGCTCACGTATACCAATATTTCCTTATTTTGTTTGTGGATTAGCAGAGTTATGAATTCATTTTACTAAGTTTCAATCCCCAACCACATTCTAAAAACACCTCCTAAAAATCAATTATCACATTTCAACTAATAAAACCAATTAAGCTGTGAAAAATATCCATCTTCATCATATCTCAGCAGTGAACACATTCAAGAAGCAGTTTTGCCTTCCATGTGTCTTCTGTTACATGTAGAATATTAATCTCTACCCAGATGCTCTCTGAATCCTATTTAATGGAAAAACACATATTTTGCATTTTAAAAATGCATTTAAAAATTTTAAATTCTGAAGTTAAGCTTTGAAAAATTATACATCATGGTAAAATTTTTAGTTTGCCAATGGAGCAGTTACCATATGACACTGGGAACATCATTGATTTTTAGCAAATCAAATGTTGTAAGGAATGTTCCTACTGTCTTCAAGCTTCCTGGAAAGTCTGGAACTTTGGTCTTTCTTTTCAGATTCAAGTCAGAGCTTGTAAAGTATTATTCTTAGATGAATGAACCTTCTTTTCTCTGGAGGTATAAAGATGTACACTTGCTCTAGCATGTACTGAGTCATACATCCTCACCAGATGACAAAATCTCAGTCAGATACATATGTGTGCAGTGCATGGTCTGCATCCTAGGAACTAGAAATTAAGGTCTTACCCCTCAACTCTCAACGTGCTGCTTCCGGGAGGGTGCAAAGAAGGTGACAAGGCAAGGGTAGCCAACGCTAAATGCTTTAAGTGGATAAGTGCCACAAACAGACTGGAGCAGCATAAAAGAGTACAACGTCACCAGGGAAAGGAGATGGAAGCCCCAACTGGCCCAACCAAATCAGTTTCCTAGTTTTGTAGCTCTCTTATCCTCAGTTTACTCTTAGATAAAATAAGAAAGTAAAATCAACATGCATGACTTGCTGAAAGCAGAGAGGAGCAGTAGGAGACAGAATTACACCCTTCCAGGTCACACCCCCAGTGACCTGCCTCTTCTGAGGCAGCTATGAACTGTTAAGCTATGAACTGTTTAGTGGATTAATCCACTGATGAGCATAGTGCTCCCATGATCCAATCATCTTCCAAACACATGACTTTGTGGCGATATTTTAGATCTACATCATAATAAATGTGAGCTTTCAAAGGAAAACAGAGAAAGGCTAGGATCACAGAAATTACAAGGGGCAAACAAGAAATTTAACTTCATCTTGAATGTTCCTGAGAAGTTATAAGAAGGCAATTAAAGTAGAGAGACCATGGATAGATATAGTGTATAGATGAATTTCAGCAGAAAAAAATGAATGAAAAACATTTCCTCAAACAGCTTAGGTAAGAGGTATAGGTCAAGGCATAGTTGAGTCTAGTGACACTATAGAACAGAAATTCAGAGCAAGTTTTAGACCATAGAAAAAAACTTTATTGAGCAACTATTATGGAACAGATTCTTTGTAATATTCAGAAGATGCAGAGATAATTAAGACAAACTCCTCCTTCTCAAGAAGGGTAGAATGCAGTGCGGAGAGCTATGTCCTTGAGGCAGAAACAGAAGAGGGGGCCTCAAAGTTCCCGAGAGACCCAAGGAGTCTAACTAGAATTGCTGATGCTGGGTCTCAAAAACATCTCCTGAACTGAGATTTTAAAAATTAAAGGAATTAATCAGACACAGAATGAAATCATTTAGAGGAAGGAAATTTTGATGGAAAAGACAGTAATATAAGCAAAGACCAGGAAATAAGAATTTGCACTAACTATACACAGTCCAGAAGAGAAAGAAAAAGGGTCTGAACCAGCACAGTGGCTGTATGGGTAGAGAATATAAAGCAAAGGCCATTTCTGAATGCTTAGCAAGCTTGGGCCTTTTGTGGATGTGAACAGGGTTGGAGGTTGGAATGGGTGAGGTTTCCTTTGTACCTTGTCTCTTTCATCCCTTAGTGCCAACTACCACAAGAAATTTTGCTATTAAGTTAAGCTAAGCTATTTTTCCTCCCAAGGTTATACTTTAGGGAAAGACTCTATGGTCTAAATCTATAATCATGGAAAATTTATGTATCTACAGTCACATAATTGTTTAATTTGGTTCCAAAATAGATGTATTAGAATCCCAGGATGATTTCAGTTGTTCAAATATAGCTCCAGACCTAGCATTGGTCAAACACATCTCTTTATCAAGCAAGTACTTACCATTAACTTATATATCCTAATGATACCTTCCTCCTCAGATCAAATACAAGGGGTTCCACTGTGAAATCAAAGAATTTCAAGGTTTGAAAACACCTTAATGACTTCAGTATCCAAGTATTTGTGATGCTCACAGTGATTTCTTCTAAGCTATAGTTGTCATGAAATCAACAGGCTAGAGAACAAGGCAACTTTCTACTTGCCTTGATAAGATTTTCTTCAATTCTTGGTTCTGAGAAATAAGATTTGTAGAATCTGGGGGAAAAAATATGCCTGCTCATTTTATAGACCTCTGTGCTTCCAAATTCATCCTCATGTTTTGTCCAACTGTGAAATCAAGGTTGACTTTTTTTTCCTCCTCACTTAAATGTCTGTCATGATTTTTGGTGTAAGAATTATATTACAATGATATTAGTTACTGCTTTTATTTTACCTGTCTTTTTTGATAGGAAAGAAAAATGCAGCTTAAAAGGATCATAAACTCGAATGAATGGGTGAAATGGAAATACATAAGTCAAGGCAATGAGATCATTCTGTCAGAAAAAGGAATGCCTGCTACATGGTTTGCATACCAGAAACTCATTCATTATCTCACGAATACTGAATAATATGGTGACATTTAAAGGCCTTTACTCCAGAAGTAATCAGTTAATTAAAAGAACAACAACTAGGCAAAGCATACGTTATCAACTATGGATGGGAAAGAACAAAACTTTATTTTGCCCCTTTGAAAATTATTTTCCCTACTAGCAAACAATTGTTTAGAATGTACCTTCTTTATGAGCCCCCAAAAATCTCTAAATATAGGGAGTTATATGAACTATTTGCTCCTGAAACACACATACATCCTACTCATACATACACACTTCATACCAGATTTATAGCCTGTACCATTGGAAGCAAATTTAAAAAGTCCTTACATATTGAAACAAAATGAAAACGATAAATTATTTCCATTATCCGATAAGCCAATCATAGACTTCTGACATAAATGATTATAAGTGCGAAGTGTCTAACATATCACACCAGAGATGCTATAAATTCTGAAACATGAGATCAGCCAATGACTAATGGCCAGATGAAAATCATGACTGAATAAATGGGACGATAGCCAAAGAACAGGCTCCTGTGAATAAGTAATCGCAACATACCACATATATAGTTCAATTAACATTGTACTTCCCTTATTTTCCAAAATTTTACATTGATTCAATGATATGGGAAGCCCTCCAACATGCTAGACTTATTACTCTGTTTACAGCAGGTCAATGATCATAAATAGGTGTTGAAATCTAACCTCTTCCCTGAGAGAGTTTTTGTTGCAGTCACTGTTGGTCTCTTGTTCTTTTTTGTTGTTGCTGAAATTGATAAATGTTCACCACACTCAGTAACATTTTCCAGACTTTTGGACAAATGAATTCATAACATACACATTCACTTCCCCTTGAAAACACAAGTTTGATATTTTTGTTTCCAGAGAATACATAGTAAGTTTATTTTTAAGGAGAATTAATGAAATAAGAAAACGATTGCTTCACCGCTGAGTCCAGCTTCAAAGCCACTGTTCACCTCAAGAACAGCATCAGTGACGTACTTCTCTTTCCTCAGGGCCCTGTTCCAGTTAAAACCAATCTGTCTCCTGTAAGCACTCTCTATCTGGCCACCACATACATAATGAGAACTCCACGACCTATAGGGGTTCAAGCAGGCTTTCGAGACAAAGTCCTACATTTTGGCTATTTTAAATGTAGGCTTTGTAATAATGACTCGTGTATATATGTTTTAAAGTAAACCTATTACTTTTTATCTTTTCTATTCTAGTTTCCTGAAAAGGGAAAACAATTAAAGAACATAATTTTCCAGGTGTTTCTTTTTTTTGAGAAGGTATCTGATTTTTTGTTTGTGTTGTTTTATTTTAGAACTCTTTCTTTACTTTTTTATGGAGGGAGGTAGTGACTCCAATGTGCTATTTATTTTTATTAGTGCATGTTTGAAGTATATAACACTTACATTCCTTATGTGAAGTTGGTACATGTGCATAACCCATCTTAAGACCTTTCTTGGCCCCCTTTCCTCCCCTCCCCCTCCCCCTTCCTCTCCCTCTATCCCTTAATCCCTTCTCATGTGAGAAAGATCTACTTCCCTACTCCCTGTTGGTTTTTTATCTCCTTCTCTCCATCTAAAGTCATTTTTATATTTTTATGTTGTACTATCACAAAAATATCTTTTAAACCATAACTCATCTGTTTACTCTTCTTCTGGAAATGATGTTGATTTCTTTAGACATACTTACATTACACCAATCTACTAATATTAGTATAGATAGTAGTGATTTTATAATGTGACAAATAGATAATTAAAGTTTCCTAAGGTGGACACTCTGGGATTGGATTTCTCTAAATATTAGCCTAAGGAGATAGCTTGTGAAATTAGATTAGGAATAGACACTAACTAGTGCTAACTTCTCAATAAAAGAATCTTATTCAATTCTTCCCCAACTGTTAGATATTTCAGTAGGTAACTTAATTACTGTATCTATTCCTTTAAAAGCTCAGTTGATATCTTGCAATTTGACTTGAATTTCTTTAACATTTTGCCCAAGTTCACACAGCCAACAATCCAGAAATTTATATGAATTTAAAAAGCTTGTACTTTTCACATCAGGAAGATTTATCAGATGCATTATTCCCACTTCACCCATGACATATTTTTCTTCAATTTGGTACATAAGTGAATAACAACCTAATCAACCAAGTCACTCAAGTCAGAAAACAAGAAGCAATTGTCAGTGCAATAAATGTTTGTGCCCCCTTTCAAGTTGTAGGCTAAAATTTAACCCCTGATGAGCTGGTATTCAGAGGTGGGACTTTTGGGAGGTAATGGGGTCATGAAGATGGAGCCCTTTTGAATGGGCCTAGTGCCCACATAAGGACCTCACAGAGCTCTTTTACCCTCTTTTTACCATGGGAGGATTAAATTAAAAGAGAGGGAAAGCTTACAACCCAGCACAGGGTCCTCATCAGGACTCAACCATGCCAGCACTTTCATCTTGAACTTCCAACCTCAAAAACAATGGAAAATGAATTTGTTGTTTAGAAGACACCTGGTCTATAGTAATTTGTTGCAGCTGCCCAAACTGACTAAGATACCATCTGAGGCTGTTCCTGCTCCCTCTGAGGCCATTTATAATTAGTTCCTCAAAACAGTAGAGTTGACTATTCTAACATTGCTGGTACTTGATCCTTCCTTCGTTTCCACCTTTACTTTTAGTCTATTAGGTAAATTCTTTATTTTTTTCCCAATTAGAAGTTTTCTTCTTGTCTCCATCATCAATTCTCCTTATGATACACAAATTTTCTAAGAGGTACACTCACATGCACACATGCACGCTCATACACATGTGCACATCAACAGAAAATTCTCGAGCTACACCTTGCAAGATGAAGTTCAATTTCCTAAGCATGTAAGATACTGCTCTCTAAGATCTAATCTCTGCCCATCTCCCTCTAGCCCTTCCTGATTCATCATACCTATGCCTTGTTCTTCAGTCATAACAAATCACCTAGTCTTTCTGAAGCATTCCAAAGGCTTTCATAATTCTGCAATCTTGATTAGCTGCTCCAAGTATCTGCATGTGCTTTGCTTCACCAATCTCTTCCTGTGAAATGTAGCCTTCCGTTACTTTCTCTAATCAGGACAATCCCCAACATCAATCCTGCTTCAAGGATTGGTTTAAGTCAGAACAATCTCATCTCTCTAGGAGTGGCCGGCACACAGAACAGCTCTAGGAGATTTTGATCCCCTACTACTTTACAAGTTTGATATCTTTTACAAGGTTTTAATTTCTTTAATGGAAAGAAATCAATTGTTTTTCTTTTTAATGGTCATATATGAAACTCACATCATATGTAAAATCATAGATATAATTGTTTATATAGTAGGCATTGTCACTTAATAAGAATTATATGTGTATTTGTCATACTACAATGGAAGTATTTACAACAAGACAGGGGATTCAAAAAAGAGAAGGACCAAGGAGGAAAAAGAAGGCTTCTTGGAGAAAGTGTCATAGGAGGGTAAACCTAATATCTTAATGGTGATTTCCAGACAGACAAGTGAGGAAGGGCACTTCTGTTGGAGAAAGCAATGTGAGTAGAGGGACAGACACTTGTCTGGAGAGGGAGGAGGCAGCAGTTCAGTATGTCTGGTGTCTCCATCAGCAGACTGTCTTAAGTTTAATGTAAAGTAGATGAGGCTTATGAATAATTCAGAAGGTTGGAAGTGACATTTGCTTAATGTAGGCCTCATACACATAGGAAAGATGGAATGGTACCATCTCTCTTAATATGTCACCTGGTATGGAGTTCTACATCATAATTTTTTTTCTTTTTTGAGCTCCTAAAGAAAGTACTGAGTTGCTTTTTTAATTCTTCTGTTTTTATTCATTTTCCAGTCTTGTTCTTTGAAATACACTCTCCACAATGCAGCCAGAATCACCCATCAACAACAATCACAAACCTACCAATGTTGACCATGCTATTTGAAAGCTGATTGTTGTTTCTTATGACTTTAAAAAATTAAATTTATAAGTATGGCCGCAAACTGGGATCTGTCAAATTTTGTGCATTTCTCAGCCAGCCCGAGCACCTTGAATACCCTCTCTTCTTCACTGACCTCTTTACCCCATTCACAAGTTAAAATTGAACACTCTGGCTTCAGGACACATTCAAATGTCTCCTTCCCGAATACCCAGCGGGAGCTGAGTGCATCTACTCTGGGAACCCTCAGCAGAACTTGGTCCAGTTTACTTGTTTTTCTCTGTCCCACCAGAAAGTAACTTCCTGAAAGATTTCATTTCTTACTCAAAGCCCAGCATAGTTACTACCACATGGTAACTAATCAATGTGTCTGTTGTATGAAAAGTAACTTTCATGGAATATAACACTCATCCCAGAAGGTCATCTTATTATTTATTTACAACCTCCTGAATTGAAAACCTTTAATCCATAGAATAGGTTAAAATTGGACCTTCTGACTGGATTTGATTCCAGTCAGTTGTAGCTGATAGTTATAGCTAATGGAAAGTATCAAGAAATATTGATTTGATTACAACTAATCATACCATTCTGAGAAATTTCAACAGCTAAAATTTTGATAAACATTAAAATGCCTACCATATGTCAGTACTAGGAGCCACAGGGAAGTTTACATGGCAGATAGTCCATTTCTTCAGATGATACCATATGTTTTGAAAAGATGAAATATGGAAGGTTCTAGAATCTCCCTTCTGCATTTGCACTTCATTACCTGCTTGGAAACTAACATCAGTGCCTTTATCATAACTTGGCCCATGGTGTTAACGCAATGCTTAAAATTTATTAACAGCTTTGGGCAGTTACCCATCCAGAAAGAATCTATGTCTTTGCAACATTATTAGCCACTTTCCCATCATTAGGAAAAAATACCCAGTCACAATTGAAGGAGTAGTGGTTTATCTTGGCTCATGATTTCATTAGTTTCAATTCATGGTTGGCAGACTCCAAGGTAGAAATGGCATAGAGGAAGGGCCTGGTGGAGGAAAGCCTGCTCAATAATGGCAGCCAAGAAGCAGGGAGAGAGAATAAGGGAGGAAACAGAGAAAAAGAATACACCCTCCTAGGTTGTACCCTCAGCAACCCACCTCTTCCAACCAGGCCCCACCTCCCAACAGCCCATGTAGTTATTGAGTTCATCAATGGATTAATTCATTGAGGCGTATAGCACCCCCATGATCCAATCACCTCCCAAAAGTCCCACCACTGAACACATGAGCCTTTTGGAAGACATTTTAGACTTAGACCATAATAGCAACATATTATACCAAGAAGCAACAACTCTATTTTACCTCCTTTTGATGCATCATGTAAGAGTTGAGTCAGTGTCACCCAATGGACCTGACATAATTCATATGCATCTCTCATCACTGTCATTCGCCATTTAGATTTAACACCTTCCTAAGAAACTGCAGTATGCTTAGGGGCCAGGTGCACTGACACCCCTTCACTCCCTTGGGGTTTTTTTGTTTTTTTTCTTAAATTCTTTTATTGGTACATTTTAGGTATACAATACGCTTACATTTATCATTAGGTGCTTGTACCTGTACATGATGTATCTTGGTTCTTATTTTTTCCCTATTACCTGTGCACCCTTCACCCCCTCCACCCTTCCCTATTTACAAAGACTTTTTTTCCATTTTTTCCTTTTCTCATAAGTTTTCCTTTCCTTTCTGTCCTTTCCCCTTCCCCTCCCACTTCCTCTAACCCTTTGGACCTTTTCTT
>NW_004624752.1:18358624-18370754 GCF_000247695.1 Heterocephalus glaber
AAGAACCAAGAGAGACTATGTAAAGGTGCAAATTTCCAATGATGAATGTCATTATATTGTATACCTAAAATGTACCAATAAAATAAATTTTTTTAAAAAATGTTTAATTAAAATAGTCTGGTACATGTGGATACTGTCACTAGAATCATATATCCCTTACATTCTAAATTTGACCATACATTTTAGAGTTATAAATGTAATTCTTAACTTGAAAGTGATGAGAGAATGTAGCAAAATTATGTCACATATGTTTATTGAGGACCAATGATAAACATAGAGGGACAGAAAAAATTCTTCTTAATATTATGAAAGGGTTTACAAGATACCTTAGCATTTGCTGCATTAAGATATGCAAAAAAAGATACGAAAGACAAGGAATCAGAGATATGGGCTTAGGTTTTCCACACATACTTATCTGATAAGTACAGGCCAATTCTGTACTCAAAAGGCTGAGCAGTACTTTTCAAGGGCTTGTAAAAGTGAGGGAAGAGAAGGCAAATTGGGAGCCTTTTAGGAGGGGAAACAATGATAATTCACCCACTACAAATGGTAAACTGCAAACAAGAAAGATCATTGTTGATAATGTAACCCAGCATCTTATCACTGGTTAGGCCAAGGAAGCTCAAATGATGATATTAGTTTAAATTAGTCCCAGATTAGTAAGGACCTCTATGTGTCTGGGAAAAAAAGAAAATATCTGTAGGATAATACCATATGAAAAGCATCAAAATGCTTTCCAGATAACTTTAATATATTATCAGAGACTCTAATAAAATCAGATGCATAAGGGGAAATGACATTATGAGTGAAAACCAACAGACATAATAGAAAAGTAACACACACACGCACACACACATGCACACACACTCACATATCAAAATCCATGAATTCATTGGAATTATCAACTCCAAACCATAAAACAATTTTTCCTAAAATGCTCACTGCAGTAACAAACACCAAGCTTAGAATTTTTTGTAAGACAGAAAGTGTAAAAAATAACAAAGTAGATATAGAAAGAACTGAACAGAAATTCATTAACTGGAAAGTATAGCAACTGAAAGTATATGAATTGGTATAATTAGTTACAATTAATGAAAGAAATGGAATTGTTCACAACTATCCAAAACTTAGTAGTCAAAAAGAAATAAAAGTAGTTTTAGTAAAAGTAAAATGCTGTTTACCACCAGTAAGAAATTTCAATGAAGGAGGTAAAAGTACCACTTAAGTGTTACTTGATTGTTAAATACATTTCTCATAATTTCAAATGTAATAGTGAAGGAATATAAGCTAAATAAATAACTTTTGAACTAGAAAGAAAATGGAATAATAAATTAATCCAAAGAGAACAAAAGTGATAAATCAATTACTATGAGCAGAAAGTAGAAAATAAGGTGGTAGATTTAAACCCAAATATATAAATAAGTACATTAAGTGAAAATAGATCTAGCACTTTGGTGAAGTGACAAATTTTTAAATAGATACGGATAATGGATAATTTTCTTTAACAAAGAAACATCCATAACATGAAAATCCAGAAAGGTTGAAAAATGAAAAAAATAATAATAGTGAAAAGAAAGTGAATATTGGTTCTGTAATGGCAGCATATGTCTTCTGCAATCCACCCACCCTTTCCATGGATCACAAAGGAAAATGCAGGAGCAGGGGGAGGGGTGGGGGAAGAACTCCTGAAGATCTTTGAAACAAAAAAGTGGGGATGGCTTGAGCTTGGAGAACCACTTCATACAAGAGGGAATTTCACCTCTTTTTTTTCTCTTTCTCTCTTAAGAATTGGCCCCAGCTGGGGAATGGCACATTGCAGAAAGCTAAAATGTAGGCAGAAACCTCACCACTTGTTTTGGCCAGACGGGTCATGGAAGGGAGCCCCAGAAGGCAGGAAAGAGGAAAAGACAAAGTTACACAAGAGTTTCTCCTAGTTCTTTGTATCAGCCCTGCATACCTTATTTTTCTCTTTGCTGAGACAAAATACCCAACACCCAAAGTTAAAGTAGGAAACGTTTATTTAGCTCACAGATTGTAGAGGTTTCAGTCCATAATTGGCTGGTTCCAGGGGAGGGTGAAAGAAGAAACTGTTCAAGGTAGCAAAACCAACAAGGGGCCTTAACAATGTCTTTCTACCCCTTTTATCTTATTCAGACTACTTAGGGCATGTAGCACTCACACCCTTAATTCTGGGGCCCTTGAGCTTAGCACTGCACCATGAATCAATTCCAGTGTCACACTCTAGATCCAGCCACCTCTGAAAAAGCCCCACTTATAACCATATGAGGCTTTGGGGGACATCTAAACACAGCCATAACAAACCCTCCTATGTTGTGCCCTAGGTTCATGAAAATTATATGCACAAAACAAACCCAAATCAAGGCACCAAAGTCTTAGAAAACTGAACAGATATGTGAATCACCATCCACAGAAGGTGAACCAAAGCTTACAGTGGGACAGGTTGGGTAGATTGGTTGCTAAAAGAAAAAGAGCATTATCACAGCCAGAGTTTATATACAAGATGTTGAAAATGTTCTGGTTAAAACTCACATTATTTGCCAAAGACCCATTCTCAAGAGAAAGGCAGCAATAATAATTATATTCTACCCATTTCAGAAAACATGAAATGAATGAAAAGATAGAAAACCACTATGTACAGATGTGTACTATAAAAAGGAAACAAAAGGAAATTTACAGACTGAAAAATACAGTGCCTGAAATAAAAATGTCAATGGCTGGTCTCAAGAACAGAATGAAGTTGACACAGAAAAAGAGTTAGTGAATTTGGAGATGCATCAATAAAAAAATCTACATGAAGAACAGAGAAGGAAAAAATTTTTTTTAAAAATAACCAAAACCTCAAGGGCCTGTGGTACCTTACAAAATGGGCTTAGATAAGTGTATTTAACTTTAGATATATGTAAAAGCTTACACAGGTATAAACTTTTTACTTGCTTTGACCAACAGAATGTCATAAAAGCAATATTTGAGCTTCAGAATCTAAACGTTTAAAAAAACCTGTGACTTTTCCACACCTGTGGAAAATGCTCCTACAGTTCAACGAGGCCTGGACCTAACTACTGAAAGATAAGAGATTTCAGAGATCTCTGAGCAGAAGCAACACCAAGAGAGTGACACTACCTTAGACTCCACCCCTGCCAGCTCTAGCACCAAATGACTGCTAGCACAAAAGAAAGGACAGGTCAGCCCGGCAGAATATTGCTTATCTCTTCCCAGCCCATTTCAGGGTCACAAGCAAATAAATGATTGATTTTTAAAGACATTCAATTTGGGAGGACAGGGGTGTGATATGGCAATTATGTGGTTGACATAGTTACACAGCCCCACGTCACCCATGTAAGGCCTTTTTGGAAAGTGGCATTTCTTGCTGAGCAAACTTCTATACCTTTCTCTGAAGCATTGAGATTCATCTGCTCTCCTGGGGCTATCATTACTCCTCTCTGCCACTGATACTCCTTCAAATATCTCTGCTACCTACTGTCACAGCTATGGCAAGGACACATCTGAGAGGATACAGTTTTCTACCATTCCATCTGGAAAGAGAAATTTAATCTTTCTCTTCTCAGACTTACCTTCCTAAGTTTAATAAGAAATGCTGTCATAGCTCATTTTCAATATTTCCTAAGAATCTAATTCTCTCTCTCCTCCCAGCCATAAGTTAGCAGTATTCACTTGTATAATGGAAGGAAGGTCAAGTGCTGTTGTCCAATCACCTCTTCTCCCAGATTTTTCCTGCCTTACAGCTATTCATTGAGCACTTCCCTTTGAATGATGTCTAGTTGGTCATACTGGAATTGGGTCACAAATCTAAAGTATAAAGATGAGAGTGGAGAAAGAATGGGAAATACATCAGTTGGTTTTTTTGGAAACACTACCACAGTTTACATAAAGTTGAATGCATGGTAAACACCAAATACGTAATTATAATGTATAGATTGAGCCAATAAATTTACTCAGACAGAATCCACGCCCTTTGTTTGCTCTGTGTTCTATGCATCTCTTCTAGAGGATGGTGCCACCTACAATCTTTCTGAGATCAGTTGTCATAAATCTCCCTCTAAACAGCTTGGTGAATTTTAGTGCCGGGTGGATAATTTTCTTCTCAGACACAAGTGGAAAAAGGGATATAGAAGAGAAACAGAGAGTGTTCACATGCCCGTCATATCCATGAAAACATATTCTTAGTTCCCTTCTGGCTGGAAATAAAGAATCAGGACCAGCAATCCTTAATTTATATTTTTGGTACTTTTATTAATCTAATTGTATAATAGCTGTGGTTTACAATCTAGTACTTTTAATAATCACTAATTTTCTAAAGTGTACTTATAAATATATTCTTTAGTTGTCATTATTATAAGACAGTGTGATTATGTCAAATATTGGCATAGTATATGTGGAAATCAGAGGATGACTCTGGAGTTTGTCTAACGTGAAACAAATCAGATGTTCATTCATTGTATGAATGAATAAAAATACAAATTCTCTACTAATTTCCCAAGTTATCAATGTGGTTAGCACATGGCAAGAGCTCAGATTTATCCAAAAACCAGCATTTAAAAAACTTTGGGGCTGGGGATTTAGCTCAGTGGTGCCACCTGCCTCACAGGCATCCTGAGTTTGATCCCTGGTACCAAAAAAAAATTCAAATCACTATCTATCTCTTTTCTGACACCATTGAAATTTTCAGGCAAAATAATAAAATGTTTTGCAAAGAGTATAAAATAAGTATATAACACATTTTCTTTATATGTATAAATCAAAGTTTATAAAGTAAGAAAAATGTGCTAAAGTATAAACAAAGAAGACAGAAAGAAGAATGGCATTGGTAAATATGGAAGACCTTTAGAAAGTATCAATAATTTTTTACAAAGTAAAACAGATGTACAGCCCTCACCAGGCAAGTTACAACAAAATCTAATGCTTTGCTGTACCTGAAAGTTCATCTACTCAGAGTCAGCATTCACCTAGAGTTGAGACTTATATGGTTCCCTAAATCATCCTATGAAAAAAATGAAGAAAGAGTTACTTCTGATCATATTATGTGGCTTCCCCACAACAATATAGTGAAAAGGTAATTATGGACCTGCTTTTCCTTCTATGACAGCTAACCTTAATTGTGGCAACTTGACTGGCTTAAGAACATCCAAGAGGATTAGTAAAGCACAATTCTGATGGTTTGGGTGGCTCAGAAGGCATGACCTTGAGTACTAGGTATGACCTTGAGTACTATGTATGTATGATACCTGATCCCTTTCTCTCTGGTACTGTTCCCCTTCTCTCCTTCCCCAGCAGCCAGGAACTGAACAGTTTTGCTCCATCACCCTCTTCCACCGTGATGTTCCTGCCTTAAAGTCATCCAACCATGGATTGAATCCCCTTAAACTATGAGCCAAATTAAACCACTCCTTCTTTAAGGTGTGGTTGGTGGCTATTATGTTCCAGTGACAGGAAAGATAACTGATACATACACCTGCCCACTGGAGTGTCTTTCACTTCAACAAAATCATTGAGTGTCCGTTATATGCCAGGCATTCTTCTGACCAATAGGGACACAAGGACAGCGAGGGCATGGCTTTCACCCCCAGGAAGTATCAATCTAGTGAATTGCTTGTTCATTGGATGTAGATCAGAAACCCTCTTCTCTAGTAAAATATCAGGAATTCTTAACTTATCTGATGGACTCTCCCTATCCTCTTCTGCTGAATTCACCATCCCATAAAAGGGGGAATCCTAAATTTCATTCCTCAGGTCCTTTATAATTCTTTTTGTACCTATGCTCCCAAGCTCCTTCAACAATATCCTGGATGAAGATTTTATTACTGTCTAAAGATTATTCAAAGAAATTGACTTTATTACTGGAAGTGTCAAAGTACCTCCTGCATTAATCTTTAAGATACGCTGCTGGTCTGTTGGATAAAACACTGGCAGGGTCTTTTGGATCAATCCCACATTATCCTCATTTCTGTCTTTTTCATAAGTATTTCTATTTCTTTGGGATTTTGGTCATTAAAAGGACAATCAAATTGAATCAAAATAATTATGCAATAATGTGCATGCCAAGCTTTCCTGGCAGGACTTACCAGAAATTCTGTGGTGTTAGAGCATATTGCCCAAATATTCTATTTACATTCAACTTGTCCAAAGGTATTGCTAAGAATAGGAATGAATATATAGCCTGTTTTCTTGGAGTATTAAGCCACATCACCAAATTTGGACCGGTTAATGTAGTATCTCTCTCATGAATAGAGAGTATGGAATTGAAAAATGACTACCATGGAGGACAGAATGACTCAGAAATCTAAGAATAGCATGGTGTAAAAAGACCAATGGTTGCTTCACAATGAACTGCATCTGCCTCACTCACAAAACCAGGAAATTACATTATTTAGATCTATAAAGACTAGCATTTTATCTGCATATTTAATTTTGTTTTGGATTGGTGTGGGTTTATCTTCTTACTATATGATAATTTATAAGTTCAAGAGTATATTTTAGCTCAAAAAACAACCAAATCTAGTTTGTTTTTATTTTTATAAATTTCTAGAAATTAATAACTTGGAGTACTTATGATTATTTTAAGAACTGATTTGAAAACACACTTTGGATGAGCTTAATGGTCCTTAGAGTTTGAGGAGATACCAGCCATCAAAGCATTAAGAAGAGAAGAGATGATGGAAGTCTGAGTCACATGGGAGGTCCAGTGTTGCCTGGTAAGCTTCTCATCCAGAATCTTGGAATAACCAGACCTTCTAAATAGTGTCCCTTCTGCTTTGTCATATTGACCACTTTACTGGGATCTAAATTGGTAGCAGAACCAAAAGTAATCTAGAGGATGGACCCTTAACTATGCTCATAAACATACTCATCAAGGCAAGAACTCAAGAGAAGATCACTGGAATGAATGTCAACTTATATTATCCTATCACCACTCTACTGCACTTTATGGAATTCTTACACCCACATCCACAAACAATTCTACATCCTGAATCTCTTCCATGAGAGTCCTTGCATCCCCCTACCTTTGGTAAGTTCTGGATCTCATCTGTGGGCTCAGCTTCACCCACATCTCTCTCAAAGGGAGCTTGTTTCTTCTCATACATGTTCAGTTTTAAGCCACCTAGAGGAAAAAACTCAATCCCTTTATTCCTGCTATTATCCATCGATCATACATGTAATTTCCTCTATTTATTGAAGACCTTAACACTCCAGTGGCAGCTTGGCTTTTCAATTCAGCTCTACCATCACTTAAAATGACTCCAACATCTAGACAACTGATCCATTCAGCAGCCTGGTTTCACAATGTAATTTTCCCCAGTAGTTCTTTCCTATCTATGTTAGCCACCTCCCTCAAAAGGTCCACTCCAGAATAAATCTAAACTAGCCCTAAAACTTTGATTGGATATTTGCTTGTCTCACCGTCACCATTTAGCATTCCACCTGTCTATCTTAGATTCACAGCCCATTTTCATGAGTGGATCAACTCTACCATTTTCCCAGTTACTTTGAGCTCCCTTTAGGCTTCACTTTCCTCCCTCTCCACCTTAATTGATGTGATCCTTTTTTATAGATGATCTTTCAATAAGTTTAACTCCCGATGTATAAGTTTTTCCCTATGTACTAACTTACTAATTCTGTAATCTTGTATAGGGTAAAGCATTTACATTCTCCTTGCCAGCTAAATATTGTACAGACAAAATCAATGGACTATTTTTATATTAAATGCATTTTTTAAATATGAAATTGCCATTCAACACTGTGAGCAGTTTTTGTGCTTCTCTGATTGGCTTGCTTTTCTATACCCAAGGAGAAGATATCATACCTGCTCTCTCTCCTCAGACTTCACTCTGAGGTCTTTTGGCTCCACTTTTACTGGAAGATTTTGCCTTATACATCAATTAAGAAAGTAAACACAGTTATCTGGGGACTCCTCAACCTTCACCACCATTTCTACAATTAAGATTCGGAAGAGAGTGATGTCAGCAAGATGGTAGAATAGAAGCTCCGAGTGCTTATCTCTTCCTGGAAATGTTAATTTGAACAAGTATCCATGCATGAAAATATCTTCACAGGAGAAAAGAAATCTAAGGGAGGGTATATTGTACCTGGGTAGAGCACAGAACTAACTAAAGACACATTGAAACTGGCAGGAAGGACTCTTATATTACCCACATCACATTTCTCCTAAGACCACACGAAACAGCTCAGAGACAGAACCTTGCTCATGGGGAAGGAAAGTAGAATGAATACCTGACTTCCCCAGGGTCATCAGCACAGGGCTATCCCAGTGAATCCCAGTGCCAGGCCAAACTGTGTAGATCCAAGCTCCAGATGGACCTGCCAACTAACCCAGATGCCAGGCCAGGCCACACAAGAACTCTAGCAGCAAATCCATCCATGGGCCCTGCCCGCTGGCTCACCTAGAGTCTCTGCACAAGCTGACACTTAAAGGGTTCTTCCTGCCCAGGTCAGTCTGCAAAGATTGGCAAAGGTGCTTATTTCTTCAAACACATAGACACCAAAGCAAGTCCACGGCAACATGGTGTCATTGTTGGTTCTTCTTTTTCTTGTTATATGTCACCATTTCATGCATTGAAAAGTTCTGTCTATTCTTCCACTAAAATATACCTTAAATCTATGCATTTCACTTCATTTTCATTGCCATAAGCCTATTCTGGTTTGCTATCATCTCCTTCCTAGATTTCTCTGTGAGCCTCTTAACTGAGCTGGAAGCACACTTCATTGGCATGAAACCATGAGGTTCCCCCATGCTTAGAAGAGCCCTGCATTTTTACTTAATGTTCCACTGTTGTCTTAAAACTTTTAATAATTTTTTATCAGGAGCCATTTTCATTTTGCATTGAGTCTCATAAATTGTATAGTCTGAAAAATTAGTCTCCCCATTTGTAGCCTTGCCCCTTCTAATCCACTCTACATTAAAAGGTCAGAGTAATATTTTTATCACATTAATAATCACACTTCCGGGCTGGGAATTTAGCTCAGTGGTTTCACTGCTGGCTGTGCAAGAACAAAGACCCAAGTTCAATCCCTGGTACCAAAAAAAAAATAAAAATAAATAAAATAATCACACTTCCCTGTTTAAGCCATGTTGCTGGCTTTCCATTCAATTTAGAATAAAGTCCTCACTCATATCACAGTCTACAAAGCCCTGCCTGACCAGGTGGGAGGGCTCTATTTCTAATCTCATCAACCTCACTTGCAGGCACAGGGCATCTTTCAGTACATGGTACACAGCAGATTCTTTCTTGCCCCAGAATCTTTGCATATGTTCTTTACTTTCTCTGAAACACTCTATCACAAATTACATCCTTCTCATCCCTCAAGATTTAATAGTATTTTATGTGTCAACTTGTGCCATAAAAACCCCAACTCTCAGTTGTTTATCTCATACACACATGAAAGTTTGTTTTATAGCCATGCCAGTCTAATCAGCTCGTCATGTTTTCACAACCAGCCTTCTCAATGGGAGTCAGGCACTTCCCTTTTTCAAAACAGTGGCCCCAGCATTTTCTGGGGACTCCAATCGCTTTATCAAATCTGCTGAATCCAACACAGAGATGAGTAAAAATTAAGTGGAGGGTTACAGGGGAGATTTGGCATCAAGGCTCACAAGGGAGCTTGTCAATTCTGTCCACAGTCCATGGCTCCATTTAATTATAAAAATGCTGGGAAATATTGTTTATCTCTGTGCCCAAAGACAAAAGTAATGGGTTTGAGTCTGTACTACTCTCACTTACTCAGAATGTTAATATCCTTTACTATCCTGTGTGTATACTACTCTGTCCATCCCTTACTATTCTGGCCATGTTTCTAATGCAAATGGATTTCTGGTACTTTTTAAACAGTACATAACATTGTTTGGAAGCTCATGTTCTAGAATCAAATTTTCTAGAGTCAAACCAAGGTCATCAGCTACTAACTATGCATTCTTGATCAACCTACTCATTCTCTGAGCTCTAATTTTTTATTTGTTTATAAGCATCTTATAACACAGGATCATTATGAAGTCAGATAATATATGTAGAGTTCTTAGCACTATGCTTAGCTTATGACTCAATAAGTGTAGATATGGTTATTGTTATTCAATATTATATGCCTTGTGCCTAGTCTAATATATTCTACAAGCAAGTGCTGGATGTACACTAGTTGAGAAAACGAAAAATAAATAAGTTTTAAAAACCCCAAAACCCTTCCCTCATAACTAGGACTCCAATAAAGACAAGATCTCTTTACTAGAACATTTAGTTTACTGGAGAAATCACCTTCTAACCTCCCTAATGCTGGGAAGGCTTTAACCTTGTAGGTGTTCTTGGATACTCACAGTAATGACATGACAGTAATGTACAGGCCCTAGTTCCCCACCAGCATTTAAAAATTGCCTAACAACGTGTGTCAACTTGAACAACAGCAACAGCTCTCATTCTCTTCTTTTGAAATTTTAAATGCATTTTTTATTTATATCATTGGACTTTTATAGTTTTAAAATGAGATTTCTTTCACATATATGAACACTCAGAATTTCTTCCTAAAGAAAGACAATGAAGAAAATAAATTATCAATTAATATTACATAAAACTTTAAAATTACCATTGCCAAATAATTTTAAGATTTGTGAAAACAGTAAATATGTATTGACAGAAAATTTCAAATGGTATAGAGGAATATAAAGTTAAAAAAGAATATATTGTCCTTCATTACTGAGCCCAGTTCTGGTCTCCAGAACAAAACAGTGTTTATAATTTGTGTTTTGTTTCCAGAAATAAGCCTAGATTTACTTATTTTTGTTACCAAAAATGGGGCAAGGGGGTGTCTAATGTGCAAATTTTTCTGCAACTTGTTTTTTTGTTAGTTTAGTCTGACTTCCAGCAACTAGAGCTTTTAGAGATATGTTTGCTGTTTAAGGTATATAGCCTGTGGTGATTTTTAACTATAGAAGACTACATAAGCCAAGATATCAGACATACACAAAACAGGACAACATAGAGTCTAACACCAAGAGAAAAAAAGATGATTAAAATATGATAAATTTCACCAAAGAGTTGAACTCTCATAGAAGGTCACATGAAAATTCTAGAAATGCAAAATAAAGTAACTAAAATTCCATACTTGATGAAGGCATATGAGAGTGGATTAGAAGAGCAGAATAATGAATTTGTGAGCCAAAACACACATGTTTAAGAACTTTTGGGCTGAGGCAAAGAAAGGTGAAAGGATTAAAAATATAGAGACGCATGTAAGAAAACATGTCACATATGCATTACAGTACTGCAGGACAGAAAGAGGGGAGAATCAGGCAAAAGGAATATTTGCATATAATTCATGAAAGTCATCAAACAACAGATTCAAAGTTCATGGAACCACTCAGGATAAGTACGAAAAAATATGAAACATAGACACATCATCACAAAACTCCCAAAAGCCAGGAAGAAAAGGGAAAATTTGAAAACAACCCAGAGATATAAGAGGCTGGGGAGTTGAGGGGAGATATATTATTACTAAAAGGAGCAACAATAAGGCTAACTGAATGGTAACAAATTATGTAAACCAGGAAGCAGTGAAATGACATCTTTAAATTACTCAAAATAAATATCTACTCACTTAGAATTTTACACACAGTGAAAAAAAAGATCCATCAAAAATGAAGGCAAAATAAAATCTATTTCAGAAAAACAAATATTCACAAAATATGCTAGGAATCCTGCGCTGAAAGAAAGAGATTTCTTTGGTAGAAAGAAAATTACCCATGGTAAAACACAAAGATTCAGTGAGGAATGAAGAATACTGAAAATAACTAATATGTGGTAAATGCAAATTAATATTGGCTAAACAAAATAATCAGAATAATAACTCCTTTCAGGTTTGGATATATGATATGTAGAGTTGGAATAATAATAATACACACAAAAAAAAATAGAAGGGATGTGAAATTTAGCAATGTAAATTCCTAGTAGTACTGGAGAAAGCAAAATTTATATTTTATAATTAGACTGAATTAAGTAAAGTTTAAATATTATAATCTCAAAGTAAAAAGAAAAAAGGTGGATAAAATAATCTATGACTAACAAGTTAATGAAGATGGAAAAGGAATAAT
>NW_004624752.1:18385769-18399850 GCF_000247695.1 Heterocephalus glaber
GAAATAAAGTCTTTGTAAATAGGGAAGGGTGGAGGGCGTGAAGGGAGGGCTAGGAATGGGGAAAAAATAAGAATGAAGATGCATTATGTAAAGGTACAGTTCCCAATGAGAAATGTAATTGTGTTGTATACCTACAATGTACCAATAAAAGAGTTTAACAAAAAAAAAAGAAAAGAAAAGTGAATAATTCAATCAATCACTTTAAGGTTTCTATGAAAGCTTTACTTATTTGAATATAATATGTTTCTATGCATACAATTTGAAATATGAAATCAGCTCTAAACAAACAAAATCCTGACATTTTTGTTATGGTCCACATAAAGACAGGCAAATAACAACAAAATGATGACTGGAATATTGACCAAATTTTATGACAATCTAAATAGGTCTGCATATATCATTCAGACAAAAAGTATAAACTTTTTAAAATGGAATTTTTACTACTTTTGTTTTTAGCTGAATTACCTGAACAACTTCTTTTAAAAATATTTCAACAGTAATGGTTCTCTATAGTATTTCCTGTGATAATAGTCTCTTATTTAATGATAATGACCTCCTAAACTGCCATAAGTTCTTCATATTAAATGCTACACACAATATAGTAGCTGGATATTTTTAAAAGCCTCTTAAATAATTGCTTTAGTCATGTTAATAGGAAATGCTTCCAGAGATTTTGCCAATAAAATTCAATTATATGGAAGAGCTGACAAGGAATGTAAATTGTACTTTTTTGAGCCTGATCCTTGATAATATATTCTCTAAAAATCAATAGACTTTTCTACTTTAGATGGCAGCAGTTTGGTTTCCACTTATTAAGTAGCCATTTAAAAGAACTGAGTTGTAGTAAATAAGCAAAAATCCCAAAACACAATGGTTGGGCATATTCATAGTTGTAGACATCCATTATTATATGACATAATAACATGGCATCTATCTTAAGTAGCTTTATTAGCCTCACCTACTTGTGGTACTTAATATTTAATGGCAAAGGAGAACTGCCAGTAATTATGTCCTGGAAAGCGGCCAATCTATCCACATTCAACTAATGTTCACCTCGGCACAGTCCCAAGATGAGGTAAGTAGCAAAAAAGAAAGTGAAATAGCTGCTATGAGGTATTCTTGGGGCACAATCAGAAGTAGGGTGGGTAGAAGCATTCCTCTAAGTCACCTAAACATGGCTTCAAAAGACATAAAAAGACAAACTATCTCCTGCTGAGGAAGCCAGCAACAGACCTGTCTGAACTTGAGTGATCCAAAATAAAAATCGAGTCTTCTATTTTTGATCAAAGAAATTGTACAGAGAGTTAAAATGGCTACATTTTATGAATCCAGCATTAGGGATCCTAAGTAATGATTATAGTCAGAATCCAGATATTCAAATATCACAGAATGCCAATACAGCTGTATTTCTTAGGCATATACTCAGATTATGTGTGTGGATTTAAAAAATAAAAGTACATTAAGGATGTTACTTAATGCTCCAGAGTCAGGCAGATGTGAGCATGAATTCTAACTTGCCATTTGCAAACTATTAGAAATTAATATGTGGCCCCAGTTTCCTGAATAATAGTTAATAATGAAAATAGGAATAATAGTTAACGTGCATTTATTTCTACAATAATTAAAATGAAACAATGCATGTTAAAATGGTATTGCTCTTCCTGGAAATACTCAAATTATTAATTATTACTTGTGTTTTTGTTGTTATTTATATGTAGGAATTCCAGATTTACCCAAAATCTCCCAGAGAATTCCAAGCTATATGAATTTCAGATAAATACTTTTTTAGAATAAGTATGCCCCACGAAATATTGGAACATACTATGCTAATCATTTAATCACTGTTTATCTGAAATTAAAGTTTAACTGGGCATCATGTTTTATGTCTGGCAAACATATTCAAACATAAATACAGTCCAAAAAATTCATCTATCATTTAGTCAAAAAATCTACAGGTAAACAATAGACAGAAGTCAGTTAAAATGTACACATGCATAGGCATTACTTAAAGAAATATGTCTAAATCTTTACTCCATGTCTAAGTACCTTAAAAAGCTTATTTTCTTGTTGGGAGATGCTAGTCTTGGAGGAGAGTTCCACTTGTAAAAAAACTACCAAAGCATGGAAATGGAAATGCTTCAGGCCTTCAAAAAGAGCAGCAGAACAAGCTGCTGGCCCCAAGTGGTCCCAGCCAAGCCTGTCTCCTTTGCGTTCCTGGGCTTTGTCTTCTGATTTGACCCTGTCATTTTACAACCCCAGACGGAGCCTCTGACCTTGGCTTTCCCACTGGTATCTCCTTCATGCTACCCCAATATCTGGCTCCAGTCACGTCCCTGATTCTGTTTCAGCTACACAGCCTGGGCTTTGGAAAGCTGTCCATGTTCTCTCAGCATTTCAACCCCTGTTTTGTTCCTGGCTTGACTTTGTACATTCGTGTCAGTGCCAGTATCTTGCACAAGTCCATTTTGCTATGTTACCAACACAGGAACTGTTTCCTAAGACCAAACAGATTAGACTCCACAAATCAGTGAAAGAGCCAGATATAACAGGAACACCGATAGCAGTGAGGAATGATGGCTAGCCACCTGACGGCATTGATGCAATCACAATAAAAGCAGTGACACCCATTGCTTGAGAGCTCACTACTGCTGGGCAGTGCTAGGCACTGAGCTGAATCATTACTTCTCATCTCACACCCATTTTAATGGAGAAGGAGATCAGAGTGCCTGTGCATGTCAGAGTTGGCAATGAACACATCTCTCTAAGTCTTCAACCCACGCTCTGGACACAAAAAGCTATCTGCTCAGCAAGAGGGCATAAAAAAGAAAAATAAGGGCCATGAACCACAAATATTGTACTCTTTGGCCACTGAAGATACTCAGTATATATTAAGGGGCCTTATATTACAATTCTCTCTCTCCCTCTCTGTCTCTCTCTCTCTCTCTATTGATCTATCTAAGAGGCTCCACCTCTTGAAAGCTCCATCAGCTCTCAACAGAGTCATGAGCTGGGGCCAGCCTTTAACACATGGACATTTGGGGGACATTTATCCAAACCATAGCAGTCTTATTGTTTTAAGTGATGAATGCCAAAGAGAAGTTAAGACAAGACGAAAAATTATATCTGGAACATGTACCCTTGTGTGGCACTCTGGGAGTAAGCCTTTGTGATGGCCACACCTGGACTTCTTTGAGAGATACACACACTTGCACAGGCAGTTGCATGAGCAGAGTCCACAGTGGGCTTGTAGACCACAGACTTGGCTTGTAATCCTGGCAACATCATCTTCTACCCAAGTCTCTTAACATGGCGGAGCTTCTGTTTCCTTGTGTGCCACATGTGACCAGTTCCATGCACACCAAAGGTCTGTTGCTGTCATAAGGAGTGGTATGCAAAAGCTTGGCACATAATAGGCACTTAAATGATGTGGCTGGGAAAGGCTCCACTCTGCCTTTGCTCTTCACAAAAAAGGAAAACCAGAATGGTTGCTCTTAGAGGATTGTCTGCTAATTTCAATAGAATCAAGGGAATCTTTCCGCAAAGTTTCAGACTTTTCACCATCAAAGGAAAAAATTATCATTTGGGAACTTATGGAATTAAACTTTGAGACACTTACTTCATCTCTAGTTTAAACCAATTGCTGAGTAAATTAACAAAGTCTTAAAGCCTTCAAAAGTCCTCCTAGTAAAATTTAAAGTGTGGGTAGGAATGAATGTACTTAGTATCACTGGACTGTACACTTAAAAGTAGCAAAGGTGGTAAATTTTATATGCATTTTATCACTGTTAAAAGGGGGGATTATGAGTAGGAATGAAAGAGGAATATGGGAAGAACTACTAACACTAAATATCCCGATTTTTCTGTTTTATTTTTCTGATATTTGAGACATTTAAATTTAAAGTCTTAAAAATAAGACCGAAAATTCTTCTTATGAAACTTTTGATTTAAGCATTACCACTTGGGAAGAGTGAAGAAGGTCACAGTACAAACTGGTAATTCCACAATGAATAGAATTCTCATATAGCTGTCTAGATACCTTTGCTGGTTGGTGGGAGAATTGAAGATTGAACTTTTAATTTTTTTATTTTGAGAGAGGGTCTCACTAAGTCATTAAATTGACCAGGCTGGCCTCAAACTTGTAATCATCCTACCTTAACCTCCCAAAATTCTGGGATTACATGTGTATATAAGGCTTTATGTATAATTCTTTGCTGTACTTTTAAAATTTAATATGCCATTATAATTTTCAGTGTAACATAAAGATTCACAATTATTACTTTGAATGGTATTTCTCTGTTAAGGTATTGTGATTTACGTAACTGTTCTCATATGCACTGGGTCCTTGACTTACAAACTCAATTCATTCTCAAGGGCTGGTTGTAACTCAAGTTGGTCAGGCTCCTCTACCCAGCCTTCAGAGTCTCTCTCCTGTATAATTTTAGGCCACACTTTCTTCCAGGCAGATCTCAGTGTCCTTAGAGAAACACTGGCCCAGGATTTCTCAGTTAACCTCACACAGGAAAGGATGTTGTAATGTTCCTTCCAGAACTCTTTAAGGGTTAAATCTGTATCTGAGACCATCTGGAAGCACAAGCAGCCGGTATATGGATCATAACTCAAGACTTCAGTTGTAAGTTAAAACTAAAATTCTGGTCATAACCTAAGTTGTTTGTACGTCAGGCCAGTCATAACTCAAGGGTCTACTGTAGTTGGATATTTAGGTGATTTTTAGTTTGGGTTTGCTACTTTAAAAGCTGCAGTAAGTATATTCTTTTACACATTTTTATTTTTTTGAAGTTATTTTCATAGGACTAATTTGCTTATTCAAACTATTTGCCTATATAATACATATTGTCAAATTGCTTTCCAAAATTATCACACCAATAATACTCTACCATGGCATACTACATTGTTCCTGCTTTTATTTAGATTTGTTTGCCTAAAAGGTGAATAAATAGTGCTTTATTCTTTTAATTTGCTTTTATCTGATTAATAAATATATTGAGTTAAAACCCAACAAGCTACTGATAATTGGGATCTTCTGACACTGTTTCATCTCACTCTAACTAGTATAGAGACTGTGGTGACTAATTAATTAATTGTCAACTTGAGTGGGAACGCTCTGCTGATTTGAGTCAGCCTTGTTGTCGGAATGGTAAAAAGGAGAATGGGAGGGGAGGATTTCAGCAGATCTTCCTTAGAAGAGCTTCCTTTGTGGCTGCTTTCCTTCGGAAGAGTTCCAGTGGTTTTCTTCAAAGGAGCTTTGGCTGCTTCCTTTCTTCAGAGGAGCTTCAGTCCTCATCTTCATCTTGGATGTCATCTCCAGGCCTCCAGTGCCGATCCCTCAGCCTTCTGGCTCTGATCCTTCAGCCTTTTGGTGCAGGGACTTCCACTTCCGGCCCTGGCCCTTTGGGCCTTTCTGGTGCAGATCCTTTGGTTTCCTACCAAGGATCCTTCAGCCTCCTGATTCAGACTAGCACAGGACACTGCCATGAGCTCCAAGCCCTCAACTGGATCCTTCCGGTCTCCAGTGTGCAGACAGACAACTTGCACTCTTGTACATCTGACTCTACTAAGCGTTGACTAATACAGAGACTGACTTGTACATTTACAATAAATACATGAAGTGTGATCATCAGTTGACTTATTGGGCCATTTCCATTTACAGGTGTCATCTTGCCATTTTAGCTTGCCAAATATAGTAATAACAACAAACCTTGTACAACTCAAAATCTTCTCTGAAGATATTCATTGTGATAATCATGACTACATTCCCATAGAGAAAGTAGTAAGCATGGGATCATCTAATTAGTACATTGAACCATATGAAATTATCTCCACTTGACCATGTTTATTACACAAATGATGATTTAATCTACTAGCCTGAAACACACATGATGTGAAAGATCTCTCCCAACACCATGACTCCCCAGTCAGAAGCCATGAGCATTCTTTCTTGTGTGTGAAACATTTCAATAAAGAAAACGAAAGTATTTGTAGATCATGTTTTAAAAATTTGTTTCATTCTTGTATTTTACTAAGGAAAATCCCACCCTTCCCACTATACTTACTTGTTTCTTAAGTTTTATAACTTTATGTAAAACTTTAGGAACTGCATGAATGATTTACACCATAGCATTTGATTTCAAAGCTGTGGTTTTAACACACTTTGTATGAGGTCTGGTATTGCAGGATGCTGAGAAGCAGTGAGTTTAGATGGGAAAGAGATTAGCCTCATTCCAAGGTAGCACAATAATGCAGGAAAGTCATTTCCGGTTTTGGGAGAGCAACAGCAGAGGTTCTGCCTGCCACATGAAGTCCTCTTGGAGGACTGCATGCTCTAGGAGGCTGCACGGGGTCATAAACACCACCTAAGTAAGTGACATTCACTGCTACTTTTCACCAATTACACAAAGCATATACTCTTGCTGTAACATTTCCTCGAGGGAAAGAGAATAGGAGCTCTAATCCTTACGATTTTAGGTCTTTCTCATTTTTGTTAAACATGAGTTTTCCTGATGCCCAAGAATGTAGCTTGTATGACAGAAAGTTTATTCAGAGGTTTACTTAGACTTTGAAATCTGTCACCTAAAGTTAAAGGAATAACTTGCAAAACTTGTTCTATTTATAATTTAGCAAATTTTAATAATTTTAAGGGGCCTCTAAGCAATATTTGGTCTCCACTTAAAAAATTAAACACCTTCAAATTTGCATGAATAAATTTAATGCATTCAGCTGTTTTCAAGCACTTCATTTGAATAATGAAACTTCTCAGGTGCTCAAGTAGTTTTATAAATCTAAAGAAAAAAATGTAAAGTGTAGTGATATATGTGTGTCTGTTTAACATTATCAGAAGATATTTTTAATATTGTACATACATTTAACAAGTTTTAAGTGGGAATTCCAAAACTGATCTACTTCAAAGTCCAAATTACCTTAAATATATTATTATTAAGAATAGTCTTTAGAATGGACAGGTTTAATTCCCTTAAATATTTCCAAACTTAATTGTAGATTTTCTTAGGGTTGAAAGGTACCTATGTACTAAAGAAAGTATGTTATCCCAAGCTATTTGGGGTGCATTTGTGGGGAACAGAGATGGGCCCTGAATCAGCCTAGTGACACTGCAAAATAGCCCCAGGCTTTGGCTAGTGCTGTGACAGGAGCCTTAATGCCAGAGAGTACCAAGAATTCAGGGTTTGACCACTCAGCCATAGCCCACCCTTGCTTATTTTTTTGGTATCCTGGGAAATCCACTGTCTTAGGTCTCCTTCAGAAGGCTGTCACCTCCTTGTCACAACTTTGCATGTTTTGTGTTTTGTTTTTAATTGATACATAATACTGTGCATATTTATGGGGTACCACACAATTATTGGTATGTGTATATAATGTGCAATGACCAAATCAGGATAATTAGCATTTCTCTTTTCTTAAACATGAAGGATTTGTTTCAGGATTCTTCAAACCATTCTCATCTAGTTCTTTACAAATCATAATAAATTGTCATGGATTACAGTTACATACTGTATTACTACTGTTCTACGAACATTAGAATTTACTTATCCTACCTTTATTTTGGTACTATCCAACCCCTTTCTATTCCCTCCCCTCTTTATCATTCCTACCCTCCAGTGACCACTATTCTGTTCTTTTCTTCTAGGAAATCAACTCTTAACTTTCATGTGAAAGTGACAACATGTGACTTTGTTTTTCTTTGCCTGGTTTATCTCACTTAACAAAATGTTGTCCAGTTCCATCCACTTCGCAGCAAATGATTTCATTCTTTTTTATGGCTGATGCCCATTTTCTTTATCCATTCATCCATTATGGGACACTTAGCCATATTTTAGAACCATATTTAGCCATATTTTAAAATCATATTTTAGCTATTGTGAATGTGCTGTAATAAACATGGGAATGCAGGCATCTCATTGATAGACTTATTTTGTTTCCTTTAGAGATATACCCAGTAATGGGATAGCTGCATCATTTGTGGTTTTGTTTGTTTGTTTGTTTGTTTGTTTTGAGGAACCTTGATTCATACTGTTTTCTTTAATGGCTGCACTGAATTACATTCCACCAAAAACATAGATTTCTTTTTCTGCCTCCTTGTCAGCATTTGTTATTTTGTCTTTTTTATGATAGCCATTCTATTTGGGGTTAGAAGACAGTTCACTCTACTTGTGATTTGCATTTTCTTGATGATCAGTTGAACATTTTTTCCTATAACTTTAGCCATTCTGTATGTCTTCTTTAGAGAAATGTCTATTGGGATTATTTGCCTATTTTTTAAATCGATTTTTAAGATAAATGTCTTAAGTAAATGTTTTTTCCAATTAACCACAAAGATTTTGATTTTATTTTTCTGTACTGAGAATTGAACCCAGGGTCTCCCCACTAAGCTACATTCCCAGTCCCTTAAAAAAATTTTTATTTTCAGACAGGATCTCACTAAGTCATCAAACTGGGCTCAAACTTGTGATCCTCCTGCTTCAGCCTCCCATTATGCTAAAATTACAGGCATGCACCACCACACCTGACAAACTTCCATCTTAATAGACTTCTGTCATTTTTTTCTCACATCTCTCTCCTCTTAGGTCCAATAGCTTTCACATATCTTAAAATGATATTCAATTGCTCTATCTTATAGGGTTCTTAGGAGGACTGAGTGAGTGCATATATATGTAAAGTCCTTCCATCAGTGCCTGGTACAGAGGAAGCTCTCTGTTTTCTCACAGGCTTCATCTGACTAATCAGTCACAGTTCCTGGTGTCACTCTTCGCCAACATTTTTGTCCCACAGTGCTCATAGGTGTGGCTCCTATAGTGGTTCCAAATGCCAAGCTCTGGGAACAGCCTCTTAGAACAAGTCAGCCCTCGAAGATTTATCTAAGATCTCAGATGCCCAGAAGGATGAGACCATTCATAGTCCATACACGTGTAGAAGTGAAGGAGAGAGATTTTAGTCATCCACTTTAAGATATTAAAGGGGTTTCTTCTTAAGGTGTTTAAAATGTTTGGGAATTAGATGGTGGTGATGGTTGCACAACCTTGTGACTATACTAGAAACCACTGAAATATACATTTGCAAATGGTGAGCTTTATGACTTGTGATGTATCTCAGTTTTTAAAAAATTATTTCAGTAAGTAAAACAAAAACAAAAGCTGAGTCTTTACTCAGTATGGCTGCCAGAAAAAATTACTCCAAAACATAGTAGTGGAAAACATCCATTTCTTATGGTCATGTATTGTGTAGTTCAGAAATTCCAACAGGGCAGAGCAAGAGGGCATTTCATTGTGATATCTGGGGCCTCCACTGGATGGAACTAAGCAGCTGAAATCATCTGCAGGGTGATTCATTCATTGGTCTGCAGATGCTTCACTGGGAGTGTTGCCTGGAGCATGTTACTATGGCTTCATCACATGGCCTGGGTTTCTTGCAGCATGGCAGCTGAGTTCCAGGGACAAGAGAAAAGAGACAGCCAGGTCTAAGCTGTTTGTCTTTTGCAACCTGGCCTCTCAGAAGTCACTTGGAGTTACTTCCAGGGCACAGTAGGCCTCAAAAATGAGTCACTTAGATTAGCCCACATGCGGGGTGGGGATAGAAGATCTCTGCTCTCCGTGGAAGTATGTCAGCATCACATTGCAGGAGACGCATACTAAAAAGCAAATTCTGCCATGGTCTTTTTTTTTTATTAGTATATGTTTGTAGTACAGGAAGTTTATATTCATCTTGGGAAGTGGGTACATACATGTACACAATACAACTTACTTCTTTTTTTAATCCCCTTCCCGCCCTCCTCCTTCCTCTGTCTCTAAATCTCCTTACTCCATTTTCATTCTTGTTGTTATTATTATTCTTAGCTCATGTTTATGACATAGAATGTTTACATTCATTTTGGGTATTTGGTACCTGTACATGGCATATCTTAATTTTTCTTACTTCCTCTTCCCCTCCCTCTCTCCTCTTGCCCTCAGTCTCCTGGACCCTTCCTATTTGTAAGAGCACTATCCTCTTGTTTTCTTCTATCCATTCTTTATTTTGCTCTTTGTTTGTAGTTTGCCTTACTTAAATGAGAGATACCCTACAATATTTAAGCTTATGTCTAATTTATTTCACTCAAAATTATATTTTCCAAGTGCATCTATTTTCCTACAAATGTCATGAATTTATCCTTCTTTATAGATGAGTAGTATTCCGTTATGTATAGATACCATGTATTTGTATCCATTCATCTGTTAATGGGCATACCTGTTGCTTCCAAGATTTAGCTATTATGACTTGTGCTGCTATAAACACTGGTACTATGCATGTATGGCTGTAGTATGATGTTTTTATCTCTCTTGGGAAGATGCTTAGGAGAACAACTGGGTCATATGGAATTTCTAATTTTAGTTCTTTGAGAAATCTCCATACTGATTTCCATAATGGTTGTATTAATAATTTAAATTCCCACCAACAATGTAGAAGGGTTCCTTTTCACCACAGCCATACCAACATTTGTTATTCTTTGCCTTCTTGATGATTGCCATTCTTTCTGGAGTAAGGTGAAATCTTAACATTGCTTGAATTTGTATTTCTCTAATGGCCAGAGTTGTTGAACATTTTTTCATGTTTTTTAGCCATTTGTACTTCTTCTGAGAAGTGTTTGTTCATTTCAGTTGCCCATTGATTGTCTTTAATATCACCCTGGGTGAGGGGGAGTGTCATCTACTCAAATTTTGCAAAATGAAAACTCCATGATTCTGGATATAATCCACTCCACTTGCAAGAAAACAATATGAAACAATTTCTCTAAACTCATGACAAAGAATGGACAAAAATTTAAAATCTATATTCTTAGCACTTTTTTTGGTGTAGGGTTTACATAATCACTCATCCAATTATTCATTCATTGTTATGGTTTGGATCTAGAATGTTCTCCAAAAGTCTCAGGTGCTCAAAAGTTGGGCTTTTGTAAGGTGATTGGTTCATGGTGCTATACTTATCAGTGGATTAATCCACTGAAGAGTTCAGAGCTGAATGTGCTGCTAGGAGGTGGGGTCTGGTCGCAAGAGGTGGGTCATGTATGTGGTAGTGACCTGGGAGGGCCTACCTCCCTTGCCCACTCCTCCCTTTGCTCTGCTTCCTGGCCACCATGACATGAGCAGCTTTTCATCTGCCATGCCCCTCTGCCATCCTATCTCTACCTTGGAGCCGACCAACTATGGACTGTAACCATGAACCAAAATAAACCTCTCCTTTAAGTTCTGGGTGTGGGGTATTTTGTGCCAGTGATGAGAAAGTGACTAAGACATTCATTAAACAGAAATTTTTTGTTGAGAAATTTTATCTCAGCCTCTGGGTTGCACAAATGAGCAACAAAACTCACATGGCACCAGCCTTAGCAGAGAAGAATAATTATGCTGGAATCACATATCTATCATAAGAGAAATATAGTGTAGGTAGGAACACAGCTCAGGGATTGCATCAACTACCCTGATGTGGAAATAGCTAGAGTGTGATCTGTGGCTTGTAGGCATTAATAATAAACAGCATAATCCAAAAAGATGTTAGTTACTGAAAAGGAAATCCCTCCACAAAGTGAAGTCTTCATAAAAGGTGGGAATCAAAGACTGACAACTTAAATAATTAGAGAATAAAACAGGGTAATTTGGTAACAGAAGTATCTTTATCTTCACCAGAATAAGTTGGTGGGATAGAGTTAAGAATTTAGGTAATTATGCAACAAATTCCAACAACATTTTAAACCCTAAGACTACAGGCACATTGGGTTTTTTAATGCAATGGCCCACATAATAACTTTAATTTTTTCAATACTACTATGCTCATGTCCACAGAATTAACATGTTTATTAAATGTCATCCTTCACCTTATTTAATCAAAGCACTGAAAATGCAGTTAAACTTCAACCAGCCATTTCCGGAAACCTACATGTTCTGTAGTCACACGGATGGTAAGCAGCTATTTTTTAAAAGCATTTTGAATGGGACTGCCCCTCAGGCCTTCATTATTTTAGATAATAGAAGATGAAAGTAGAGACAATGTAATTATAATTCTATGTGGCTGAAATTCAGTCCATTTCTCAATTACACAGAAGAAATGGGACAAGTCACTAAAGAACAGATCTAGCAGGTCTGAGTTCTCCTGCCTGAGATGGTCTGGTGGTAGAAAAGGAGATTGTGAGGTGACAGCTGGAAACACACAGATTCCAGCATTTTGAACATGGAATGTAAAATTGCAACCAAACAGGCATTTTTTAAAACACAGAATGATGTTATTTTCAGTGCAGCTAAGATTCCTTCAGGTAAAACTCATTTTCTTCTCAAAAGTAAGAAAATAGTTTAGGAAAGGTCTTTCTGAAAATTCACTTGCATGAAAACTGATTTAGTCTGTGTTGTTATTTTATCTATTTTTTGGTTCATTTCTAATAAAACCACAAGTTCCTTGAGGACAGGAAATGGCCCTACTATCCTTATATGCTGGCATCTGGAACTTGCAGACACCTGAAGAATTTTTTTTCTCAGGTGGGTTTTTTAAGACAGGGTCTCACTATATAATCTAAGCTGGCCTTATGTGGCCCAAGCTGACCTCAAATTTAAGATTCTCCTGCCTCAGCCTCCAGAGTACTGGGATTACAGGCATGTGCCACAATCCCTGGTCTAAGAATGTTTTATGAAAGAGCGAGGTAGAAGGGAAGAAGGAAAGATGGAAAGAAAGTAGGCAGGGTGGAAAGGAACCTGGTAAACCAAGGAGGAAGAGAAGATTGGATTTGGAAGACTGAAGCCACACTGAATAAGAGAAAGTAGGTTTTGAAAATAAAACGGGTTCTGCATAGTATTTTCAAATTTTTATTTTGACTTATTTAGATTTAGTAATTTTGACTTTAATAAGACCTAGGAAAATACTAGTTTTTTCTCATGATTTTTCTCAGCTACATTTGAAACTAATGTCTGATTTACAGAAAGTATGTAACACAGCCAAGCCTTGCTACCACTGATGCTGCCAGAGAGTGAGGACACCATCATTTTCTAAGGTTCTTCTCATCAACTCCTGGCTTTTGTGAATTCCCCCAGGTGTATCACATAAACGGTGTTAAAGATAATTAAGGGAACTGAAGCACAAAACTGCCTTATGTATCACAATAGTCTGTTGCCAAACTCTGGTTAACATATTTAATTGAACCAACTTTATTAATCACCATAGAAAGACATAGCTTGAAAAAAGAAGTTTTAGGGGCTCATATTACCGTCACTTTATTACAGAACTCAATGATGTTAATAGGAAAACAATGAGATGTCATCAACTAGGAGATGGCTGCAATTGAACTCAGAACAGTTTTTTTAAAAAACAAAATACTCATACATCTCTGATTCAAACTTTGTTCCTAGAAATGCCATGAGTTCTTTGTTGATCTGTACTTGTTAAAAATAATATTCTTAACATAAATATTATGGAATGTCTCCTGAATAGAATTTATACATACAGAAAGAAAACCTTATACATTTATATGCCTCACATAAGGTCAATATGCTATGATACACTTTACCACAGACATCTGAGAATAAGAAAAGGATATTCTTGTTGCCTGGAATCATATTTGAGAATTAAACCAAATTAAAACCTCTGTATTATGGAAAGGACATTTGAGCTGACTTCTAAGTAGCCCTGCAGAACTGGAAAAGCATGCCAAATTGAGTCACAAGCTTGCTGGTATCAAAGAACACTTGAAAACCTAGCTGCCTGCCAGACTGCTACCTCAAGTGAAAGAATTACTCTGATATCAAGAAATGCACAAAGCCAAGGTTGGTGGTGCATACCTATAATTCCAGCTCTTTGGGAGGCTGAAGCAGGAGAACAACAAGTTCAAACCCAGCCTGGGCAACTTGGAGACCTAGCAAGATCCTGTATCAAAATTAAAAATCAAATATTACTTGGGGGGTGTGGCTCAATGTAAAGGCCCTGGGTTAAATACTCAGTACCACACAAAAAAATAAGAGAGGAAAAAAAGAAAGAAAGAAAGAAAGAAAGAAAGAAAGAAAGAAAGAAAGAAAGAAAGAAAGAAAGAAAGAAAGAAAGAA
>NW_004624752.1:18412742-18459758 GCF_000247695.1 Heterocephalus glaber
GTGAAATAAATAGGACACACATGCATAAATACTGAATAGTTTCTCTAGTGTGAAAAACTGAAAATGTAAATAGGACTAAAAGGTATAATAGATAATGTATAGTAGGAAGAAAAGGGGCAAAGGTGAAGGGGAAGTGGGAGGGGTAGGGGAAAGGAAAGAAGGGAATGGAATTACAATGAGAAAATGAAAAAATAGAAACAAAGTCTTTGTACATAGGGAGGGATGGAGGGGTTGAAGGGAGGGTAGGGGAAGGGGGGAAAAATAAGAACCCAAGAGAGATTAGGTAAAGGTGCAAATTTCCAATGATGAATGTCATTATATTGTATACCTAAAATGTACCAAGAAAATTTAAAAAAAGAAAAGAAAAGCATTTCGGTGGGATCCTGCAGATCCAGTTTTACAACATGGCTTTCACTGGCACTCTTCTGACCACATAGTCGAAATCTGTTGGTGAGAAACTCTCTGAAAGAATAAACTCAAACTCCTCCTGCATTCCAGGCCTTCTAGGAAGTGATGGAAAGCAACCAACCCAGCTACCTTTCTTCTCAGACCCTAAAGCTAGCCAGACCAGAGGACTTAGTATCCCTGCATTAGACAGCCTTCAGGACTGTCTTTTCCTGCACTATTCCCTCATCCTCTGCCTGTTGAAAAACAGCAAGACGCTGCTCAAAACATGTCCTCTGGTCCATTCTGTGGTTATTTAATTTTAATTGCAAATGCATCCATGTATTCTTTGTGAGCTTTCTTAGAGTTTAAAAATATATAATGTATAAAATACATAATGCATAAAATTAAGATCTTTAAAAATCTAGTCAGCAACTTACACGTTACCATTAACCACTAGCAGGCAAAAATGGCAGATTAATTATTGTTATTTTTAAAGCCATTTAAGCATTCAAAACACTAAGTCAAAATAGTAGCTATATTGTATTACCACTTCTAAAAATCTAATGTAGTGCTCGCTTCGGCAGCACATATACTAAAAATCTAATGCACAACATGAGGAATAAAGTTAATGAAATTACATTTCATATGCAATTTTTTTTTTTTTTTTTTGGTACTTGGGATTGAATCTAGGGCCTTCTCATTGTGCTACATACCCAGTCCTTTTTGTTTTTGTTTTCAGACAGTCTTGCTAAGTCACTAAGCTACCCAGGTTGGGCTTAAATTTTGATCCTTCTGCCTCAGACTCCCAGAGTTCTGGGGAAATAGGCGTATGCTACCACACCAGACTTATATTACAGATTTTTGTTACCAGTAAATTTTAGCTTCTCTTATCACAAAAAAGTAACTATATATGTGAGATGATAGTATGTTAATCCAATTCACTACAGTAACCATTTTACTATCTATATGTATCCCAGTAACATTGTGTTTTATACCTCACACCAAATTTAGCTTATAAAATAATATTAAGTCAATAGCACAACATGAAAAACTTTCTCTTGTGATCTCAGATCCTCTTGTGATTCCACAATCATCATTTTAGAAGAACAATAAACCAAAAAGACTAAGATAATTTTAGAAAAGAAGACCATATCACCCAACAGAGACTATCTATAAATAAGCCAGGACTCTACCTCAGCCTCAAAAGAGAGCAAGCCACAGCAAGCAATGTGCTAAGTCACTTTCCAACATTGTTTCTTTGTAGGTCATTTGACAGAGCATCCATTAAGCAAACTCTCTAACATCTGCTTACATTAGAAATGTTGCTTCAGAGATTTTATGGCCACATATTTTCCTTTCTGCAAAATGTTTACCACTTTTTGTGAGGAACTTTGTACAAACCACTAAACTAAGGGATTTTTTTTTTCCTTTGACCCTAAAACAAAGGTTTTTTGCTGCAACTGAGTATTTGTCATTATTGTTAGACTGGTGTAAAAATGTGTAATGCTAGAGCAAATGGATCCTGTATGCAAGTACAGTAATCCTTACCTAATACCTATTATTTCAAAGATAGAGAAGATATTGAAATTAACTAAAGCCACACATCTCTCTTATCCTTCTCTTTTGTTCCTTCATTTCTACTTTGCTTATTTAACTGTTGATTTTTATTCACTGCATTGAATTTTCAAGAGTTATCCACTAGTGTTCAGTGAGGCAGAGGTTACAAACTGGTGAGAGTAAAAAATGATCTATACCAAGGAAAGGATTTGTGCATAAGTATATAAAGTGATTTTTCATTTTGTAACACAAATCATCCCTTTTGGGCAGGGCACCACCTACAATTTCCAAACCTTTTCCTCAGTAACAGAATTCTAAAGGCTTCAGGAAAAGGAAAACAAAATAAAACAAGGAAACCCCCTAAATACAATTTTGTTGGCTGGAACGACTTTTACTACATGTCTATGATGACTTTGAATGGGTCATTATGAAAAAAAGAGTTTAACTTTCAGTCTTACACTGAGTTCCAACATACATCATTTAAAGCAATAACATGAACTTTAGTAACAAACATCAAAGGTATCAATCTATTTATCCTATAGACTATAGAGAGTTAAATCTATATAGATGTTGAGGCAGACTTTAAGGTCTCCTCAATCCCAATCTATAGCAACACTGTCCCTATTTTATTAGAGAATAGTAGCCAATTTTATATATATATATATATATATATATATATGTGTGTGTGTGTGTGTGTGTGTGTTATATTGCTTAAATTTAAATTGTAATATTTCCCTGCTTATCCATAAAATAAAATATTTTAAGCCTTCATTCTAGAAATTGAATATTTCAAGGGAGACTAGCAGAGATTCATAAAGAAATTTTTGGATTCACCAATGAAGGGAGTTTTGTTTTTTATTTTTGGTACTGGGGATCAAGCTCAGGACCTACTTGCAAGGCAGGCAATGGAACCACTGAGCTAAATCCCTGGCCCCCCATGAAAAGAATTTTACAAAGGTCTAGCTGGGGTCATCACATCACCATTGAAGAAGGGTGCAGACAGTAATCAACTTCATTAATCTCGGCAAGTCAGTTTGTACAGTGAAACATTCAACTCTACAAAAGAAGTCCAAAGAAGAAAGCATAGCTTAAAGCTGAGGAAAATGTTTCTTAGTTACTAGGAATACAAAGACTTATGCAAGTGATAATCTCACACTCTTGTAGAAATAAAAGGAAGAAAGAAAATCAGTTTCTGTCATACTTAAAAATGCCCCAGAGCATGAAAATAATCACAAACAGCCCAGTCAGTTGCTTTTCTCTTGCTCACTGGGTTCCTGTGTTGGCTGGCTTGCTGGGTACTGGTGGGAACTGACTGGTGGATGTGGTAAACCAACCAGCATAGCTCTTTGTGAAGGGAATTAATAGTATGAAAACATAACAATTAACCTTAAGCCTCAAGTAATTAACCATAAATAGACCAGACTATTCAATTTATCCAGATTTCAGGGAACAGAAGCCACAGACTGCAGTATGCTTTAGTACCTCAGTGGGTCTACCCACAAAACATTTTTGCTTTTGAAAAAAGAAATTGTTTGGCTAGTCCCTTGAAAAAAGTGTTTGACTAAAGTATTTGAGTCAATGGCTTCCTGGAGACAGCTTCAATGCTGGGGTGTGTCACAGTAGTCAAGAATGGAGCAATTTGCAAAAGATTTCAGCTGGCTGAACACTCTACTGGGTGGTTTCAGGGCAATGTCTGAAATAAGTGTTCATCTTGAAAATGTTTACCTTAAAACAAGAATTGCTTTCCTGTTTTATTTTGAAATATGCTCCTCGGCTGTTAGAACGCAACCACAGTGTTTGCTGGCTTAATTGAATTCATAAAGCAAGTATTGTCCAGATGTTGCTTTAATGTTCTCAGCACTCCACAAAATACTGTACATAAAAGACAAGCTCTTTTTGTGCTGCAAATGTCCCATATTTATTTCCACATGTAACACTGATTTTAAGTGAAGTATATTAATATTAATGTATGTTATTAAAGAAATAACTACCACAATACATTTCCATGTCATCTTAGAAACTTAAATGAATGTATCCAATTCTCATATTTTTCTCTAAATATTGTATAAACCTCATTAAAAAATTTCATTCTAAAAGAAGAGCCTCCCAATTTTAGCATGCCTCTTTTGTCTAAAGGAATACTATCTGATGTCAGTTAAAGTACAGTATGATCTTATATTTTCCTCAAGTTTCTGGTATTCTCACCTAAATTACCCTTCATTTTCATTTGCCAAGTTCCAATAGTACATCCTTCTCAAAGTTAACTATGTTCTTATACCTTTCTTTCCATATTGGCTATCACTTTTTGTGAAATCATTCCTCTCCTGACTATATATTTTCAATTGCTTTTGAAATTGTTAATGACCTGCCATTTCTTATTTGTCCCAATTGATCCTATAAGTCTCTTGCTTAAAACTCTTTTGCTTCCCGCTTTGTCAACCAGATAGAAAACAAGCTCCATCAGTTATTGTTCATCTATAAATACATTATGCTCCAGCAAAAATGGAGACTAGGCTGTGGTGTCTCAAAGGATATATCCATTTCCCTATTTCTTTGTTGTTGCTTTTCCTCCCCTTACGAAAGTTTTTCTATGTTTCCACTCTCTTTCCTTTACTTAACACAGGGTTCATAGGGGACTTCAACTTCCTGTGAGCACTCATTTCTCTAATCCTGAAGTACGAGTTGTTTTAGTCAGTTGTCTTTTGCTCTGTGAAATTCTTTATAAAGTAACCTGTATTGGTAGGGCTTTTTTTTATATCGCTGGGGTTTTTAATGCTGTGCTACCATAAGTCCTGAGGTTTAGTGCTACCCTTCAACAAGCATAACTGTTTGGAAGAGAATGAAGTTTGAAAGACAGTCAGATATATTATTTCTCAGCTTTAAACCCATGCTTAAGAGCTGGAGAGGAAAGAAACTCTAGTGTCTGTCACTTTAATGTGCATCCAAAGTGCTCTGACAATAAAATGGGCTCACCAAGTATTTAACTACTGGTGAAGGCTTTACTTCCAATGAGCAATTAAAAACATAAAGACCCTAAAATGTAACTACATAATTTCAAATAGTGGCTTTCATCTTGTATGAGAATAGGTCTTGAAAGGGTTAAATAGTAAGTCCCTGGCCTGTGAAGAAAAATATTTAGTTACTTTAGCAGAAATATCATGTCACTCATATTCCTACCTAAAGGAAGAGCTATCTTTAGCTTAGGATTCAGGCAGGATTTTCTCACCAGAAGTAGGCCAATTTAACCTCTCCTAACCATGTCACAAACTGAAATTAGAAATTACAAGAATCTGTTTGTGGTATAATGAATTTAAAGTACGTGTGTATGTATGTGTGTGTGTGTGTGTGTGTGTGTGTGTGAGAGAGAGAGAGAGAGAGAGAGAGAGAGAGAGAGAGAGAATACATTTTGTTCCCTGCTCTTTCTCCCTGGTTCCAGGCATAAGGCTTCAAAACTCCTTGGGATTTCCTTAGCAATAAGTAATGTCTTTCTTATGCTAGTGGGAACTTCATAGCAGTCCTTTGAATAGCTTCAGAATGGGGATCCGTTACTAGAAAGACCAACCATGACATTAGAAGGTTGAAATTTTGCACCAGTTCAAGCTCTTAGAATACGGCTGGAGATTGAGTTCTATCACACACCTAATGATCTCATCGATTGCTTATGCCGATAGCAAGAAACCCAGTAAAAATTCTGGACACTGAAGCTCAGTGAAAATTATAGGTTGGTAACTATGTTGATGTGCTAGGAAAGTGACTCTCCTGGATGCCAGGAGAAATGGACATAGGAGATTAGAATAACCCCTACATCCCACTCCCTCATCTTAGGAGATCATCTGGCTGTCCCTGATTTGTACCCCTTATAATAAAACTATAATCATAATATAATACCTGAAGTAATCCTATGGCTCATTCTAACACATGATCAAACCTGACATAGTTTGAGGAAGCCTTGGATTTTTAGGTCATTAGACAGAGGTAAGAGTGGCTTGGAGACATCCAAAATTTGTGCTGACATCTGAAATAAATAGAATAAGTTAACCTTAGCTTGTGGGGTACTCTGGATTAAATGTTTATATCCCCCATTAAAGATTCACATATTGATATTCTGACCCCTAAGGTGATGGTATTAGGAAGTGGAGCTTTGGGAGGATAATTAAGTTATAAAGTAGGAGCACTCGTGATTGGGATTAATGCCCTTATAAAATGCACCCCAGAGAACTTCATTCCTTACCCTGTGTGAAGCCACACCAAAAAGATGCCATGTAGGAACCAGAAAGGAAGCTCTCAATAATCACCCAACCTGCCTGGACCTTGATTTTGGACTTCCCAGCCTACAGAATGGTAGATACAACTTGCTATTGTTTGTAATCCATCCAGTTTATGGACTTTTGTAATAGCAGGCAAAAAATTCCAAAATATATCAATTATAACTCCAAGTAGTTAGCATCAAACTGCATTGAATTTTAAGACACCCAGTTGGTTTCAGAGAATTGGTGTCAATATGTGAAATTGCAGTTAGTTAGTAGAAATATGTAGTAAGAAGACTTAAACCACTGTGTTAGTCACTATTCCATTGCTGGGACAAAATATCTGACATATGTAATTTAAGGAGGAAAGGTTTGTTGTGGCTTACAGTTTCAAAATGTTCAGTCAATGGTCACCTGATGCCAAGGAGGAAATGGCCTTTTACAAGGGGTTGGCGAAGGCAAGCTGCTCAACTCATGGTAACCAGGAAGCAAAGAATGAGTGGAACAGCCAGAGTGCGACATATAACTGCCAAAGGCATAACCCCCAGCGATCACCTCTTTCAAACAGTTACCACTTCACCTAGCACATTCAGCTATGAACCCATCAATGGATTAATCCACTGATGAGTATAACACCACCATAATACAGTCATCTTCTAAAAGCCCCACCTCTGAACATATGAAAATTCTGGGGGATATTTTAGATCCAAACTATAATACACACTGAAATCAGAGACAGTGATGTGTGAGGCCTGGCAAGGAAGAAATGGTGGCCCAAGAATAACAAGTAATTGCAACAGAACTTTTCCCAATGGAAATGGAGAAATAAGCCTTTTTGGTCAGAAAATTGACAATGACTCAGGAAGCAAGTTTTGTTTGAGATAGAAGGCAGACTGAAAAGTAGAACCTGATTCAATCATAACCCATACCAGCATGAGGTTGTACTTATAAATAGCAGTGTAAGACTAGGAAGGGGACAGAGAAGGCAGATCATATCTGGATGAGAACAAACTTTTTTTTTAGCTATGTATATTAAGGAAATTTCACCTTTTCGAAAATGAAGAGAGAATGGGAAGTTAGTATCAGAACCACTCCTTGCTGTGAACCATTATGCTGAAGTAAACACCAAAGTAAAATGTTATTTCCATTCCATTCATATGTTCAGTCCTTTTACCCTAATATTTATGCCCTTGCTCCACTAAGAAATAACAAAACCTTTCCAAGTTTTATCACATACAGATACCTGGACTGGCATCTTATTACAGTCAAAATTTTGGTATCCAGAGACAGCAAGAGAAACTGTGTATCAACTCTCACATTTTGTCTTAACTGGGCTTCTTTGTGACTAAATGCTACATACTCCACTTCTCTTTGATTATAGTTCATGAATTGAATAGACATTTGCAAAGACAACAATAAATACATACATAAATACATAAATAAATAAATCTAAGTAAGACCTGGAATTGATTCCAAAGTGTAAGTCAAATTGTGCCAGAATTCTGGAAGGAAATATATTGAAACTAGCAGGTATTGATTCAGATAGCAAATTTGTCTGCTGAAAATATGCAGGAAGTGGGAGCAAGATGCGTAAGTGTATAGAGGGGCATTGTGTCCTGTACTTGATGAATGAATAGAGTTGGGTGGCCATTGCCTAACCATCATGAGAAGCATGAAATTTACTGTCTCCCTGACAATCTGCTAATCCCTGGAAAAATGGAACATTTTTTTCCTGCTCATTTTCTGCTTCAGGAAAAAAATATGAAAGTGAGTAATTTCTCCTTTTAATCTTTGATTTTATAATATCATAGATTACCTGTTAAAAATCTCCAGGTGACCTAATAACATTTTCAACAAATTTTTGAATGTTCATTTGCATTTGCTTCATCTATAAAGCATCTATAAAAGCATCTATAAAGCATAATACATACCATGTTGTTTCTCATATAGGGAAACATGGAGAAGATGATTTTAGAGTTACAAAATCTAACATAAAATTCCAAAAAGTGTGAAAATCACTGGAACATAAAAATAAACCAGAAATTCATATAATATTATTTGCCACAAATAATACTACACAATATGTGATGATTAATCTCATGTGTTCCTTAGTAACCTTCCTATCACCAAAATGCCCAGCACCTACAATTTAAAGGAGGAGAGGTTTATTTTGGCTCAGGTTTTCAGTCCATCATCAGCCACTCGAAGGTAGAAACAAGATGGTGCAAGGGTCTGAGGAGGAAAGCTGCTCACATCATGGTGGCCAAGAAGCAGAGAGAAGGGAGGAGCCGGGGAGGGAGGTAGGCTCTTCCAGGTCACACCCCCAGTGGCCCACCTCTTGAACCTGCTCTTCATTCCCAGAAGCACACTCAGCTTCTGAACTCACCAGTGGATAATCCCACTGATGAGTACAGTTGCTCCCATGACTCCACCAGCCTCCCAAAGCCTGCCTCCCAATGCCCAAGGGTTTGCAGAGACCTTCCAGATCCAACCACAACAATGTGTCACTCTGGCTGGAACACAGTGCCCAGATACTTGGTCAAACCTTATTGTAGATGTTTCTGTGAGGATGTTTTTGGATGAGACTAAGATTTAAACAGTGAGTATACATATATTGAAATGTCAGTTTGTCCCATACATGTGTATAATTGTTAAGTATCAATTTAAAAACATATTATACAAATATTTATCAGTGGCTTTTGAACTAAAGACTGACCTCGATCAAGCAAGAGGAAACTGTGCAGCACATGGCCTTAGGATTTGACTACAGCATCAGCTTCTCTCTGGGACTCCAACCTGCACCCGCCTTGTAGGTTTTGGAACTTGCCACCCTCCATAATCACTTGAGCTAATTCTATAAATAAATATCTGTACACACACACACACACACACACACACCCTAATGGCTTTGGTTATTTTTCTGCAGATCCCTGCCTAATGGATAGAGAAATAATAAATATGGGCCAAATGGTGGAAGGTAATTTCAAACATAAAAAGAATAATTCCTAGCTAAATAAATATTTATGAAAAGGATCATATACACTATAATAAAAATTCTCTAGTCACACATATCTTTATACCAAAACGTTTTCTACTTTTACCATTATCATAAAGTAAAAATTATATAACCTTGATAGTAAATGGCTTATTTTAATACATACTGATCTGAATATCTTTCCTCTCTAGTCTTCTATTATCTATTTTCTATGTGTTCTTACCTGTTTACTTTCTTTTTCACTGATAAGAGTTATTAATTATCATTTGAACTACCACACGGTAGTTCAGAGCTAGCCCCACCTGAGGAATGTCTCTACATAGACTAAATGAAAAATCTTAGATCTTACAATGTATCTAGTGACAGAGGGAGGTTTTATAGTCTTGGCACAGACACTGAAAATACAGAAAGCAAGTCAGAACCCAGCACCATACATTGGAACAGCAGTCAGGGATTGCTGAAGACATTTTCTGCATTCATTCCAGTAGGAGTAGTTCTAAGCCATGTTGTAGCCCTTCCTGGAAATGAAAGATAGAAGTCAAGGAAGTTTCTGGGTCCAGAGAAGCTCTCACCCAACACCTTTCTCACTGCATGTGGCTACCTACTATTACCACTGCCTTCAACCAATGGGAATGTGAAGTTTGTATCCTGGATAGATGTCCTCACAACAACCATGACATTCAGGGATATCCAATGACTCAAGTCTGAATGAGGAAGTCACAATCCTGGGATGACTTCTGTGAATGTCAACAGAGAAAAGCTTTCTTTCCTTTGGGATAATGATATTATGAAGCTATGTGTGAGCAATCAGCTACTCTTTTTCTAATTTGTGGAAAGGTCTTTCCTGGGTGTGAAGCCCATGCGTATGAAAGCAAAGCCAAGATAGAAACACAGAGACCCTCAAGGACACTGTTTGAGGACATATGCCTGGATCACTCACACCCCAGGTTATTTCCACCTCCTGGAATTCTGGGTCACAGCAGCCAAAAAATGCATATAAACCTCCAGACTGAATTGGATATCTGTCACTTGCCACCCAAAAGAGCTCTAATGCACTTATATAACTACCAAGAGTTATATTTAGAAATGGCAAAAAAAATGAAAGAGAAACTGAGTATCTTCACATTAAATGTGTATGAGTTGTTTCATACTATAACCAACATACTTTAAGCCCAATGATAAATAAATAAAGGCTTCGGTGTAATTGCGCATGAGAGTGGAAGCTGATCTGAGATAACACTTTTGGTACACTGGCCTCATTTTCAATCTATTCTATACAGTGTTTTGAACTTTCCCATGGCTTACTCAAAGGAGTTACAGAACATGCTGGGCACAGAAAACAGAAGGGTTGAGACCATACCTTCTCAGCCCTAAATAGGTACAGTTTGATGATCCATAATCCAAAAACATGAAATCCAAAGTGCTCCAAATTCAAACATTTGGAGAACCAATCTAATGCTGCAAATGGAAAATTTCACACCAGACCTCACATGAGAGGTTGCAATCAAAACATAAACACACTAATAATCTTATATAAAATTACCTTCAAGTTAGGTCTCAGCCCTAAGATACCTCATTATGTCTACGAAATACATCAAAATGTGAAAAAATCTGGAACATTTCCATTCCTAAGCATTTTGAATAACAAATGCTCAGTCTTTGAATAAATAAAATGTGGTACATACACGTTATTCTCACACTTGTCATTTTGGGGATATCAGTGTTTGCAACTTTATAATCAAATTCAGAAACTGGGTTTAAAACTGGAAAATTCCCTCCTCATCTTCAGATTCTCATTACATGTACAGTTGAGCTTTTCCTTTCACCAAATAACTTTATGCTTCTATAAAAAAAAGTCTCAGGGAAGCATATAGTTTTGGAGCTGTACATCTATCCTCAGGCATGGCATTGGAGGCATTCCATTCCACTCTCTCCACTGCAGACCGTGTAACTGTGGGGCTATGGCACATCAAGGAGCCCAGTGTTTTGTCACTTGTAAGGAGTGTGGAAAATACCAAGCTCACAACAACCAAGAAATGGGAACAAACTACCCATCAACTGAAGAATGGATGGAGAAACTATGGTACGTGTGCAAAATGAAATCCTATTAAGCTATATCAGAGATGAAATCTTGTCATTTGAGACAGCATGGATGGAATTAGAGGTAATTATATTAAGTGAAATAAGCCAGGCACAGAAAGACAAATTACCTCATGATCTCACTCATATGTGGAATACAAAAAAGTTGATGTCCTAGAAGTTGAAAGTGGAATCGTGATTACAGTAGTGGGTAGGGAGAGAGGAATGGGGACAGGTTGACTATGGAGTGCTAACACCCATTTAGATGGCAGCAGGATGTTCCAGTGTCCCACGGCACAGAGGGTGACTAAAGGTAAAGATAATGTACTGCATCTTTCAAAAACCTGTAAGAAAGGATTTTAAATATTTTCACTACAAAGAAATGATATATGTCTGAGAGGATGCATTATGTTTACCCTGATTTAAACATTACACAATGTATACATGTAGCAAAACACAGTGCCCCATAAATATGTAGTTTTATGTAAAATTAAATTTAAAATAAAATTGAATATTAAAATGCAAAGCAAAGTCTCTGAGATTCTCTAGTGTGTACTTCTTTTGCCTATAGACTTATGGATACAAAAGAGCTTCCAATGACACTTAAGTGGACATTATTTATTTTTGTAAGAGATAAATAACTGTCAATGTATTGCTTTTATTTTCAAGTATGCCACCATGATTTTTTTAAATGTCCTGCTAGTGGAGACCATAGTTGCTGATTGCATTAAAAGACATAGAAGGGATAGTTCCTGCAGCTGAATGCACGGTATAGTGAAGTAAGTAGGAGTTTAGCAGTAAGGATTTAGAAAAAGTGGCAAAGGAGAGAATGGATAAATTACAACTCCTGGAATCAAAACACTTGAAAGTATTCAGGGAAGTTGTAAAATCTTTCTTCTAGAAGATAGTTCCTGATGGAAATGCTCTCTCCTATGCACTTGCTTTCAGGCAAGGAGAGGACGAGATACATATTTTTAAGCCCTTCCCACCTCTGAAGTCCCAGCCATTCCTAAAGTGAAGGAAAAGAGCTGCTGTTGACTGAACCAGTGTGTTTTTCTCTGACTCATTCACATTACTGGCTCCAAGAAGAGAACAGATGTGGGTCATCAGGGTGAATCTCCGACTTTTTGGCTAATCTAAGTAAGTTAATCTTCTATACTCTGCACTCACAGATGTGTGGTAATAGCTAACATTTCATGCTTAAAACAATGGAATATCATGAGTGAAGAGGATGGGGTAAAAGTGTTTAACCTTTGTTTTCATCACCTTAAGTATAAAGCATCTAGTAAAAGTCTGTCTTTCCCAGACGTAACTTTATCAAGTGCCACATTGTAATAAGTTAAAGAGAGCAATAAGTCAAATATTCTTTGACTTCTCCACAATATGGCTGATTCTCCAATGTTTGCATTCCTTGGCCATGAATTACTAACTTCTGTTATTTTTTGTTTTCCCAGAGAGAATTAATCTGCAAGTATAATGTTTTTTTCCTGGAGATATTCCGCTCACTTTCTGGCTGTCTACAGATAAGCTGTGTATCTGTATTGATAAAAACCAGATTGTTCAACTACTGATGAAATGTTGATAGTACCATGAAAACTTTACATGTAAAACTTTACCAGAATTGCTAACAGTGTGCAGGCCCTCGGCCATTCGCGTTCGCTGAGGTTAGGCTTGTAGCCTAACACTGCCTTGAAAGACATGGATGGAGCCCAAAGTGCAGTTGATGTCATAGTAGAGCAAACTTAACAGGCCACTCAATTTTCATGATTTAAGACCATTCTCGGTTCTTTGAGACATCTGCATAACTTGTATTAGAATTTAATAGAGGTTGCAAAAATACATATTTGGGGAAATGTTTAACCTTGCTAACTCAGAGTTTATTCATGTGTACCTTATTGTTTAGCAAACTTTCTGTAACATGACTGAATACCTAGACTATCTTCTGCTAGCAGTCTGGGAATTCAAACAGGAAGCCCATTCATATTTGTTAAGCTAACATTGTACTCAGCATTGCAGAAAAGGGTCCAGTTGTTGAGTTGTTCTGGTATTGTTAACATTATTGCTATTGCTGTTGCTGCTGTTATAATTAATTATTGATTTGCCAGAACAACCTTATGAAATAGATATTTGTATTTTATTTTCATAAATGAAGGATATGAGTATTTGAGGAGTTGAATAATTTTTCCAAAGTTATGCAGTGAGTAGGTATCAGAATCAAGATTTATACCCAAGCCAATATATCCCTGCACTCTCTTTCAATTATACCAAGATTTATTTACAAATAGCTGCACACAACCCCAAGGGATTAAGTATAAAAGAAAGAGTGGAGAATATCTAAGGATCTGCCCCTAAAATTAGCCTTCCAACAGCTTGGCCCACAATACTCCACTACCATGTAAATACACAGCTGTGCCCAGAACTAAAAAATTAAAACCTAAAAGGATTAAAAAGTGAGACATGTTAGAAATACAGGTCCTTAAGTCAACCAACTCTTACTAACTTCAACCAGAACTTCAATAAATTTCTCCATCCTCAATTATGTATGAATGAAGCAGAAATAAGTCCTATCACATTATCTATATTAGATAATATCCAGTCAGTTTTAATCTTTCAACATCTTATATCAATATTATGCACTCAGTTTAGGCTTGAGGGGAGAAAAACTCTCATTTTCATCCTTCTTTGAAAAACCTAGACTGTAGTATAAGAGGCCACCACATTGTTAATCAGAGATTAACAGAACTGGACCAAGAATTTGTAAGGTGTAAGCTTTTTCTGACACCTGACAGCTTGAATTTCTTTTTTTGACACAGAAGAATGAAGAAGTTAGCTGCCCGGCCTTTCTATATAAGACCTTGCCAAACTCACAATTTATAGAAACCTTACCAAAGTGACAAATAACATGAAAAACACATCCTAGGAAAAGGATTCAATTTGGTGGAGGCTTCCTTCAAATAGCCAAATTTATTTTCCCCTAAAGAAGCAGAGGAAGCTGCCGATGTTGGCTTGGAAAATTTTAAAGTGAAATATGTTTACCTCTTTTTCTTATCCAAAGATCTCCTCTGAGTTAAAGCAATGGACTCAAAACATCCTGTGATTGAAAGAGCAGATTTTTTTCAGTTACTTTCTCCATGGATTAAAAGAAAAATCGTTAACGCAAGTCATAAACAGAAGTGATATAAAATGTTTTCCACTCTAAAATAACAACAATTATAAACAAATGCACAAAGAGACACTAGGAAAACGGGAAGAAAAATTGAGTCATGGAGACAAAAAGAGGTTTTGAACAAAATAAAGTTCCATCACTTTAAAAAACTAATCCACAACTATGATTTTCCCTGATATAATGTTAAAATTAAGAGCAAGGGCTTAGCCACTTCATGGTTGTGTCATCTTGTGCAAATTATTTATCTCTCCCTGAGGCACTTTCTTGCTCTCTATTATAGCTATTCCCACCTCAGTGTTGTTGCATTTGATACTTGTAGAGCTCTTAGAATGTTGCCTCACACATAAAGATACCTTACTACATAATTGCAAAATGCAGTGGTACCTCGGTTCATGAACTTAATGTGTTCTACCATTTTGGAAACGATGGCCACATTTGTGTTTGTATGGGAAAGGTGGCCATATTTGTGTTTGTCACCCAATACAGAGTTTGCTAACAAAAACAGAATTTTGCCAAAAGCTTCTGTTCACGAAAACAAACTGTTTCCAAACAACAGCATTCGTGAACAGAGATACCACTGTAAATGTCACTACTTTATTAAATGTTGTAACTTGAATTTGAAAGAAAACACATTTAGAAGCTGTTTAATGTGCTTAATGAAATCTTCTACCCATCCTCTGTAATATGGAGAGGAGAGAAAAAATCCTATAAATCTGGGCTCATCCTCTGCTTTTAAACATTTTATTCACCTTTGACTTTATTTCAGAAGAATATACTCAAAGTACATATGGGATGGGACATAGCTCAGTGGTAGAGTGCATGCTTAGTATGTGTGAGGATCCAGGCTCAATTCCCAGCACTATGATCACACACACAAAATGGTAACAGAGTTATGAGCAGCAGGTTTACCTACATCTTACATCTTTTGGTGCAAGTTGTATCATTTTCTTTCACTGTAATTTTTTAAATGTTCCTCTTATATCAAATAAGCCATTATGTCAGGAATGATATTGGCTTCTTGGATAAAGGGCATGTGAGGGAAATATTAACCTAGAGAAGGAAAACAGCTGAATTATGAATTACAAGAATAGTATTACCTAAGTGTCCATTGCTTCTTTGGTGTCTGATCTAGTGTAATGGTTTTTAGACTTTAGCATGTACTGGAATCACTTGGAGGTCTTCTTTAGAGACAGATTGCTGGTTATAATCCCCTAGAATTCACAACTCTGTAGGTCCAGAGTGAGTCTATAACTTTACATGTCTCATATTTTCACAAGTGATGTGGAGCTGGAGACCGACCTCATCTTGAGAACCTCTCCTCTAGGTCTATATATTAGTGTCATATGGAGAGCTTTCTAAAACTACTGGTGCCTAGGAAATAAGAATTTTTGAATTTGTGAGCAGAAGCATCTACATTTTTATAAACATTTTTCCAGAAATGGTGATGTTAAGAGCCAGATTTAAGGATTCTTGATTTGGAGAAATGGTTGTCAGCAAGAACAAATGCCAAGTCAAATTAACTTGGAAAGTTTTCCAAATGTCCTCCTTATCCCACTCACAAGGTTAGATGATACTCTGAGAAGGGATTGGAGATGGAGCTGATAAATGGTACTCAGAGTTAGTCTTACGATCCCCTCACCCAAAATTACCTTACATTTCTGATAAATGAAGATCTCATCCAGGACCTATATAGTTTCAGAGGATTTACACAGCACATCTAAGTTTGAAAATTATTGGTGTAGGAGCAAGAACAAATAGATTCTAATTCTTGCAGGCTACGAGGAACCCTGGAATTTCACAATTACTATACAATTGGTAGTTGAGTGTTGCATGACACCAGCTCTAATGCTAACTACCCTGATTTGACTGGTACACCCTGAACACATAAATTGAAATGTAGTACTCTACCTCATAGACCTGAACAATTACCAAATGTTCATTTAAAAAGAAGAAAAATTTTTAGACAGGAAAGGGAATGTTGATGTAAACTCCTCTCTCCTTGCTAAACCAATAACCACCCAGCTGGCCTCTCCTTTCATTTGCCTTGGCACAAGGCAGAATGTGTTCTGCTGATGAACATTTCTAAAGCACTCTGACAGCTGGGTTGATTGCTGTCTCAATGCAGAAAAAGTGAGCGTAAAAGAATTTTGCAAAGAAATACTTTTCTTTATTTTCCCATCTAAGCCATATGTAGGGGGAGGATGGGATGTAAACATGATTATATAAGGTGCGGAAAACTATGTAAACTGAAATTTGTAGGAGGAAGAGTGTTAAGGAAAGACCATCTTTTGGAAAGCTGTTCATCTTACTGAGACTTCTTGTCAAAATCTAGCATCATATTACTTGTACATATTCTCACACTATCACCAATGATTTCCATTACAATGTTATGGACATTTCCAAAAATACAAAAATGATTTAGGAATAAATGCATCACTTTGCAAAGAGAAAGACTTCCTAGCAATGTTCTCAGCCTCAGTCATTCTCTCCATGTCTTGCCAGAATGTGCTATTTTGGCCCTAGATCCTCATAGATTAGGGGAATCCTAGTTCTGTTATCAGGAGTCTAACTAAGTCTCTTGGAAGAATGTGTTCCATCAGCTCATGGCTTGGTTGTTCACTGGCAATGTTAGGTAATGCTGGGGTCAGGAAAAGAAAGAACCACTGGTTGTTTTGTTTTGTTTTGGTACCAGGGTTCAAACTCAGGATCTTGCAAACAACCACTGATTTTACCTGCCAAATCTGCCCAAAGAATTCAACATCCAACATAGGTTTCTTAGGAGATTCTCAAAGAACTAACAACCTTCTAAGATGTTAAGATGATCTCACTTATTAATGTTACATACTTCTAGGCATCTTTTCTCCATGTATACTGCAAACGGTCCCTGTAACCTCCTCAGCAATGGTTTTTAAGATCCTATAATGAAAATATGTAGAGTATACTGAAAATTTACCTAACTGCATCATAAAATTGTAAAGTCAAGTGATTCTCTCTGTGAACTTTGCTTAAAATAAGAGGAAATTGAAAGAGTTGTTTTCCTCCCACTTTATGTACATTAACAAGAGGGGTTTTATTTTTGTTAACTTACCAGATTTACAAAGATTGTTCTCATTTGAGATAAAACTGTTTCTAGGAAGACTGCATTCTCTGGCGTTGTGCTATTGCTTAACAAGGTAGAAATGATAGCTAGTACACCAATGCCAACTTCAACAGCTTGTCAGTAGTCTAGTACAATTTTTGTCACTTTATTCTATAAAATATGTGGCCATTTTTGGAAAGTATGAAGACTGACTTTATATAGAGAGGATTGAGAATAAAGAAAGGAAAGAGTGAACACTCACACTTCTCTTTAGGAACATACAACAATTCATATGTGTGTTGAGAAATGATAATTTGTGAATTCACAATGGAAGAATATTTTTACTAAATTTTGTAAAGAGAATTTCTCTGTTTCTTTGAGAGAGATCATACACTCAGACTGCCCTCATCAGAATGGGGAGATATTTCTTGAGGCTGCCGCCCATTGCAAATATAATAGCATGAGAGGTATACGTTTTTGTTTAGAGTCAAATACATTCTACCATGGACTGGCGTGAGCTCATGATTTTAATGGGATTAAAAGAATTTTAGTAATAACAAAATTTTACAACTGGAGTGCCTAAATGATAAACAGGATGAAAGTGTTGTGTAACTAAAAGAAAAAGAAAAAGCACTAATTTCCAATGCAAAATCCACATACAAAACACATGATGTAAGACAAGACAGTCTTTGTATCTTTTCTTTAAATGATGAGATCACCACAAATCCATATATTTGCTGTTTTCTCTTATAGTGATATTTTCCCCATACATTTTTAGATCATTTACTGCCATATGAGCCTCATGTGATGTGGTATTAAATATCACTATTGGTAAAAATAAAAATTCCAAATTGTGACAAACTTTTTATTGGGAATAAAAAAAATTCTGTGATATCTTTCAGACCAATGATAAGAATTAGTATTTTAAGGGCCAGGGATTTAGCTCAGTGATTCCACTGCCTGCTTTGCAAGCGCAAGATCCCAAGTTCGATCCCCCAGTACCAAAAAAAAGAATTAGTATTTTAAGAGAGAGGTTCTGAATAGTGGGAAGAATCGGCATGTTATTCTGGGGTGGAAGTCCTTAAAGTGTGTTCTGCAGGTCCACGAGTGTCCTGGAGAACTTTCCACAAGTTCAACACCATGAGTCAACAGCATGCTTATAGTCTAAATGAGGTGTCATTTGCTTCTATCACTCTGTTTGCCTATGCACTGATGGTGGAAAAGCAAAGGTGGACACAGCACTGGGTGCCTAACATTAATTAAGGGCCCAGCTCCAATGATCAACTGTGCATACTCTCAGTTTTTGTAAAAAAAGTAAACTGGTTTCAATGAAGAATTTGAGAAAATAATAAAATTTATTAGTGTCACTAAATATTGACCATTTAGTCCATGTCTTTTCAACATTCTATATGATATAATGGGCAGGACACATAAAGCACTTCTACTGCATACTGAAGTACAATGGTTTTCTCAAATTCTAGCACATGTGCAATTTTGGAATCACAAAATATATGGCTGCTTTTTTCATCACTTTTTCTTTGAAAGATTGCTAGGGAAACTATTGTTATGCAGATTTAGACATTCGACTGGTGATTTCTTCAAAAAGTAAGAAGTGGGCCAGTTATCTTAAGGAAAATAATTGCCATATGAGTTGCAAATTATAAAATTCAAGTTTTCAAACAAAAACAGCATTCTGGAAGGCTTGTGTTTGCCACCGTGAGCTTGATGACTTCTTAGTGCTCAAGAGCTTTTCCACTGACCCCAGTGGTTATTTTAATGAAAGGGCTTCTTTATACTATATAATGAAATATATCAACATATAGAAGGACAGCATTAACCTGGTGAACCAAGAATTTTCACATGACTAATAAATCGTGTTACAAACGAAGTTTGGGCAAAAGAGCAAGAGAACAATGGATTGTATAGAGAACCTAAAGTTTATTAATACATTTTCAGGCTCCACACTGTGACTAAACTTAAGAAGTTACCTCTTGTTTAGTTTTTTATGCAATATCAAAGAATAACCACAATCATCTGGAAATGTTTTTAAAACACTTCCATTTTCAATCCGGGTATAGGTATGAAACTAGATTCTTCATACTTCAATCAAAACAACTTATTTGAAAAGACTGAGTGCAAAGCATGATGGCAAATTCCAGCACTCAGGAGGCTGAGGTAGGAAGATTGTCATGAGTTTGAGGCCACCATGGGCTACGTAGTGAGACTGTCTCAAAAAAGAACAAAAAAACAAAAACAAACTAACAGAAGACTGAATACAGAACAGATATGAGAAAATCAATTGAGTTACCTTCTGGAAGTCAGGTATTCAAAAGATTTCCAAAAAGTCTATATAATATACAATTTTAAAAGTATGCTGTTTTTATTATTTTTAATGAACTAGAGTATTTTTAAACTCTCAATTTTTACTCATAACCCAGTAAGTATAAGCAGATATAACCCACACTTAAATTCTGTAGGTCCTCAAATAATTTTTAGAAGTATAAGTGTTCCTAAAACAAAAACACTCGAGAACCATTATCTTAGCCTAGGGTTACCATTTTCAGTATTTCCTGTGAACAAATACTGATTGTGGCACACTGAGAAGCAGTTTTGTAAGGGTAAATACCCCCCAAAACATGAAATGTAGATGGTTCCAGGGGAGTTGGAAGATTTAGACACATTCTGAATGGTTCCAATAGCCTGAGACTGGGGTATAGCAGGCTCTGAGATGATCTCCAATCATATCAATAACCGTGCCTATTGCTGTCCCTGCTTCACAAGTTGGTGCATAAATTTATGAAATTCACCTTTTTTTAGCATCTTAAGAATTAACAAATTGTCCTGCATAAGAACGAATAAATAATGCAGGGGAAAAGTCAGAAGAAAACTATTTCAAGAGGAGCAGAAAGTAAAAGCCAGTGTAATGATTTGGTGACAGAAAGATTGAGGCAAGAAATAGATCAGAAACTGGATAAGCACGGTGGTTCATGCCTGTAATGTCAGCTATTCAGGAGCCTGAGGCAGAGGGATCCCCAGTCCAAGGCCAATTTAGCAAGACCCTGAGTCAAAGTTTTAAAAATACAGATGGCTGGAGACATAGCTCGGTGGTAGAGTGCTTACCTAGTGGGTGAAAGTGCAGTGTAACTGCATCAGTGGTACCCATATCACACAGAATTGGGCCAGAAATTTGAAGTCATTCAGTTACACGGAGAGAGAATTTAATGGAAAGGAGTGTGAAGTATCTATGGAAGTAGAAATTGCATGAGGCAGTTAGCACTCTCCAAATCTGAGAAGCAAAAGGAAGAGGCTATTAAACTTATGAACTTGAAAGAGGGTCCCTGCAGGAAGGGAGCCATACCCCTCAGGGCAGCTTCTGCTTGCTCAGCCTTGGGGCAGCCACAGAGCTGGCACCCAGACTGCGGGGGGAGACATTGCCAAAGTGGTGCTCAAATAAGCTGATCTCTAAGAAGAAAGTGTCACTTCTGCAAAAGTTAGATAATACTTGGGCTTTTGTGTTCATGCTAAAGTAAAAGGAGGAAAAATGAAACATTGTGGATTAGATTACACATATGCCAGACTCCAATAAAGCTCATGACATAAACTAAGTGATAGAAAAAAATAGCAGGATTTAATTCCCAGAAACTTAAAAATTACTGCAGCATAATCAACATTTTGAATAATTGATACAGAAGAAAAGTATCTGATGAGGGTTTATAAAAGTATAAAATATAGAAGGGGACATGTACTAAGCAAGGATGAATACACAATATGACACTATCAAAACTGTTTCTGTATCTTCCCCAAAGAGTTAAAGACATCATATTACAGTGGGCCATGCATACCCATGTTCATAGCAGCACAATTCATAAAAGCTAAATCTTGGAAGCACCCTATGTGTCTATCAACAGATGAATGGATAAAGAGAGTGTGATATTTACATAAAATGGAACATTACTACTCTGCCATAAGGAAAGATAAACTTGCATCATTTATAGGAAAATGGATGCACCTTGAGATGATAATGTTAAATGAAATAAATCAGCCATACAAACTTAAATACCCCACTTTTTCTCTTATATGAGAAACCTAAATTATAAATAAAGAGCAAAATAAAAGATAGATACAGGAAAGAAGAAGATAGATCTTTCTTAAAAGGGAAGTGGATGAAAAGCTGGAGGGAGGAGGGAAGGATGGGAAGGAAAGGGATAAAAGAAAAGGAAGTAAGATGGGTCATGTACATGTACCAACTGTATATAAGGAATGTGAAAATCGCATTTTGCAAATGTACTAAGAAAGGAAGTGGATCAAGAGACGGATGGAGGAGGGAAGGGAAGGAATGGAAAGGGCATGCAAAAAAGTCATTAAAATGTATATGTACAAGTACCCATTTCCCACAAGGAGTGTAAGTATTAGGTACTACCAACATATGCTATTAAAAAATAAAATAATAATTATAAAGAGCCAGGAAAAAATGAAACCATAACCTCATAAGCATAAAATTATGGGCAATTTTAAATTATAACAAAATAAAGTTCAAGAAAAATAAATTAAGGATATACAGAAGATATTATGTGAACAAACAACAGAAAAGTCACTATTCTGGTATTTTATTACCACCTTCTGTACCAAGACAGTACAACTCAATTCACCAAGTAGGGAACACATATTTTTAAAAAGGAACTAAAACACAATGAGATTAAATAAAAGTCAGATAATATCTAATTTAAATAAATTTCCTTCTCTAGACCCACCTGAATTCCCTCCTAGAGATGTGAAATCATGCACAGATGTTGACTATAGGACCAACATCTGGAATCTTTGAAGCTGAAGGATGGGAGGAGTGTCATACACCAAACTAAGCAAACCTTTTGCTGCTTACTTAAAAACAAAAAAGACGGATTTCAGAAACCACAGTTCAGAAAGTTTGATAAGGAGGTTTGCAATTTCCAATTTTAAAAAAAGATTGTTGGGGCTGGGTCTTTAGCCCAGTGGCACTGTACCTACCTCACAAGTGCAAGGTCCTGAGTTCAATCTCCAGTACCAAAAAAAAAAAAAAAGATTGTTGGGCTGGGGTAGAGCATTTGCATAGCAAGTACAAGGTACCAGGGCTAAGTTTCATCCCCAGCACCATAAAAAAAAAAAAATCATGATGCCAACATATGTCCCAAAGTAAAAGTTTTGATAAAATAACCTTATTAGCTTTTTTAACAAGCTCACTAGACAAGGGACCTGGAAATGTAATTTTAATTTAAAAAGGTGTGTGATAGAAACTCTCTTGACACCTGTTTTTCAATGAAGAAATGTCAGTGATGCCTGGTAGACTTATTGCAATAACAAAATTGATGGATATGCTGAGCCCACGTGCTGTTGGCCTGTGATGAGCAGGAAGGCAAGGAGGAAGGTTCATTAAATGGTAGATGACACCATGCCGGGAGGAATTGTGAACACCCTGCATCTGGTATCAGAAAGATCTCCAATTAATGAAATGCTGGTGATAAAACCAAGAGATGCAATTAATCATGTGCAAATATCAGATCGTGCTTTTTCATTTTTATATTCCAAAATAATCCAGGTTTGAAAATATTTACTCTGCAAAAGTATACCAGACAGGTCAGTTGAACATGACAGGTGATCAGGCAGTCACGAACACTAAACTGTACTTTCAGGCTTTCTGAACCGACTGAGCGTCTGAGTTGAGATGCCAGTGGACAGGGTCCACCCACTGTCATTTCTAAGTGGAGAACAGTATGGACACTGGGCAGAAAGACATCAACATCTGAACTTTCTTCTCAAGAGGCCTAATGGACTAGTGAATGAGTAGAGATCATGGGTGCATAGCCTACAGAAGAAAAGAATAATTTAAAAAATTTATGCTGAGTTTTCAAGACACTGAATGAGGACCCACAGAGGGCAGCTTAGGTGAGTGAGCACAGGAAGAGCCCATGCTTGGACAACTGCTTCCCAGGGTAGCACCAGTCCCACAGACACTGCCCAGCAGAAGCCGGGCACCAAATTCATGTCCCATAGAAGGATCCCTTCCTCTGGTGGGAAATGGACTAGTGTTTTTGCTCGGTTCCCTACCATTTCACATTTCTTTAGCATCATGTAGTCAACAGTATCCTAGTAACTCCCAGCTATATAGACAGTAAGTTTGTATTACTCAGACCTAAAAGGTTTTCTTTCCTATAATGCCCAAATAAATTAGAAAAATTGAGATGAAATGTTTGGGTAACAGCAGCTATGGAAATTCAGAAACAAAAGGAGGAAAGATAATTACAACTTCATAGTTATAATAAGAATCCAAGTTAATTATAAGTCCACAAATGGATCCAGCTATTACATTAATAAGATTAAAATCAAGAGTGAATAATACAGCCCTGAAGGTGGCAAAACAAATGAAACTTGTAATATGGACTATCAAAAAAATATACTTTGTTAGAACAAAATTCTACTTGAATCCCACATACCTGGCTTTTCCCACTCTGGGTCTCAAAATCCTACAAGGAGAGGAAACCTGGTTAAAATATCAACTTCATTAGAATTCTATACTTCTGGGCTTCACAAAGAAAGGATTAGTGGACTGGATGAGAGCCTGGAGTTCATTAACCTCAGCGTGAATATATCCTGTGAACTCCCATTCTATCATGTGCTTAAATTTAACTTTATATACAAATTACTGTATATGAATTTCAGAGAATGTTGTGCTTATCTCACAAATGTATCGCAACTGTCTATGCTTTCTTGCATTATTATTTATCTTAAAGTGGCTCCTCTTGAGTTTGTTCAACAGTATAGCCCTGCTCCATAACACGGGTGACCTTTATTCCTCAAGATCAGTATTCTGGTTCCTTTGGATTTTGCATGTGTTTTTTCTGCTGTCCATCCCTATTCTAAGAGTGATATATTCTATTCTTCTCATGGGAAGGGGAAATTCCCAATTTTGGGCTGTGCTAGGGAGGAAAGAAGATCTCCAGTAGACCAACTCAGAGACTACCTGGTACTTTTTGTATTACCCATTAATTGCCTTCCTTGTAAGTGTTGTTGGCTCAGTATTTCCTTGAGTTTTATTTTCCTCTACCAACCCCTGTGCTTTTGGTTCTACATACTACATGATCATAGAAATAAAAGATTAAAAATAGACATTTTGTGATAAAAATTTAAATTTATAATATAAATCTAACATATTATATCAATTGACTACTAAGAATTCTATGTTTTACCAAAAAAAATGACACTGGCTTTGGCTTGAAAAGTACGTACAAAAAATCCCACCAACCATGTCAATGATGGCAGCATCACCAGAGTTCAAGAATTTGGAGGCATCTTCCAGCTTCTTACCAGACCAGCAATTAATCTTTTCCTTCAGCTCAGCAAACTTGAAGTGATGCAAGCTGTGTAACAATTCAGTATAGGGACATAGCCAGCTCTGGTCTGGCCTGGATGTTTCAGGATAATCACCTGAGCAAGGAAACCAGCTGCTTCCATTGCTGGGTTGTTTTTGCTGTCACCAGCAACGTTGCCATGATGAACATCTTTGAGCAACACGTTCTTGACATTGAAACCCACATTGTCCCCAGGAAGAGCTTCACTCAAAGCCTCATGGTGCATTTCAATAGACTCTACTTCAGTTGTGACACTAACTAGAGTGAAGGTGGCCACTATGCCAGGTTTGAGAACACCGGTCTCCACTTGGGCCACAGGGATGGTACCAATATCACCAATTTTGTAGATATCCTGAGTGGGCAGCTGCAAAGGCTTGTCAGTTGAGCAGTGGTAAGATGCAAACCAAAGCTTCAAGCAGTGTGGTTCCACTGGCATTGCCATCTTTACAAGTGACCTTCTGTCCTTTGAACCAAAGCATGTTAGTACTTGGCTCCAGCATGTTGTCACCATTCCAACCAGAAATTGGCACAAAAGCTACTGTGTCAGGGTTGTAGCCTATTTTCTTAATGTAGGTGCTGACTTCCTTAACAATTTCCTCGTATCTCTTCTGGCTATAGGATGGCTCAGTGGAATTCATTTAGTTAACAACAGCGAGTTGTTTCACACCCAGTGTGTAAGCCAGAAGAGCTTGCTCATGGTCTGCCTGTTCTTGGAGATACCTGCTTTGAATTCACCACCACCAGCAGCAGCAATCAGGATGGCACAGTCAGCCTGAGATGTGCCTGTACTCATGTTTGTGAGAAAGTCCCTGTGCCCTGGGGCATCCATGATACCCACGTAGTACTTGCTGGTCTCAAATTTCCACAGGGAGATGTCAATGTTGATACCACGCTCATACTCAGCTTTCAGTTTATCCAAGATCCAGCCATATGTGAAAGAACTGTTCCCCATCTCAGCAGCCTCCTTCTCAAAGTTTTTAGTGGTTCTTTTGTCAGTGCCACCACATTTGCAGATCAGATGGCCAGTAGTGGTGGACTTGAATCCACGTGTCCAATGACAATGATATTTATACGAGTCTTTTCCTCTCCCATGTTGGCTTTGATTTAGTGGTGGTTTTCACTACACCTGTACTCTAACGGAAAACCCGTTGAGAAAAAGCCAAAATCTTTTAAATAAACCTGGTTGGTTCCCCATGATCTGGGACCGAAAACAACAGGATATCAGATATTATGTACACGTTGCTTTATTTTTGCTAACATATCTTGACTCATAAAAACAATTTTCACTCCTTGCTGAGGGGGCTGTGTGCCAAAAACCAAAATATAAACAGGTTTGATAGATGACCTAAACAGAGGGAGAAGCCACCTTCTGGCACCTGCGGAGAGATGGGCAAGTGACCTATTGCTTCCCCACCATAGGCTATCTAACCCGACTGATGTCTGATTGCTGAAAAAGTGGCTATTTACCCACTTGGAATAGGAAAACCAGCAGACTAAGATTCATGTCACAAAAATTGTTTTGAAGCTCATACTTTTTTCTGAGAGAAAGCCACCTAAAGAGCATAATTTTGCATAAAGCTCCTTTATTTTCATATTTTTTAGATTTGCTGCATTCAGTATTAAAATTTGTCTTGTATGAAGCCAGAGATATTGTAAATTGTATTTATATCATGATTTTGACCATTTGAAAAAAAATATGGTCTAAACATAATATTGTGAAGGTAAGAGGTGAGAATCTTAAAAATATGATTTTTCTTAAAACTGAGAAGTGAACTCACAAAGCACACAGTGTTGGAAAATCTTTCGTAAACTAGTAACAACAGCTGCTTAATAAATGACTTCTGCTGGGTTGGAGGAAGGAACGCCTGCCTGCATAGCTTTCCCCATTGGCAAGTTCACCTCATGTTCAGTCAAAGGAAGTTCAACAATGTTATCTAAAACATACAAAAGGCATAAACTGATATAATGTTAAATCAACTGTGTAAATATTCTTAAGAAGATATTATTTAAAAACCAAATATCTTGTTTTGTCTCAACTATGAAATATGAAATTATGTAGCTTAGCTATTTCCTTTCAAATTGTTTAGGACTCAAACTACTTTTATTTCCTGTTTTATTTCCTTCTAACATGAACTGTAGAAATATAAGCATTAATCTAAAGAAGAAGAAAAATAGACTCTGGTCTTACTCAATGTGTATTGTGCTTTAGCCAAAATCAGGTATATGTGCTGAAAAACAACAGGAGGTTTCCATCTCAGGAAGAATGTGGTGTTTGTTTTTTTCTTTTTTCAAACTCTGAATTTCTTAACATGATAAAGGACTCCTTTTCGCTAACCTTTTCTAGCAATTTCCCAACCATGTTCACTAGCTGATATTAACTACTTTTTGTTTCAATTCTTGTTTGTGAAAGTATGGAAGGTATCAAGAATCTAGTGTTAAACTTAGATGCTCAAATATCCCTTGACAGAATTTTGGAAACAACTTGGTATATTAAATTAAAATATTAAAATCCTATACGTTATTAAAATTCAGTGGATATCCAAACAGAAAAAAACAGATCTGGTAGTGATGATTATAATAGTATTAAATAGAAATTCACTAGGAAATTCAAGGCATTAGTTTGTCTTTAAAACCAGCAACAACTTTTGTGAGGTGGGTGTCATCCTTCTGAAAAGATAAGGATAATTAAACTGTCTGTGGGAATACGGCCAGTTCAGTAATATTTGCTTCTATATGGACACACATCACTGTGAGTTTTCTTACACCATGTGCCAAGCAGTGGGAACCTAGAAACACTGATCTCACCATCCAGTGTTAATGTGACACCACATCAAACTGGCCTTGCTCCAAGATTTACTAACTAAAGATAGCCATACAACACAGCCCTTCCTGAGTCTTGAGCTTGTCGACTTACACTTTTGTTTTCATCTGAGAACCCTAAGATAAGTAGATAACACATTTGGCCAGTGAGCAATCTTAAACTAACCCCAACAGGCAAGAGAGTGTGTCTGGGATGCCTACTGTCACATAAGCCAGTTGTTTTAAGACAAATTCTTGACCGGGACAAGGTAGTACAAAGGATATGACTAAAATTAGAGGCCTTGACACTAATTCTAGCATTTACTCTGCATAAATTAGGTGAAGTATTCAGCCTCCCTGACACAGTTAATCAGTCTGATTAAAAAAAAAAAAGGGATCAAATTACTCTAAGGTCCTTTTTTCAATTAAACATTCTACAAGCTTCATGATATGACAGTACTCCCCAAACTTCATAACGAACCTCTTTTGTTTTTCTTTAACTGCTACAGACTAGATGTTTATGTAATCATTCATCTCCCCATTTTATCAATCAGAGATACACATGCACATAATTAATACCACACTGACTTTAAGAGACATTTGCTATTTAAGTTAGGTCACTCAGTCTTATCTAGGGTAAACATACTCAGCTCATTAGCTTTGTGGGAAATATTTTAGATATGAACTACCTAGGGAACTGGGTATATGTGATTGGAAAGCACCAAACTGAGGGAAATTTGTCATCCAATCCTGCCAAGAGAATTTAGTAACCTCTGTTCATTTTCTTGATTGAGAGACCTAGAGAGAAATCGTTACCCTCTGCCAACTTCTACCAAAAGCATACCTCAATATTTGTTAATCCTACATCTTTAGAGCTTCTGTTTTCATCTGAGAACTCTAGATAAGTGGTAACACATCTGGTCAGTGAAAAATCTTAAAACGGATCAATCCCAACAGGTAGAGGAATAGGGGCTGGGGAGTCTACCATCACATAAGCTGTTCAATTTAAAGATATTTTAGGGACTTCTTGGATGACTTGTAGTTTTCATCAGTGTTCTTAAAATTTTCACTTAACTAATCAACTAGTGAAAAATATACTACATACCAGTGGCATATATAATTTATAGCACAGCCTAAAATGGGCCTTCTGTAGGCTGAGGAAAGATGTATAAGAAACCATTCAAGTCTTCAAGGAATATTAAATCAGGAAAATGAGACAAAGAATCAGTAAGTTGTGTGGCATAGGGAAAGCTGTTCAGATGAGTCAAATAGACACTTAAACAAATTTGAACCAACTTCAGTTTCTATCTCTTCAACTGATGCATGAAAGATAAGGATTTAAAATAGTTCTAATTCATTGAAACCAGTAAAGTTATCAAATATTAAGGTACTTAAAAGGTAACTACTGAGATCAAAGGTAGGTTTATTGCTGATGCCAAGACTGAGCTGAGCCTAAAGGCACAATTATGGTTTGGATAGTTATAGAGTAAAAACCAAATGAGTAAAGATAGAATTATATATCAAAGATCAAGGCATGTTCTGATAAAAATAAAAATAATAATAATAATAATAATAATACATAGGGTTATATACTAGAAAAGGTGGATCGGAGCAATAAGGGAACTGAAAGGTAAGCTCAGGATACCATGAAAGCTTTCTGAGCAGGAAACTTGGGTTCACTTAAGAATCTCTTTAACATATGATTATGGGACACATGCTATCTTATCTACAAAGCATTGTCTACATGGATATAAGATCTAACAAAAGTAGGCAATATTTGCTCCTTTCATTCAGGGAGATTTACAGTTGAGTAGAGAAAAAGCAAGATTGTGGATAAATAACATATAATCTATATTTTAGCCAAGTCACTCTGCCTTCAGAAAGTCAAGTGATACTGAAAACAAATCCTCATCAAAACTGAAAATAAAAAGTAGTGTGTCCCTTGCTGTTAAGATGAATTCTTGAGCAGGACAAGGTAGTACAATTTCCAATGTGCCTAGCTACTTCTAATTCCAATTAACTCACACCATTTGAATGTGCTGAATATTTTCTGTTTGTCCCTCCAAATCCACCTGGCTCTTCAGTCTGTTTGCCCTCCACCTATTCCACTGTAGCCTGTGACTTGGGAGTCTGATAGGAAGCTTCTGTACAATGACCTCCTATGCCTACTGATTTCTAGTTGTGCTGGTCAATGGATGCTGAAAAGATCAGACATGAAAGTAAAGCAAAACAATTTGTTTCTCCAGGTTCCTTTCTGATGGGTTGATGCATATTGACCACATTTACTTACTTACCGCTCCTATCAAGTGTCCAGGCTTTCCTTTCAGCTAGAGCTACTCTCTCTGGACTCCTTCTGGTAATTGTTCCCTCTCTCTATCCCTTTAAGCCTATATATCTGTACTACCCCTTTTTGGTTTTCCCTTTAAAAACTCTCTCCTCTGTTACCAAAGTCTTTCCTGAGAGGACCTCAACAGTTACAATGAAGAATAGATATTTCTTAAATATTCAAGACATAATAGTAAGTGTACTTCATGGCACACTATGTAACTTGAAGGCCAGGTAGCTCTGTTCTTAAAACCCTTTAAATTTATTATCTTCCTTCCCCTTTCAATCCCATATTCATTTCTTCAGTTAGGGTTCCAGCCATTTATTATATTGCTAAGCCCTTTTCATTTCTATAAATGCCCTTCCTTCCCTCTGAGTATATTTGCTTCAAATTTCAAGTCCCTATACATCGTTTGAATTAATGTAGCTATCTCTCAGCCTCATCCTTGACTTGGTCTGAGATTTTCTATAACTAAAATCACATCTCAGATATTTTTCTGTCTAAAGGCAATTCTCATTCTTACCTCTAGCTCTTCCCTTCTCTCCTGGCTCTCAGATATTACAGGAGTAAATAAAAGGAGGAGAATTTTCTCTCTGCTATTAGAAAGGTAGAGATAATGTAATATGAAAGAAGAGTAAATTGACAGCATCAGACTGTTTCTTCAAGATGGTGGCATTAAACTGGTGTGAGTTTTAAAAGATAAACATGATATGACCAAGTAAAATTAGGTAGGAAGAAATTCCAAGGAGCGATAAAAGAAAAAGCAAATACACAATAAAGAAAGTGTTACTTTCTATATTGTGAAAAGTAAAAGTTACTTTTCTCTTGTTGCTGGGACAAAACACCCAACACTCAAAGTTGCAGGGAGGAAGGTTTATTTGGCTCACAGTTTGTAGAGGTTTCAGTTCATAATCAGCTGGCTCTAAGGCAGGGTAGCATGGCAGAGAGACATTGTAGAGGAGAACCAATTCATGGTAAGAAGAAGGTAGCAAAGCAAGCAAGGGGACTTATCAGCTTTTTTTTTTCTGCCCCTCTATACTCTATCTAGGCTACTGGGCTTAGGGCAGTGCCAAACCAATAAGCTGACTGATTTAGTAATCATGCACGCTTAATCTCAGCATCACACACAATACATCCAGCCAACTCTGAAAAAGCCCCACTTACGACTGTATGAGGTTTTGAGAGAACATCTAGACACAAGCCATAATAGAAAGTATGACTCATGTGAGTAGTTCTATTTAACTCACATGTGATGAAAAAACTGGTGTTTGAGAACATTAATTTGACAGTAATATGCTGGATGGATGGATTCGAAGAAAGAAAAACTCAATGGAGGGAGATCAGGCTATTATAACAGTTTACATAAGAGCTGACTAAAGCTTATCCTAGAACAGGAGTATGGTAAAAGAAATAAAAGCACAAATAGGGGGGAAAAGAGGTTTTAAAAAATGAGCTAAAGTCTATGTTCTAAATTTGAAAATGGGTATAATATACTAAGATTAAAAGAAAGTTAGGGCCCGGGATTTAGCTCAGTGGTTCTGGCACCTGCCTCGCAAGCGCAAGGTCCCGAAGTTCGATCCCCGGTACGAAAAAAAAAAAAGAAAGAAAGTTTAAAATTTTTTTAAAGTTCCATACATATGTTCCTTGATTTACAATGGGGTTGTGTCCTGATCAACTCATCATAAACTGAACATATAGTAAGCTGGAAATCCCCTTAATACATCTAGCATAGCAAACACCATAGATTAGAAACACAGCACACCATAGAGTATTGGTTGTTTGCCCTCCTGATCACATGGCTGACGGCCCAACATGGAAAGAGAATAGCTTGGGGAATGATCAAAATTCAAAGTTGAATCATCCTAAATTTGTAATAAGATGTGTGTGTTTTGTGGTAGTCTGAATTGTATTGTGAATAACACAATATCGCAAATTGGGTAAATTACTTTTGAAAAGAGGTTTATTTTCACTCCCAGTTCTGGAAGTACAAGGTTGAGGAACCACATCTGGTCAGGGTCTTCTTCCCCTCAGTCCTGAGCTACCAGATGGCAAACAACATGTGTATATAGTTGGTCTCCCTTCCTCTCCTCATCACCAAGATCTAATCTTGGCAGCTCCAGCCTAAAGAACTTTTCTAATCCTAGATATCTGTCAATGGCCCCATCTCTAAACACCATAATCAGACCAAATTCTGAATACTTCACAATGGGATTAAATTTCAACATATAAAGGTTGGGGAGACACCTAAACCACAGCAGTGTGTGTATACATATATGTACGTTTAAATAAAATGCATGTGTGTATTTATATATAAAATAATTTGCACATACAGCACCATTTTCCTTTTAATATATTGACAGATTAATACTCCAAGACTGAAATGACTTGTGATCACTCAGCTAACTGGTAATAAAGCTTAGAATCAAAGATGATATTTAAAGCCTTCTATTCATCACAGATTTTAGTATTAGCATTATATACATTATGCTATAAGCCTGAGTTTGCATAGCTGGGTTAATTTGAGCTTATGAATTGTACAATAATCCTTTTCTTCATCATATAGTTATGAGGATGGGAGGAGAAAATGTATGTAAATAGTTTGGTATGGGGTATTATGGTTTATACCTCTAATGTCTGCCCAAAGCCTCATGTGTTTAGAAGGTGATTGGATCATATAGGCTCTATAGTTACCAGTAATTTCATCCATTTATTAGTTTAGTAGTTCAGGTGCTCTGAGAATTAGGGCCAGGTTGGAGGTGGGTTACTGGAGGTGTGACCTAGAAGGGTATATTCTCATCCCTGACTTCTCCCTTCACTTTCTGCTTCCTGCCTGCCATGTGGTAAGCAGCTGTCCCTCTACCAGGCCCTTCTGACATGCCATTTCTGCCTTGGAGCCAACAGACCATGCACTGAACCCACTGAAAACTACAAGCCAAAATAAACCTCTCCTCCTTTAGGTTGTGGGTGTCAGGTATTTTATCCCAGTGTTGGATAAGGTGACTAATACAGGGGTCTTATTACATACTAGTTGAAGGCAACAATAATACTAGATCAAGTGTATGCCCAGCACCACACCTGATATCACATAAGACAATACAAATTTGGTTAATGTTTTTATTAATGGACTAAATAACTGATTGGTAGGCTGATTGATTAATGTAGTTTCTCACCACCGTTGTAATTCCAGAAATTCATGTCTCTTTTCTCTGCCTCATTTCTAGTCTATGATTTTAAATTTGAATTAGTGTCTGTCTAGCATTCATCCAGTAGTGAATTCTAAAATAAGTGGTAATATTTTAGAAGAAGAGGAAGGCAACTCCAATACAGACACACAGAATCTATGTATTTAATCATACTGCTAACTTTTAAAGACTGTTAATTAAGGGAAAAAACCCTGCAGATTCAAAAGCTCCACTCTTCTGTACAATCAGATCTAAAACTCTTTTGATGTGTTTGACTACCTGACTCTATGCAGATTCATAGTTCTTTTTATAATGATAAATGGAGGAAAAGAAAGCAGAGTAGAATTCCTAATTACTGAATTCCTGAGTTTCACTTTTTTTCACAATTTCAACTGGATTTTTAGTCACTAGGTAGACCTAAAAATAAATCTAGAGTCTAAAGTGTAGATAGCATTCAGAAAAAAATCAACACAAATTGAATGAAGCTTGGACACTTCCCTACAAGTGACCAAAAAATAAGAGTAAATAAAGGACTTTGATGACTGAACACAAGGAATAGTTCAAAACACCATGCTTTTACCACAACAATTACCAAATTTCTCTTCTTATAATGACATTATTTGCTTTTTAGCCCACAGAAAATTTTCAGAAGGAGATATAAATGCTTGGGTTTTTTTGTTTGTTTTGCTTTTGTTTCTTGTTTCTTCAATAATGTACTCATGGTCATAGTTTGATGAATTGGGACATGCCTTCCCATTCCCCACATTTCCCCTTCCACTACCCTCATTCACATTGGTAAATAAAGTTTTCACTCCAGTCAAGTGAGTCAATAGAGGTAGAAATACTAATTTTGAGGTATATATGGCAACATTATTCTGGTGGGGGGAAAATAAGCATGCCTATAAAATGTTCTTGCACATGCCAAAAAGATAATATTACCACCCCCAAATAGGAGCTTACATTTGTTTAATGCTGTTTCTAAAGAAAGGGAAAAAAGAGCTTCACCTTTCATGGAAAACAACACAGCAGAAGAATAAAGTGAGAGGTTTTTTGTTTGTTTGCTTTTTGGTATTTCACCCTTTCAATGAAGTAGTAGGTCTTTTTTTTCTTTTCTTTTCAATTATTAATCTCTTTATCTCAAGAAGTCTTACTAAGGCTTTGTTAATTAGTCTGCTTGTTTGTATTTGTTTGTCTTTTTTGCAATATTAGAGATTGAACCCAGGGCCTTCACACTAAACTACATCCTCAGCCCATTTATTCATTTATTCATTTATTCATTTATTCATTTATTTATTTATTTTTGAGACAGGGTCTAAGTTTTCCAGACTGGGCTCAACTCATGATCTTCCTGCCTCATCTACTCAGAGTGCTGGGCTTACAGACTTGTACTTCCAGGCCCTGCTAAGTCTTACTGAGGTTTTAAGACTGAGAATATGAAATATCATGAAGTATGCTTCTCCACATTCGCCCCCTGCCCTGCAGCCCCAATCCTGGGTGTTCCTGGATGCCCTTTCAGTTTATAGTCATGCTGATGTTTCCTCTAGGGAAGAAAAAATGGTCTCCAAGTGGAGCAATAATCGAAAGGGAGAACATCTGTTTGAAACATGGAGCGATTTACTGGCTGACTTCAGGGTGCCGTGATTATAGCTGAAATCTTCAGTCTGGTTCTTCAGGTCTCAAAGGAGCACAAGGAAGAGAAAATTGACCTTTATGGCACCTGCTGGAACATAACCAGATTAGAATGTATATTATGTTTGTCATTTAGATGCAGGAAATTTGAGAACAAAAGCACCACTTAATAGCAAAAAAAGATATGGTTAAGAGGTAATTTACCAAAAAAGGAAAAAAAAAATCAGAAACTGCAAATCTGAGTATCACCAAGATAAATCCAACTTGAAATTTCTGCTGTGTGTCTGTCCATTCAAATTTTACTAACAAGCAAAGAAGCCTTTGGTTTCTGTATAGACTAATATAATTTTTTAAATTTTGGCTTTTTAAAACTTGTTTTTAAATTTTCATTGGTACATGTTTGCAGGTACTAATAATGATTACATTTGTCTTGTGGAGTTGGTACATGTATATAACACATCTTTAAAAAGGCCAGTACCTTGTCCTGTCAAATATATCTTCATTGAAGGAGGGTTAAAATGTACCCAGATTGGTGAAGGTCTAAAATTAGCTACATGTACATGAAACTACCACAGAATGGGAGAGAGAGTAAGGAGTTGAAATGTTGTTAGAACAGAAGCTAATTTAAAAGTGAAGAACATACCCATTTTCAAAGCATCATATTGGATTTTACAAAATATAAGTCATTATAAGTGAAGTGCTTGGGACTAATCCGGCAAAAAAAAAGAAAAACTAGACATACTAACTACCATTAGACTGTATCCACTGCACAGCTGAGGGCTGACCATATAGTTTAGAGCTAATTTCTCTAATGATTTTCAAATTGCTTCATAAAGTAAGACTGATAAAAAAGAAAGTAGATATGCTACACAATATACACACACTTGAATCATATGTAATATCTGCATATCAAGATTTTAAATAAAATCTAAACTGCTGTCAATAAAAATTCCACTTGACCTTATGGATTTGTGATCATATGGACCATTATAGAATACCATTTGAAATTGTTAAAGGAGAAAAGAAAACTATCTTACCTCTTTTGTCTTAAAAAAAAAAAAACCTAAAGAAACTACAAGCAGTTCTCTTCACAATTGATTTTAGAACTTCATTTGTTAAATTATGTCTTCCAACAAATGACTACATACGTTGAAGTCCAGGTTCACTCTGGAGCTACGACCATCAGTGTCTTTAAATAATTTATTCCTGGTTAATGATAACTTAACTGGTGGAACAAATCCCTACTTGCCAACAAATGCCTGTCAGGAAGTCAGACTTCTGATTATAAAAATTAGTGTTTGTTTAACACTGCTACGTTTACAAAGTAGTTTTTCCACAGGCAGTATTTTATTTAAATCTCCCCGCTACCTGATAATGTATTACCACCACTCTCCCTGGACAGAGGGAAGTAAAAAATGACCACATTATAAGCTTAGTATGGCAAACAACCTTCTGCAGAACCCTGGTACAACTCCACTTACTGTGATCTCTCCACAAGAGAGAGCCCAGAAAACAACCTGAAATGAAGAAATTAAAATAACCGAGGAGGTTTTGAGAGTTTCCTTTATCTGCATCAAGTGAATATTCTAATGTCCAAGCAATTTTCAGTAATGGGTCATAGTTAATACCTTGAGAGTTTTCAAGAAGGCAGAAAACCAAAAAACAGATATAAGAATAATAAAGTGTAGCAATCTGGTGGCAAATTTTGTTCTTCCCTAGGCCATTGTATTATCATGTAGTAGTATTTGCTAGGGCTGCCATAACAAAGGACCACAGATAGGGTGATTTGAATGGCAGAAAATTGTTTTCTCCTAGTTCTGAAGGCCAGAGGGCAAAGGGCTGCAGGACTGGTATCTTCTGAGGCCTCTCTCTTTGGCATGTGGATGCCCACCCTCCTGTTTCTTCATATCATCTTCCCTCTGAACATGTCTGCGTCCACATTTCCTCATTTTAAAAGGACACCCATCATCCTAGAGTCCACCCCAGTGACTTCATTCTAACTTAATTACTCTTTAAAGATCCTATTTCCAAAAGTAATCACATTTTAAAGCACTAGAGGTAAAACTTCAACATATGAACTTTGAGGACACCACAATTCCACCTTATCATATAACTCATAATCATTTACTGCATGCAGAGCTTGGAGCACTGACCTCTGTCTCAGTGGAACATCCACATATTTGTGTAAATAGAACAGGAAACTGGGGGCTGGGGATTTAGCTCAACGGTGGAGCACTTTCCTTGCAAGTGAAAGGTCCTGAGTTCAATTCCTGGTACTGGAAAAAAAAAAAAAAAGAGAAAAGAAAAAAAAAGAAACTGGGCTGGGGATTTAGCTCAGTTGTTTCGACACGATCCCCTGTACCAAAAAAAAAAACAAAAAAAAAAAAACAGGAAACTGGAAAATTAACTAAAAGTCTGAAACTTAAATCACAACCAGAAGAAATCACTCTATGTTCATGATCGTGTCTGCCATCATGAAAGTTAAATTTTCTGAGTGTAACCTTTTAGTAGGGAATTGTGTACTATGATTCAAAAAGAATGACACCTGAAATGGTTAAAATGCTTCCAATTTTCTGCTTTGTCAACTGCGAAGAAAATTAATTTGTGTGACATATTCCATTAATGGATAATAGGGTGTCACTATAATATTATTGGTACAAATTTTTTAAATGATCAAGAAAAGATAGTATATAAAGTATATACTTAAAAAGGGATACATAAATTTATGAGTTTGAGACTGTATTAAGGAAAAAATGTAAATAGTCACCAAGGAAAGGAATAAATAGCCTTAAATGCAAGATCTAATTGATCTTATAGTTCTTTGTGAAAATTAGTTTCTAAAATATTCTCTTTTTCTACCACAAACTTGAATTGCATATTACCTAAGTCACTAGTATAAGGTGGTATTACAAATTTATACTCATACTCTTTCTTAACAAATGTTTCTGGGAATTTTATGTTCAATAATATATATTCAAACTAAAAATTAAATATTATATAAATCAATGATCTGGCAAAACTAACAACTGTACCACTAAGTGTTTTAGCAACGTCTTGAAGTATATTCAAATTAGAAGTGATCATAAGAAAAAAAAAAAAAAAGACATGATCATAGGAATTTTCTATATAATTCCCTGATTATAAGTACATGCGTCTAGGTATATGTGTGTTTATACAATGTCCTCAGCTTTATTCTAAATCTTGTTATGCCTGCCACTGTGCTGATTCTTTTGACTACAGTCAAACATGGACTAATATCTTTGGAAACAGGTTAACAATTACCTTTTTCTTTTATTTGAAATGGTGGTTCAGAGCACATCAGCCTTGGAGCCCAAATGTGGACTCTATCTCACCAACTATATAACTTTCCACTGTGACAAAGGTAATGTATAATGATAGTGATAAAGTATCTTCTATTTGAAATGCACTGCATAATTCTTGCCTCCTATTATAAACAGATGTCATCTAAAAAAACAATTGCTCCTTTTGATGTTTATTTACAGTCTTCAGCCTTCACATGACAAAATGGTTCTTAACAATAATTAGTTTATTTGCCATAAATTTTTTCAACTAAAGTAACAGCATCACAATGAAAGAATGGCATTACATAAAAGGGGGGGAAAGCAGAAGCATGACTTGACCAACTACTTTTATTGGGCTTGAGTTGATACATTATCAAAGAAAATTATCATCAGGTTTATGATATCTATTAATTTTTAACCAGATGATTAATTTTAACTCATTGGCGTATCTTTGAACTGCTTATTTTGTGTTTGCACTCTTTTCTCTTTCCTTAGCTCTTGTTCCTTTTTTCATTTTTTAAAAATCAGAGTATATTCTCTTCCCTTTATCCATACTCCTTTTGTAAACCTAAGTCTTTAATTACTGTAATTCAATATATCCTCCATTCATAGCAATTATCAGGAGGAATACACCTCTCATATTTAAATATATCTGTGCATATAAAGTGACTGAAATAAAACTGACGTCTTAATACACCTAGTAGCAAATTATAATCAATATCCTACAATTGTGAAGAGCAAAAGGATTGCTCAGGCATAGGGTGAAGTCCAATATAGGAATGGCTTTATGGTGATCATTGATCAGAATAGCACTCCTGGAGAACCAGGGACAGAGATAAAAAGAATAACTTTAACTACCAATCTGCTCAGTGACCTTGAACAAATAAACAAGTTATCTTTTTTTTTCTTTCACATTGACAATTATTTTTTCTGCCTGTTGAATTGGACTACTGAACTGGAGGAATGCTTCGGTAATTTATTTCCACTAAATGAAACTTTATATAGCATGAATTTATGCTTAACTTTGTACTCTATGCAATATATTGCTACACAAACTACAGTTTTGAATAAGACTGATGAATTTCAGGGTGTTTATTACTTAGACAAACTGAGATCAAGCAGTTTAAGAAGCATCATCTACATACAAACATTATGATTACTAGGAATGCTCTTTTCCTACTCTTTCCTGAAGACTTATCAGGTACCAATTGTTATAGCCCTGTAACAGGGGTATGGATAATTGTGCATTTGGAATCCTACATTGCCATTCACTAAAATTCCTCCATAATTCCAGTGTTCTATCCTCAAGTTAAATCAGCTAAAATAAGAATGGTTTTTGAGGTAAATTAACAAGTGTAAGTTATTGCAGTCCTTTCAGAGGATCCAGTGATGCTAGGTGGCATGGCTTTAAAAGCATTAAATTTTGTCTTCAAATAGCATATTATATTTTCATTATTCTTTTAATGAAGTACATAGGCTTTTTTAAGTAGCACTTCTTTTTCTGTCTTCAACAGTTTCTCACTTACTAACTTATTCAATAAGTTATTTTTCAACTCTCCAAACCATTTTATATACTTATTCATCTTTCTCAAAAATGTTTGTATGGGAACATTTTGCTTTTTCCGCTAAATGTCCTCAGTTTCTCCCTCTTTTCATGTAGGCAAAGGAATTGAAAGTATTAAAATATAATTCACAAAATTTGTTTGGTGTCCTGGAACTCCTATTAAAAATCAAATCCCATTATCATGAGGTTAGCTGGAAAGAAATTGGCAAAGGACTCCAACAAAATTGGGCTGTTTTCTAGACATAAAGGCAGAGCATACTGTAACCCAAACCAGAGGAGACTACTTAGCTATTTCAGTCGGATAATCTGGGCCCTGCTTCTGGTCTCAGTAACTTTGGGAGCTGCTCTCTTTTACCCAGAGTTAGCTGCATTTAGGGATGGGTTGCATGATCACTACATACACATTTCATAATTCCTTTTTGCAGAAGACAAATGAATATCAACAGGTGCAGAATAATCAAATAATCACCCAGTACATGGCCTTTACAGTATACAGTTTTGATCAGATAGCACAAAATAAAAGCATCATTTTACACAATTTATAAAGGTGACCAGTAGCTTTCAACTTGAATTCCAGGAAGTGACAATGATCTGTTTCATTTCCAGGCAACAGCCTTCTTCCAATATCTAACATTTTGTTATGAAAAGTATCATCATTTTCTAATTTCCACAAGCAAATGTTTAACTTTAGAAAGTTTCTCACAAAGACAGCAATGTAGGTTCTATCTCTAGATGGAAGGTTTTATGTTACACTACTGGAACTGCTTCATTGATTAATAAGAAAAGGGGAAAAGAAACTATGCTGAATCCCACAAAGTATAATATAAGCCAGAAGAGAATTGTTAGTCTAAATTTTCAGTTCTTATGGGGTAAAAAACACACTGCACTACTCTTCTTACTCCGCAAAATTATGAAGCTTTAATCGGATACACAACACAGCCACCCAAGGCCATCTTGGGTGCCTCTGTTCATAGTGATTGCCAACAAATGCCGCCAAGTAAATAAATAACAATTAAGCATACCAGCACAGTTTGTGATAGCTAAAACTTGGAAACAGCCCAAATGCCCATCAACTGGAGACTGGATAAAGAAAATGTGGGTTTTTTAATAAAATGGAGTACTACTCAGCCATCAAAAATGAGAAATTAGAGACATTTATAGCTAAGTGAATGCACATTGAGGCAATACTCTTAAGTGAAATAAATAGGACACACATGTATAAATACGAAATAGATTCTTTGGTGTGAGAAACTGAAAGTGTAAATAAGGACTAAAATGTAGAATAGGTAATGAGAAATAGGAAGCAAAGGGGCAAAGGGGAAGGAAGTGGGAGGGCTAGGGGAAAGGATAGAAGGGAATGGGATTAATATGAGAAAATGGAAAAATAGGAACAAAATCTTTGTAAATAGGGAGGACTGGAGGGGTTGAAGGGAGGGCTGGGCAAGGGTGAAAAATAAGAACCAAGAGAGATTATGTAAAGGTGCAAATTTCCAATGATGAATGTCATTATATTGTATACCTAAAATGTACCAATGATTAGAATGAATAATCAAAAATGCAAAATAGGAAGAAAAGGTCCAAAGGGGTAGGGGTAGTGGGAGGGGCAGGGGAAAGGAAAGAAGGGAAAAGGAAAAATGCTGAGAAATGGAAAAAATGGAAATAAAGTCTTTGTAGATAGGGAAGGTGGGCTAGGAATGGGGAAAAAATAAGAACCAAGATGCATTATGTAAAGGTATAATTCCCAATGAGAAATGTAATTGTGTTGTGTACCTAAAATGTACCAATAAAAGAATTTAATTAAAAGAAAAAAAGAATGGCTAAAAACTGCCCTGATGAACTTCCAGATTTCATGTTGTGAAGAACCAGAAGTCACTGGCAAGACTTTAACTGTGTTTTCAGCTTCTCTAGAAGACATTTAGAAAGATGTGTATGGATGCGTGCATGCGTGTGTGTGTGTGTGGTTCACTGACACTCTCATGGCTCACAAAAAGCTTTTTCTTCAAAGTCAAAAAGTAACCATATTGAATACCCCTGGGTTCAAGACAACCATCTTAAGATCTCTCAGTTGAAAGTAATCGAAATCCACTCAAACCATCTCAAGTGATAGACAAATTTAGAAGAGGGATATAAGTTTACCTCAGAGTTGCAAAGTACATAAAGTATATTTAGGCCATGACCAAGAAATGAAAAACTCAAGGCAGTTTTGCCTCCCTCCACACTGGATACATTCTCTCTATTTTTAGAACATCTAAAATATAGTTACTTTTGTTGAAGAACTTTCAAGTAAGTTTAGTTTCCTGTCTCCAACTCTCCTTAATTTATAGGTAAGAATGTCCAATGCTACCTTGTTCAATCTCAGGTTCAGAGTTTAAATTATCAAGAGATTGAATCTGATTGTCCAAGTTTAGATCATATTCCATCTTGGTCCAATCAGATATTGGGGGGGGGTATGATATGCAAATGCCAGCAGGGCTAGGTGGGCTGGGATTAGTGAGAAAATTGCTTCCTCTGCTTGCAACCAAGCAACAATCTTTTAGATTACTGGTAATCTAAAAGTAAAGATTACATGTAATCTTTTAGACAGTAGATATCAATGATAAAATTTTACATTTAGAAAAAATTAATTTCTACACATTATATAAATTCTTTGTTTACTAAAGACACAAAATGAATGATAATCATAATAATTTTTATTTGAAGGTATACTTTTTTTTGGTACCGGGGATCAAACTCGGGTCCTTGCGCTTGTGCAGCAGGCGACGAAACCACTGAGCTAAATCCCCGGCCCTAAAGGTATACTTTTTAATAAAGGGAAGGTGATATTCAACTGTTAGAATACCATAACATTTTTAATTAGCTAAATAGAGAACATATTTGAAACTCAGGCATAAATTTAATAATTAAATTTTGAAATTCAAGATCTCCCAATAGAAACACAATGTTCATATTGAAAAATAATTTATAAACTATCATTCGAATTTTTCATCATATTTCAATTAAAAACTTAGGAAATCATATAAAAAGTATATTACTTCTCTAACTTAAGTCACCAAACTGTAACATTTTTTATAGAACACTACCTTCTCTTACAGTTGGTAAGCTCGGTACTTTCAGTATATAATCTCATATACACACAACCATTTTTACACGTGGGTATTTTTTAAACCATTTTATCAATAATAAATTTGAAATTCAGTAATACTGTATTTTGTCCAAAACACATAAGACAAACAGGTAGCAGTAGCAGGATTCTTGAATAAGAATCAGACAATATTTCAACTTACCCAAAAGTATCTTTGCAAAAATTTAAAGAATCTGACACTTTCTCAAGACAATGTTTCAACATCTGCTAGAAAATTGCCCTTACAAATATAGAAACCCGTGATGACTACAAATGCGAACAATACCACTCCCCGGAATTGTACAATGTAAAACCTGCACAACTTAATATGCCAGCTCCTTACCACAACAATACAGATGTTATTTGTCAATCTTCCTTTCTAAGTGGAGTGCTATTCATTAATGTCCCTGCCCTCTCCATCTCTCCACTTTGTCCCTATTTTATTACCTATGTAAGTGAAAATGTTTTAATCCACAGGTCCCATTGATGTTCCAATGATAAAAGACTTTGAAAGGAAAGACTTTGAAAGGACCATAGTTTTAATAAATCTCTACATATCATTCAGTCAATAAAATATTATGTGGTCCTAAAAAGTACATAGTTTTGGGCTGAAGGTGAGAGAGAAGGCCACATTCCAGGTTGTGACTCCGAAAATAACCCATTCCTGCCTCTGTTGCTAGCCTTGCACTGTGCAGTGGAGAATTCTCAGTTGTAATTTCTCAAAATCCGGGTTTGGATTCTTGGAGCAGCTGAATTGCTATTGCTCAGAACTCTATTTTTCAGCACTGGAGATTTGAAGCCTTCTGATCCTCAACAAGTTCTTGCTGTCCTCATAGTTTCCAGTCAAAGGAGTCAATCCTGTGAGGGTTCAAGCTGCTTGCAGGATGCATGCTTCTCTCACATCTTGCAAGATGTGCTCCTAAATGCCAAGTTATGTAAGTTGGTGTCATTTCTGCTCCACAAGTATCAAAAGAAGGAGCAGGTCACCATGAAAGAAATGCTGCATGTTCTGCCCCATGATTACTGTAACAACTTCCCTCTGAACTTTTGGGAACTCTGTGAGTCCATATATCTGGGCTTTGGCATTAAAATCATGAAAGTGAATCACTCTGGCAATACATATGATCTAGTCCCCATTTTGGGTCTTACATACCGTGGGATACTAGATGGCGATGATGAAAGAATCATTCTCAAAATCGACATCATTATATTCGTCCTGTCTCTAATCTTCATAGAGGGCAACTGTATCAGTGAGGAGGACCTAACTGAAAAAGTGAAAAGATGGGACATGTTAGCTCAGTCTGAGCGTATTCATTTTGAGGAAGCCTGGAAATTCATCACTGAGGATTTAGTACAGGAAGAGTACCCGATGTACCGGCAGATTCCTAACAGTGATTCTGCTCGCTATGAGTTCCTGTGGGGTCCAAGGGCCCACGCTGAAACCAGCAAGATGAAACTCCTAGTTCATATGGCCCATCTTAATGGAACAGATCTCAAGTCTTACCCAGAACCATATGAAGAGGCTTTGGAAGCGGAACTATGTATAGAACCAGGGTTCCTGAGAAACGGGATATTGCACAAAGGTGTCAGTGAATTTGTTTTCCCCAGAGAAGAAATGAGGCCCATTTTCAGTCTCTGTGGAGAGCAGGCAGTTTTCTAAGTAGTGAAGGGCCAGGGGAGGGGTAAAATACCACACATAGCACCTTGCTGTCTCTTCTACTTGGGTTACTTGGAAATGGACAGAAGTTTTCTTTATGGTTTTTTGAAGTATTACTCCTTTTGGGGGGAGACTGAAGTAGCTTGCATATTTATTGAATGGTATTGATCTCCTGTGTATTTTTAGTTTTGTGATGTTGATATTTGTGTTCTCTGATGGGAATGTGATTTTGTGTGACATTGATCACAAATGGAGTGCCTTTTCCATTCAAATATAACAGTCTTTCCTGTTTTTTATCACACAAACAGAAAAACTATTCAATTTATTAATGATAAAATGGGAGTGGAATAGGAATTTCTTGGAAAATTGTAAGTTTACATCATGTTAGAGGGACCCTCGAAAAAGTGATAAGGATGAAAATCAAATATTGGCTGCATCTTATTTCTTTTCCCCTGTTGATCTATACTATTAAACTTATATTTATTGCATACCTGAAAAAAAAGTGCATAGTTTATGGCCCACTGTCACTCTGTGACCTCCTTTATTTTTTAAAAAATCTTAGTGGCAAACAAGAGGCATCTCTCTGCATCAACAGAGTTTCCATTTTATTGCTTCCCAGTTGGATGGAGTGAGTGTGACATGGTTCAGAAGACCTGTTTGGAAGACTTCACCACACGCATTAATTACTTGCTTATTGCCCCCGTGCCTGCAAGGCTGACCTTTTTTTCCAGAATGATGGCTTTGCCACCTAATCTTCCATTAGACCAGTGCCAAGAGGAAGAAGAGGAACAATGAGTCAGAATCTCCAGGGAAGCATGTGTCATCAGGAATAGTATAATGGATCAATAGGATTAGACAACATTACATGTGGAGGAGGAAGAAGGAAACTCTATTTTTGTGGTATAAATGACAGAAAGTAAAATCTTACATATGTAGAACAATTGACCAGACATCTTACTCTGAGTTCACAGGTACTGTTTCAGTGAACAGCATCTTATTTGACTCCATCATTTCATTCAGGACATAAGAGGAGAGGTGGGACCACAGAATTACTGTCTGACCTTGGCTTTAAACTCAATTAATTGGCTTTAAATTCACTCATTTGGCAACTGTCAAAGGCACCTAAAATTTTGGCTCTGGCACAGTAGCAAATATGTGTGGGAAAACAGCAAGAGATCTACAGTAATGGCCTTGAAATACGTCTTCTGTAGATTTTTCCCAATATCCATATTTATATTATATTTCTAACAGCCATATGAGTATCAATTTTAAATACTGTTTCTGTGTTACTGAACAACACAGTAACCTATTTGATGTTCATGTTATAATAACTCTATTTACATGCTCATGACAACAATCCCTACTCCTAAGCACACCAGCAAAGCTCAGGGGCATAGTCTCTAGGACAGTCCATGAGTGTATATATGTGTGTGCGTGTGTGCATGTGTGTATGTACATCTTTCTAGAATATTCTTAAATGGCTATGCATGTTCAATAGTTGCATACAGTAATAGAATCAAGATAATATCTGAAGAATTGACTACATGAAGTAGGAATACAAGAATCCTAGAGATACAAAATATTCTATCATAGAAAGTCATGATCCACAATACTGTTGACAATACCAGCACAAATCAAAGAAGAGGGCCTGAAAGAGGCCTTCATGAGTCTGTAGAAAGAGGGCCCACACAGGGGTAGACAGTAGCAGCAGTTGTGTTAGGCCAAAAGACTTCATTTCCCTGCTGGTAATTGCCATCTACCAGCCATTAATTCTATGAGGCATAAAATAATGATATTTGGGATACTGGATAACAAAATTAGGGGCAAATCCATGGAGGAAAAATCCTATAAGTGCACCTAAATAGACCATGAATGTTATTTTCAACTACATGCTAGCCTGTCAATACAGTATTGTTTTAGTAAGGATAATATGAGGAGTAAGTAGAAGAGACATATTAAATAATTGGTCTATGGATTGAAGAATTCCACGACCATTTTATGCTTAATGGATCCATAAATAAATCCCAGTACATTGTCTCTGTCTCAATTACTTTTCAAGATAATATATAGGTAGTTGAAGATAGTTTATGTTAAAGAATTATAAGAACACTCACATCAAACAAATAGGAAAATAAAACCAACAGCTCCTAAGAAAATACACATCAGGATAAAAGTTTCCATCTAGGGCTGGGGATTTACCTCAGTGGTTCTGTCACCTGCCTCACAAGTGCAAGGACCTGAGTTCAATCCCTGGTACAAAAAAAAAAAAAGTTTACATCTAGATCTAGTAGATGCTAGAAATGTTTTAGAAAAATAACTAAGTGGAAAATTATTTTATGTCATCCCACGCTCCTATAGCAGAGAAGCTGAGTCCCAGCACCAGGAACAAAGCTCCCCCGCCACAATCCCACGCTCCTAGGGCACAGAAGGTGAGCTGCGTGGGCGCCAGAAGCAGCCCCCCACACACACCGTGGAAATGAGAAGACATGTAAACAAGCCTCAAAAACAGACTTCCAAATCACCTACAGCAACCCCAAAGGGAAA
>NW_004624752.1:18480342-18532535 GCF_000247695.1 Heterocephalus glaber
TTAGGTTTTGAGTCTCTAATGACTCTGAGGCTATCTCATTTTCATTATACCAGGAAGGACCACTGACTAGATCAATAACAACACCTTAGCCCAAGTGATACAATCAGCAACACCATAGCATCAAGCACAGCTTAGAAAATGACAGTTTGTGGTACTTATTAATCTATCACCTTTAACTGTGTGAATTAAATCAAAATCGAGGACCAACCCAACATATGTTTATAGTGAATAAGCTCTTTAATATAGCAACTTTACCCTTTGGGATAGGGAGTTAGAAGGAGTTGGGGAGGGAGGGATAGATAGACAGAAGGATAGGGGAAGGTTAGCAGTGAGGGCAGAAGACACAGGGGAGAGAAGGAAAAAGAGAATAAAAGAAAAATAAAGAAGAAATCCGAATTAGGGCCAGAACAGGAACAAAAAGTGAGATGAAGAGCAATGTGGGATAGAAAGAGACTGAGTGTGAGAGAGAGAGAAAGGAAAGAGAAAAGAAAGAAGAGAAAAACAAAAATTTGCAAAGAGTAGGAAAAAAATTTAAAATAAGAGCAAAAAAAACACCAATAATTATAATTTTGGAAATAAAAAATAAAAATGAAAATGAAGGGCCTCCTTCAGGGTATGTCTCTGCTGTCACAATAGACAATGTGGGCAGCAGTGTGCAGATATAAGTCAATGAGTCTCAGCAAGCCAGTTGCAGACCCATGATATTCAGGCAGATTTCTGGCTACAAGACCCAAGTTGAGCTCCCTGTCCTCCTGCAGAGTTGAACTCTGCAAGGTTGTACTGCAGGCTCCAGCTGCCCTTCCCCTGAAGATAGTCCAGGTTCTGATGGGACATGATGATCCCTCCAACTTACCCAGTATGGTGGTCTGGTGGTCTGGTGTCCCCTGTGTCTTTGTAGTGTGGAACCAGTTAGTGGTATAGCCAAGAGGCCAGAGGAGAGGGGGTGGGGGTGGTGTACTGCAGGCTCCCCTGCCACTAAGTGGATTGCTGCCATGGGCAAGGCCAGTGGCGAGGGGTCCTCGCCTTCTGGCTGGTCCCCACCATTGTGCTTGACACGGGCTGGATGGGGCAGGGCTCCCTGCAACCCAGGGCCTCTCTCTGGGGCCCCACTGATGTGCTTGGTGCGGGCTGGATCTCCATTATTTCTTATGGGGAAATTCGCTTTAAAATGCAAGTGCTTTGGATTGCAAGCACATTTCTGGAATGAATTATGCTCACAAACCAAGGTTTTAGTGTAGTTTTAAAAGTACATTGTTGAATTTCCCATTTACTCTTAAAAGTAAGTTAAAAAAAGATCTTTGTAGAATGTCCATTGCAACATGATACCTCTCTGACTGATAGAAAACAGCCAAATTAATAAGAGGAAGCTAAATAGGGGTATTCTTTACTGGGTATTGACCACTTATTGTTGGCAAGCAGGTGAACCCTATCTAAGAGATACAGAAAAAAGAGAATTATGTTTGCTCTTCAATAAGTAAAACGAGGGAATGGGTGGAAGATGGTTTAAAACAACAACAAAAAAATGTAACTAAATCATGGTCTGAGCTCACCAGTCCTTCTGTGTAGAGCTCAGGATGTGTCTTAAGACTTTACATACATGAAAAGCAAGCCTGGGACAAGCACTAACTGCTAATTGGGAGTGGAGTGGCTGTCTCACTCTGGGAGAGCAGATGGCCATGTGCCCATTAACATAAACAACACATTCCAGGGATCAAAACTCTGTAGCTTCCCACGAGGAGGATCTGACCCCACTGACCCCTAGCTGATCTGCAGAGGTTACACAGACACCAAAGGTGCAAGGAGTGTACAGACATCTCCTTCAGCACAGTTTAACTCAGCAAACACTAATTGAATACCTTATATTAAAAATCATCACAATAGAGAAAGGGCCCTGAGAATAATAAAATGAATACTCTCTGTCTCCCTATTTTTTTGGAATTATTGTTCTTAGACTAGAATTCGAACTGAGAAAAAGGACTTGCTCATTATTATTTATATAGATATGATGGGGAAAATGCAATATATGAATCTACTGAACATTTAAATCAAGCATTATAACCATTTCTGAGTGCTTTCTAGTAACTGTGACTTCAACTCCGACCACTGCCGGCCCCTCAGTCTCACCCAAGATCACTTTTTAATCTGAGGTGGCTAAATCCGAATGTCAATCTGTTCCTGGCCTTCTCCATTCCCATCCATTTCCCTTGTCTTTCTTCCCTCCGTGTCTATTAGAATTTTGCCATGGGTTTGCATGTCCAAAGTAACCTCTAAGGAAGCCATTGATAAGCATCATAATCACTACAGTTCCCTGAACTTCCGGAATGTGTGTTTTAAAAGACATCCAAACCCACATTCAGTGCAGATGTCTTCCTGACATCACCTGCTTTCTCACTTGAAGACAGAAATCCCTCCATCTGCTTCACAATAAACTCTACCTATACTTCTGTATGGCTGGCTCTAAGTCTTGACTGAATTCTTTCATCACAAGGACAAGGGACCGAGGTGGTGCAAGGGCTGGTTCCTCAGGACCCAGTTTCTTGGTGACACGGTGACTCATTTTGAGAGGGTGATGTATGAGACTGTCAGACTGATTTTACTCTTAACCTCATGTTTCTTTCCCACCCCGCCACTGTCACACTGATGACTGTTAAAATGTTCCCAAAGACAGAATAGGAAAACAAAGACAAGAGCCAGAGGATCAGAAATGTCCAAATGAACAAATAGTGCACATATTTGAGAAAAACTGTATTGGGTTAGTTTATAAATATTTGAGTATTATGAAAATCTCCAGAGGGGGAAAAAGAGATAACCTTTGACCGTAAGAATGAGCTACTCTGTTCATGATGTCATTCGCCACTTGTTACAGCTTTTAAGATTAACGCCTTCCTCTCTAGGTTAATTTTACTCAGGAATAAACACAAATGTGTTTACCTGTGAATGAAACGGAGGTCAAAAACATCAGATGACATCAAGCTTAAAATCCAAGCAGGTAAAACATTGTCAAACTCATTTTTAAAGAAGACAAAACATTCCGTTCATATTTTTGTTCATTTTAAAAGTTGTTCTTGCTAACAAAGGAATGAACGCATTTGCTAATTTATATGTTTTTGGTATGGAAAATCTAACTACACTAGAGACTTTATAATAACTAATAGTTAACTACCAATTCCTAAGCCCTTAGTTACCACCACTTCTGCCCATTAAGCTTTTCAAATTGGCTCTAGAAACTGCATGGTCTGGGACAGGGATCAGGAGTCAGCTGCCTGCTTTTAGTGTATTTTTCTCAGCATCATCATAAAACAATTACTCACTGATTCCTGCTGGGTGCTTTAAAAGTCTACCTCACTTCATCCTCATAAGAACTTTATCAATCAGATATTATTATCCTCAATTCAAGGAACACCGAGATTTAACAAGATGAAGAAATTGCCCTAAAGTCTTACACATAATAAATTGTAGAGTTACATCCAGGATTTGAAACTGGATGTGTCTAATTACAAATCAGATAACACCCTGTTGCTGTCATGATGGAATATGACAGCAAAACTCCTTAAATGGCTCAAAAGCAACAGGATTTTGTTGTAAGGTGAAAATGTGTGAATATTATCAAGGATGCGAAATTATTGAATATGTTTATCTTGATGATTGGTGAAGAAAGGAAAAAATGTTTCTCTTATTTTGAAGCTGTTGAAATGATAAAGCATTTTAGAGTTTACAAAGAACTTCTCCATTTGAACATAACCTAAGAAAGCAAGCCAAGAATTGTTACTCTCATTTTTCAGAAAAAGAAGTTGAGTCTCCAAAGGGCTGGATGGTTTGGCCAATGCCACACAATTAGGACACAATGGAATAAGAGCTGGAGCTTGAGTTCTTCCAGTCCAGGTTAAGAAAGTTTAGGAAGTTCATGTTTATGGACAATGAAAGGACTTTGCTCCATGATTGCTTACAAAAAAAACCCCACTATGAATCAACTTGAAATGTCCACTGGGGCACTCTTTCAGCAAGTTTGGCACAGTGATACTATCAGAAAGTGCCAGAAAATTATTCTACTTCATGCTATGTGACACAACGTGACTATAAAGAGTATGAAACTAGAAGATGGGGTATTCATAAGTAATAAAAAAAACAAAATCCATGTACAAGTAAAAGAGCTTGATCAGAATTTGGGGCCGACCTTGCCTAAGCATTCTCAGGAGTCTCCTTTCATATGCCAACTTCTTTAGCATAAATTATCTTCTAGAATGATCTAGATACATCTTAAACGTTATTGTTACAAATCATAAATCAAATTCACTGAAACTCTGATGTATCTTGCTGAGGTTTTAAAAATTCTAATTCATTTTTTAAATGGTTGCACTAACTTGTATAATTTAGGATGTGATTGATGAGAAACAAAATTTAAACAGAAATGGAGTAATAATGTTAATCCACATAATGAGAGGAAGATAATGAGTCTTACAATGATAATGCACACTTAAAATTAGTAGTTTTTCTTTCATTTTGTTTTGCACAGATACTGATTTAAAATCTCTCAATTATTAGATTATAGTCACCTCTAAACCAAGTCAATAAATGCAGGGCTGACTAGATTTTACTTATACATTTTACTGTATATTTTCTACTCAACTATTGGTTAAAACCTAGAAGTATAAGATTTACTGAACTACAATGGAAAGCCTAAAGTTAGGAAAAAGTATAAAAATAATGATAATTTTCAAAAGGAAAGAAATGGATTGATTTGTTCTTGACACAAAGGAAGCACTCTTAGGTTAGAAAGATATAAGGAAGTGTCTGATTGTTGAGATAAAAGAGAAAAAATATTCTGGGAGAAGTATGTTTGATAAACATACTTGAGTGAAATCCTGTCTTCTTTATGACAGAAACACTTGGTGACCCAACAAATCTTCACTAAAACTAAAAATGTTACAACAAACTTAACATGAACATTCTTTTCTGAATTCCACTGGAAGTTCCCCCCAAAGCTGAAAAAGAATCAGCCCAGGAAGGAGAAGAAACAAAAATTTGGTAATATCTTGGTAAAATTTTGTAGGCAAGTGGATCCCAGTTCAAGAATCACTGCTTACAGAGCAGCTTTGTGCAGAAACAAAAACAGAAACTTGAGAATAATAAAATGTTCAAGCTGTAATCCCAGGTGAGGTGTGATGAATGTAAGAGCCTTCAAGCATCATTTATAGGTACCAGCCAGACCCAGCATCCTAGGATATTCTGGAAATTGCATAGGCCCTAATCTCAATCACTACATCAAGGTGGATTGAAGACCAATACTGAGAGTTGTTCATTGACAATGTTTGTTTTGGTGCATTTGGGGATGGAAGAGATGCTAGAGCACCCACCAAAAGGAAGAATAGAAGACAAGAGTCAAACTTTAATCAAAAGCTTAAATGGCTACAACTGGGTTGAATAGGTTCAGAATTTCTCAAATGACTTACTTATATTTCTGCTGCCATTCAAATAAACATTTAAATTATTCATCTGGTTGCTATATTTTAAAATCTGCCTATTAAAGAAGGAACCAAGACAATATAAAATGAAAACAATTCTTCAACTAGTTTTAATTAAAAAAAATTATGAGCTACTTCATACCAGGAATCTGTCTCTGGTATTTGCACTTCATCAAAAGTTTTCTATTGTTTGTTCCAACTCCAGCATACTGATGTCTTTTTCTACATGTCTAACTTCTGGCAGTTTCACCCCAATATTGCTCTGTGTCAAGAACAGTTACAATTTTCATAAGATATTTATTTTTTTATGAGAAAAAATGAGAGAAATATTACTATCAGCAAAACAGTCAACAGTTTCATTTGATCATTGATTTCAAGGATAAAGAATCCTGACTATGGGTGACTGTTTTCCAAATTGTAGGTGAAAATTGTGCCAACTATTACTGAGTACCACAGAGCCACCAAATATCATTTACATCTAAAGTACAGATTTCCATATTGTTTATGATGGCATACAATAAATATAGTTAATTTTAAAGTTATTAAATAGTAATGAAATCTTTTTCTAACATCTCTAGAAATTTCTTTCTCTCTCTCTCTCTCTCTCTCTCTCTCTCTCTCTCTCTCTCTCTCTCTCTCTTTCTTTCTTTCCTTTCTTCCTGAAGTTCTAGAAATCAAACCCAGGGCCTTGCACGTGGTAGGCAAGTACTCTGCCATTGAGCTACATCCTCAGCCCTGAATTTATTTTAGAGTCTTTCTCCTTTCTTTATAAGTACATTTGAAGCACTTTATTAATTTTACTCTACTCAAAGTCAGTTGCTTAAAACTCCCTAGGGGAACCCAATTCCAATCATTTCCACAGTCTTTAAAGTATCAAAATATTTGCTTATCCCAGATTTATCTATTAGGATACTATAGGAAATTATGAAAATATGGAATCAAAATTGCAATTTAATAGCTAACATGCCATCTCCTTCCACTGGATAGAACTAATAAATTAATGGTTGTGCCTAAAGTTGTGTTTATATAGGCAAGTGACATTGAGACCTAAATCATTCAATTTTACATTTTACCTTCATCTCTAATTTTTTCATAGAAGAAAAGCATCACATGACTTGTCAGTTTGACTAACTTTGCTGCAAAACTCCTCACTCTCAGGCTGTTCTGAGTGTGACATATAAAATAACAGTAATGTTTTTAAACTCTTACTTATCTATCTTACTAGAATTGTTTAAACCAAGTTTAAGATAGAGTTTTTTAATAATTTGGAAGAACTGAAACTACTATAGCAAAAAAATGTATCATTGTTACTTCAAAGTCATGATTCCCAAATTCTTTCTTTAGTCAAATCTCTGAATAAGGAAAGTAGGTCCAAATACTCAAACACTGCCCTTCATATCTTAAGAGATATGAATAATGTAATGAATGCTTTTGCATTAAATGATTAAAAAGACCCATCAAAATAGAATTGATTCCTTTACGTGGTAAAATGTAGAACAAAAGTCTGAATTCAAACCCTAAAGTCAGCCTAAGCCACTGTAAGACATTAGCCAGTTCCTTAGCCTCTCTTAGCTTCCATCTCCTGGTCTTTAAAATGGAGGTAATTATCACACTTATGATTTAGAGTTATTTGTAGGATTAAGAAATCCTTAATAATTATGTTAGCTATTTTTATATAGCACTACACATGAGTTTAATGAAGTTATTAATGACACATTTAAATTATGGAAGTCTATGAAACTGTGTTCAAAGGCAAACTTTCATGTCAGTAATTTAAGTAAAATTATTGAGTCAATCATATACTTGTTCTTTAATATGCTCCTTAATAACCAAAACTGACACTAAAATTTAAATTCTGGAGCAGATGAAGATTGAATAGGTCTGAAGAGGACTGTAGATACTATTTCATATGATCTCCATGTGTTGCCATCTATTAGAGAACCAATACCTTAAAGGGTAAAGTGACTTCTAAAAGTAACAGGGCTCAGGTCCAGCCACCAAATTTAACAAAAGCCAAGGAGCCCAAATCGTAGTTTAGTACCTTTTTCAAACCTCAGGCCTTCTCCTAACATCAGAAGATTTTCACATCATGGTCACTTGTTCAATATGTATGACAAATACAGACACATAAGACATACTGGAAAGTATGATGAGACTAAAAGGTGAATATGAACTAGTACATTTAGTCTCTAGGAAACAGACACCATAAAAACAAATTTCAGTGGTGCAAATAATGTAGAATATGTTGCACTATTTCTCTTCAAATTACTTTCATCGTCTCTTACTTTATTCTTAAATAAAACCGATAAAGTAGAAAGGTACATCTTATTAACTGCATTTTAAGAGGAAACTGAGAGCCATAGAAGTGTAATTTCCTATCTATCAAGGAGCAAGACAAAACCCTTAAGCCTTGTGTTCAAAAGTTTCTCCCATTCTTCTTGGTATTATGATGGTGTTTTAAGCCATGAAATTGACACCCTCCATCTTCCACTAATAAAGGTGAAATGTATTAAAAATAGAACCATCCAAATGAATGTATATTTTGATGTACATAAAATTAAACATGCATCCTTAGACAGATGTTATCCAGAGTTGGACCTCAGAGAAAAGTTCATAGTTATTGTTAGCTTTATATTAATTTAGAATATAAATTGGTAAAACTTTTACTTCCTACAAGCATGCTTCAAAGTAAATTTAAGGTTACAATCAAGTAGGAATAAAAAGATTAAAAATCTTTTTAAAATGTAATAAAGTATCTAATATTCATCAATTGTCTTTTAAAACCCAAAAAGCCTTTCACATTGAAATGTAAGTTATAGAAAATATCTTGCAGATAAATCATAAGATTTTGAGTTGAATTTTAACAATTCCTTTGTTTTGAAATGTCTCTTTAAAGATACGCTGAAGTGTTGCTAACCAGAGTAAAAGAACTCCTCCCGACTGTACTTTAACACCAGGATAGTGCTCTATTGATGTAACAGCATTATCTCTACCCACCCTGGGCAGATAATGCCTTTCCCAAGGCACTAGGGCAATAAAGATTTACCTAAGCCATGTTTCAAGACTGTAAATCTTCTCAGAAAAGCAATTTACCCCCTTTCCATGTGTATTCCTAGGGTTAGGAGCAAGCAAGGGAGTCCTAAGCATAGGGCAACTTCAGGGTTTGGTGTTCAGCTCATTGCTTTGAGCCATAGATAGTAGCAAAGTGAGTTTTTCAAGCCCTCATGGGGAGCTGACTGGAGTTGTGCCTGGCATTTGTTGAAAGGCAGGTGATGTGACCATGGCAGGGAAGGGCGAGAGTGACGGAGATTATGAGATCAATTAGATTAATTAGACTCCGGCTCAAGGTTTTAGGAGATGACCAGCACAATAAACAGGATGGCATCTTAAAATTGGCAGATCAGAATTTTTAATCCTCTTCCTCAATTTATTTACCACCTGCCTGACTTTAAGCAAGTAAGTTACCTTCTCCATTTAAGCCTATTAAACACAACCTTAGGAAGGGTTATATTTATGCCTCAATTTCCTCATCTAGGAAAGGAGATAGTGTCTCTTAGAGTTGCTGTAGATTAAATGAGTTAAGATATGGAAAGCCTACAGAGTAGCCCTGGCAGATATTAAGACCTGCTTAAGTGTTGCTTATTTCTATAAATGTCTTTCTGAGCCTGTTTCTTCATCTGGTAAATGTGAATAACAGAACTCCAGAGTGGTCTGGAGAATTATGTAAAAACAGATAACTTGCTCAATGAAGTCTGATTTTTTTGTTATAGTTATTACTTTTGTTGTTAGTTTTCTCCATCCATGTTAGTTATTTGTGTCTGAAAACAACGACCTGGTTCATTCTCCAGATACAGGATGACAACCTATGAAAGAAGCCTGGAGTTTAACCTCAAAGTTCCCTAAGTAGCAAAAGATACTCTTCCCAGATGAAGTAATCATCTATGTTAATTTAGGTTAAAAGAGTCCTTCACACAGGTGATAAGACTACTAAATTCAATATCAAAAATTCACTTGGATTATTCAGTTTAAGATCGCTAAGCATAAATTGAATTCTATGGAACACCTCTGTGTTTTAAACTCTTTGCCATGTTGCTGCAACCTGCATGCATGATGAACAGCTTCCCAGAGTCAAGGTTAAACCCACACTGTAGTCTCCATTAAGGGGTGAAGACATTCTTCAAGTTAGATAAACAGAAATGAAGAGAGATAGGTCTACAGATTTTGCTGTTCATAGTTCTACATGAGGCAGTCTTCTGACACATTTTTGTTTTTCTTTAACCCAGCCAGTGAGTCACAACACCCCAGGGTAGTTGTTGAACACTACAGGAGTGGGGCCTACAGACCCTTTCAGCAGCAAATGGTTCTATGAAGACAGATCTCCACTCCTTCAGCACCCCATAAAGAACTGTGGAAAATGAGGCAGGAGACTGGGGAGTAGCAGGCTGACTGGGGAAGTAGGCATGAGGTGTTAATTACAAAATCCCAGGACACGTGGAGAAAGAACAGTTCCCAAAGGCCTGCGTGTGGACTTCTCAGGAGAACTCGAGCAGTTTTGGATAGGACAGCCCAGACCCGAGGTCAGCCTGCAGACTGGGTGGTACAAAAAGGACAGTCACCACTGATCTCTGGGATATTGTGTTTGTCTCAAGTAATTCTCTCTCGTACTGTAGAGCACTTTTTCTCATACGTTATTTGGTGCAAACTCCCTCTGCAGAGCACGTTTCTTTTCCTACCTTTAATAAATGTGAAACCTCACTACCTTTTGCACTTGTCTTGACCAATTCTTTGCTTGGGACAGAAAGAACCTAGAAACCACCTCTAAAAGGAGACTGCAGCACCCCAAAACCAGTAACACTAATGGCAGCAATGAAGTACTGTGACCACAGAGCTGACCAGCATTGTAGGATTCAGACTAGGGGTAGATAAATGAGGCACTTACTTGGGTCCTTGTGCACAGAAAACCTCAATAACCAAGATAAATAACATTGTAGTGCCAAGTTAAAAACATCAAAACTGATGCAAAGAATTCATGACGAACAAAATGTCAAAAGTGTTAAAGTCAGTAAACTAGCTTTTTATGGCTGTTATAAGAAATTATTTTAAATTTAATTATGTAAGATAACACAGCTTTGTTCTGTTACCAGTTGAGGATACCAGTAAGACATGGATGTCATGGGACTGAAAATAAGATGTCAGCAGGGATGTCAAGGAAACTGAGAGAGGGTCCATTTCCAGGCCTTGGCCAGCATCCAGAGGTTGCCTACATTTCTTTGCCGGGGCTCCCTTTCTTCACCTTCAAAGCTAGCAACAGCAGAAAGAGTCTTTCACCTGTGGAATTACTGTGACCTCCTGCCTACCTCTCCTACTTTTAAGAACTTTTTTTTATGATTACATTATACCCACCCACATAATCCAATTTAATCTCCCCATATCAATGCCTTTACTCAATCACATCTGCAAAGCCTATTTTTCCATTCAAGACAGTATGCTCACAGGGACTGAAGATTGGGTCTTGGACACCTTTGGAAGCCATTATTTTACCTACACCTGACAGGATCCAACCCAGAGTACATGTGACCTGGCCTCACTCACCTCACCCCAATCCTGGCCTGCTGTCTTGTTAATCTACAAATTGAAGTCATGTTACCCCTGAGTTTTCTTGATTGGTAGCACTTTGTTCAAGACACCATTAAAAAAATCTAGAGATATTACCAGACAAAACTGTTTGAAAGCGGCCCAGAAGTATACAAGTCATCAGGAAATTATAAAACAAGCCCAATCAATAATTCTGCTTATGTACAAAAGGAGAAGTGTCTCAGTACTTGGAAGCTGTTGAAAAGCTAAAACTCATCTCCAAAGCATCAGTGACATAGTCTATTATTCTAAAATTTCTACTCTATTATTTTTATTTTATTCATGATTTAAGTGCTGTGAACATTTCACTTGAATATACATCTTGTGTCTGTGTGCTAAAGACTTACCATCAATTTTTAGCTGAGTTAAAGCACAGTATCTTTCTCCCAAAGGACCCTGGGTACTCAAGGCTTGCTTTCTGCTCACACTAAGTCAGACCTGGTGCTACCAGGGCCAGCGAGTCTAAGTAAGCATACAGGAGCCTTCTCTAGACCTTAAGTGGGGCTTTTCCATCTTGATCTTTCCATGAGTTTTTGGGTTCCTGAGTGCAGGACTATTTTATTTATCATTTGGCACAAAATATGTCAGACATCTTTGTGATATTATTAAATTATTTCAAAATAACCCAGAGAATGATTACAAATAGTCTCCTTTTCTGGTGTTCCATACAGGTAAAGTGACTTGCCCAAAGTGAGCCAAGACATGAGCCCAGTTCTGTCATACACTAAAGCCCCTTCCCTTTCCACGCACCCCTCCAAGGACATCACTAGTGGTAGGATCACTGAAGCATGTGGAGGTCAAGATATAACCTGAAATCAGGAGATAGCTCCTTAGGTTCCAGAACATTTGCCTATTTAAAGAGAATAAGAAATACACTGTTCAGGACACAAAACATTGAAATTACTTTCCATGAAAAATGTCTGCTAACAAAAGCAAGTGTTAAAACTATATTAGAAAACTGAGCAGCCCAATTCCTGACGATATATTAACTACGCAATTTCTGATCAAAGGAAAGAAATTTCACTTGCTATCAAAGCACTCGGGGAAGCTGAGAGAAAGACATCTGCATCATTAATAGTATCCTTGCCAGGAGGGCCAATTAAATTAAGACAATCTCCTTTCCCCTGATAGATTTGGTTCCAAATACATTATGCAAGTTATACTTAGAAAATTTACTGCTAGGAGGCCATTGATACTCATTAATCTCAGGGCTTTCTTTTGCACTCTGGTTCCAGAAAGGAAATTCCCACTGTTGCCCTAAATATACAGACATATTTATTTGTACACGAAAGAGCAAATTTTTCCTATTCATGCCTCTAGCCAAGGAAGCCAGTGCCAGCAACAGGATGGGCAGGTGCAGCTTCCAGCATCCTCTCAGTGCTGGCTGCAACATCAAGGGAAAAGCCTTCAGTAATCTCCTCCAGGACAGACATCACAGATTTGCCCTACACGGCACTTGCCAGTAGCCTCAAACTACTATGTGGAGGTCAGGAAGAGACCTAGGGCCCTGGGCCCTTCTGGCCAATCAGAGCCCATGCAGGGGCACACATTGCTCTTGGGGTGTGTGCAATTCTAGAGGAAACTGTCCTTGGATATTTCCCCCTGAAGTTGGTCCTCTTTTCTCCCAATCCCCAACATTCCTCCTTTAATTGTTCCCTTCCTGGCTCAGACACTGAGAACAACCAAGTCAAATGCCATCATGTCATAAACAAGAAGAACAAAATAAAACGAAAAAACATTTGTTTTAGGGAACTTCATGGTAAAGATGTTAATGAACTATAGCATCCTATTTACCTGTATATAGTTCACTAAAGTAAATTAACACATTACAGATCTAGGAGAATTTCTGCTTTTCAAATAGTAATCAAGATACATAAATAATTTTTGTTCAGGTGAGCTGGAATTTCTCAATGTTGTTAATCAGAATAATTTTTAAACTTCTAAAAATAGAGTTCCTGGGCCTCCACTTAAATCTAATGAATCAGAATCATTCAGGGAAGTGCCTGAGAATGTGAACTTTCACCAGGATGAGATGATGGTTGGGAAAGTTGAGGTACAACTGAATTAGGCAAATCTGTGTCTGTGTTCCATTACATGCATAGCTTTGTACTGGATCTATACAAAAAAAGAGCAGATAAGAAGACACATGGCTCCCATTGTGGAAGGATCTGAAATTTAGTAAGAAAAATCAAACAAGAAAATGATTATACAATAAGCCAAAATATAAGAAATGTCAGAAGAGTGATTCCATCAAAGTAGATCTTTGAGTTTAAAGGAAGATGTCACACCAGAACACGGAGGGGAGTAACAAAAAGCTATGAAGATTATTTTTCATCTGTGATAGACTTTATATAAGAATAGTCTTGAAGAGAATCAGAAAAGGCAGAGGCGTGGAGACATAAAACCCCACTGTAAGAATGAAAACCAGTGAGTGACAGTGTTTGGCTTCAGGACAGGAAGCAAACAAACCAAAGGCTGGAAACTTAAGCCAGTGCCCAACTGAGAGACCACTGAATGTTTGGCAGGGTAGTGTGTGTTCAGTTTCCTAAGAGATGGGATCAGTGAATTAAGACATGGACTCAGCTGGTGATTAGATGCTCAGAAACATTTGAGAAATCTGGCAGCACTGCTGACAATGGACTGAAGAAGCAAAGGAGTTTGGAGATGTTTGCAGTGTTCCATGTTGAAGAAGAATGAATTCATGGTGTCTTGTGGTGGAAATGAAAAGGGAACTGTAAGTAGAATGGACACTACAAAAGCCACTTCCAAGGAACTTGGTCTCTGAATTCACATGAAATGATGAAGTTAATCCAAAAGCAGAAGAGAGGCTTCGTGCACAGCAGGAAGTGAAGCTTTGAGGCTCATCAAGTACTGTGCTTTACAAGAAGGGGAGGAAAAGGGTTTCCATTTAAACTCACAGCAGAAAAGGTACTGAGAAGAAAACATCTTATTTCTGATTTTTTAAAATTTTTTTAAAGTAAAAACAGGAGACTTCTTGATAAGCATCATAAAAGGATTTTTAAACAACATATTGTTTTTCTACTATTTCATTTTGGGAGGAAGATTAGAAAACGTAAAAAGGCTTCCTCTGTAACCTCACTGCCTGCTATCTTCCTCGTAGCCACTCTGGCCACACTGGCCTGCTGGCTGTTTCCCTAGGCAGCCACACTTCTGCCCCAGGGCCCAGTGATAGTTCACTCAGCCTGGAAGTCTCTTCAAGCAGACAGTCCTACAGACAATGCCTTCTGCCCTTCAAGAATTTGCCTGAATGTGGCTGTTGTCAGGGAGGCCTAGCCTGACCACACTATTTAAAACTGCAATTCGCCCTCCTAACCTCGTACTCTTACCTTACACTGCTTCTTACCTCACACCTATCACTGTCTGATGCCTGGAATTTATTGACTGTCCCTTCTTTATTGCTTAGCTCCCAGAATTGAGAGTAAAGTACCACAGGGGCACAGATTTGGTCAATTACGTGCACTAATGCATTCTTTACTTACAACATTGCCCAGCGTGTAGGAAGTGGTTTAAAAGACTGACTCCAGGGACTCCAGGGAAAAGAGTCTGAGGAGGACATGGGAAATGAAGGCTCTGAGGAAAAGAGAGACACAGTGAGACTTAAACAGACTAAAAGGAAGGATTCTGAAGTAAAGGGCGAAAGGATGAGTTTAATGTAGAAAAATCACTGTGAATTATTTTTTAATGCTGTTCCCTTTAAATAATTTTAAATTTTTTGGCTTTTATTACTACATATTTGCAATACATAGTGATTGCTTTCAGCTTAGAGATTTGATAAATATGCTTATGGGCTCTTGATCATTTTTCATCCCTCTGCCTTCCCTTTTAGCCCCTTCTTCCTTTCCCAGGTCCCCTTCCCATCTCTACCATGACTTTAAATATTTTCATTTAAATTCTGATATAAGCTAAGGTTTTTCTAACTCTAAGAAAGAAAAGATAATTTTGGAATGAGATTTAAGTTTAATTTTGAATTTCAGCAACCATTTAATGCAAATATAAAATGAAAATGACTCAGGTTCAAAAGGAACTAAGAATAATGATGGAGAAAGTACATTTTTCTTAGTTGGGACAGAATTACAACATGGCAAATATTCATCTTATATTGTACTTTTTCATATTTCAAGAAAAAGCAGAAAGAATCTTTAGTGCTAAATTTTAATACCACAGCCAATCTTGGTGTGAGCAGAAATCCTTACAAAATCAGCCAGGCCAGGCCAGGAAACAGGTGATATAAAGGGCACACCAGCTTCTATACAAAATTGTAAAAGCATCAAAACTACTCAGCTAGGGCTGGGGATTTAGCTCAATGGCACCTCGCCTGCCTTGCAAGTTCAAAGTCCTGAGTTCAATCCCTGGTACCAAAAATAAAAAAGTCTGTGATGAGCAAAGTATCAAAATTTCCCAACAGGTTGTTTATTTTAAAATCCTGCATTGTTCTGCACAAAATGGTAGTCAGAGTAGAGTTTTATATATAGATTTTTTATTATAGAGTGTCTTAGTCACTTTCCTCATCACTGGGATAAAATAAATACTTGACACCAACTTAAAGGAGGAGAGATTTATTTTGGCTCACATTTCAGTCCATGGTAAGCAGGCTCCAAAGAAGTAACAGCATGGCAAAGGGGCATGGAGGAAAAGTTGTTCACATCATGACGCCCAGGAAACTGAGAGAAAAGGAAGAGCCAGAGAGGGAGATGTACCCTTCCAGATCACACCCCAAGTGACTGGCCTCTAGCCATCCCCAAATCCTAACAGCAAGTCACCTGTAGTCCCCCATAATCCAATCGCCTTCCAAAAGTCCTGCCTATGAGCTCATGAGGTTCTTGGGAGACATTAGATATAATACATAGCATAGAGCTTTTATTAACTTCATCTACCTATTTCAAAATACAGGAAAATAAATTAACAAGTGTAGATAGGGACACATGATTTCCTTTTATCTCCATTTCTAATGTGGGACTCACAGCACTTGTAGGCAGAACTCTCCCAGAGAAAAAGGAGCCCTCAGACATTTAGTAAAACTGATTCTGAGGTCTGATCCCTGAAAAATACCAGATACCCACCCTTAAAATCAACTAAACCCTTTATTTTACTTCATTGATTTGTTTCTTTCCTCTGATATTGCTAATTTGCAATTTCTGCACAGACAACAAAGCTGTATGTAATTTTTGGTTATTCAAAAAGCTCAAGTACTGATCCAACTCTTTGAGATTTGGTGCCTTAAACAACATAAACTCAATCTAAATTAGAGCCTAAAGGGAGGCAGTCGTGTCTCCCAACAGATGCATCTAAATCCACAGAAGTCAAACAAACAGATTTCGCCTTCCGCTGCTCACAGTAACAAGCTCGAATAGAAATAAAATGACCTTTTCTAGGCATATCTGCGGTGCAGAAAAATGACTGATCTTTTTGCGTGATATGTTTATGTAAATATTAATCAACAGCTTTTGATAAAGAAAAATATAGCATATGCTTACGCAAACACATACATATGTTTTTGAAAAATATTTTAAATACAAGCAGCTTTGCGGAAATTCTCAAGAATTATTCCAAACGTTAGCAATTATATTCTCAAAGGGAAGACTGGCCTCTATAAATGAAATGAATGCAGGGATTTTTTTTCTAAGTCCTTGTGATTGTGCAACACAGATGTCAAGATATGTTTATACTAACAGTTGGGAAAATAAGCACAACGCTAGGAACACAAGACCTAAAGGAAATCAAGAAAGAGCTAAACTGAAAAAAAAAGAGGTTGGGGGGAGGATCTTTTGCATTATTTTCTCTTCTCCTTTCTATTCTCATTCAATGTGATTTTATCAAAGCATTGCATCCATTACAGGTTACTGCTTGGACAGTTTTATACTGAAAGGCTGGGAAGGGACCAAAGTAATAATATTTACCATTTGTGAAGCAGCTATTGTGTGCTGGGACATCTGCTAGATACTTCACACTTTTTTAAACTGTAAAGTATACAGTTCTTATTATCTATAGAGAGATCAAAGAAATTATCTGAGTTTATAGAATCATTATTTAAAGCAGTGCCTCTCATAGACCTAACTCACTTTCTTTAAAATATACCTTAATAGGCTGGGGATTTAGCCCAGTGGTTCTGGTGCCTGCCTTGCAAGCACAAGGTCCCGAGTTCAATCCCTGATACCAAAAAAAAAATATATATATATATATACACACACACACACACACACACACACATATATATACACACATATATATACATATATATATATACACATATATAGGTAACTTAATACACCAAAATGTGTCCTATTTCCATGTACTTGTCATATCCCTAGTGACACTGAATCATAGAAGCACTGTTTCCTGTATTGGTATTCCTCAGTAATTTTGTATTGGTAAACACCATTATTATCTAAAGTTCAGTTGAAAGTTATTAAGGCAAAAAAGGTAGAAGGAAGGAAGTCCTCACTGTACTTTATTAATAGCTAAATAAGTCATATAATATCACTTACAAATTCAATCTGCTTTATTTGTACACTTGTTAGTGTGTGTCCAATCACAGGTAAACCTGTGATATTTCCATTTATACTTTTCTTTCTTTCTTTTTTTGTCTTTCTTTCAGTAGTACCTTTACACTCAGCTGCATACCTAGTCTTTTTATTTTATTTTGAAACAAGTTCTCACTAACTCACTAAGTTGCCCAGGCTGAGCTCGAATTTGCCATCCTCCTGCCTCAGTCTCCCAGAGGGCTGGGCTTACAGGTTTGAGCCACTGCACCTGGCTTCTGAGCCTGTTTAAATGTGTCACAGGCCAAAGTAAGACTTCACTGTCTCCTCCCATAAGAAAAAAACTCAGGCTTTAGAAAGCCTTAGTAAAATGTTCTCATTAAATTGATAGTTTCAGAAAATATTGTTGTCTTTAAAAATTGTCTACTTTAGCACATAATGAGTTTATTACTGTTATTTTTAAATAAATATAAATATGTATTCTAAATTTATTTCTAATATTTAATACCTAATACCAGTAGCCATAACCCACAGAAGCAAGAGTACTCTATGTGGAAGTTCCAACATAGTAAGTCTGAGAGACACCAATGTGAATACTACTGTTATATTTCTTCTGGACGAACTGAGGTTTAGCTCCAGCCAGCCATAGGAGCTCCACAGTAATTAGGATGAGAGACAGACAGACAGACAAGACAGAGACCCAGAGACAGAAAATATGTTATGTGGTCTAGGTGTGTCCATATATGCATGTGTGTGAAGCATAGGTAGAAATTAATCAAAGGATTCTAGTATATAATACTTCATATATTTTATTTTACATCCTCCTTTGATACTCTTATGAAGTACTATTACCATATGCATTTAGAAGATGAGGAAAATGAGACATAAAGAAGAAAGGAGTAGAACTAAGATACATCATTTTCAGGTACAAACACTCAATGATACATGTAAATGTATTGTATACCTAAAATGTACCAATAAATATATAAAAAAGAAGAAGAAGAAGAAAGAGGTGCTCAATGAGGAAAGTATGGACAATGAAATGATAGAAAGTTTATCTTTATCTAGAAGAGGAATCTTCCTATCTGAATGGAAAAATTAAGAAAAGGTAGAATGGTTGAAATAGACCAAATCTCAGGGTAAACACTCAACCATAACAGCTCTACTTATCTGATCTTGAGAAATAGCTTATCTCAGTCTGTTAATATTTATCTACCTCATGTTTCTAGGGATCAAAACAAACACTGCACATACAAGCTAGAAGGTCCAGAAGAAAGAATAATATCAGGCTGTATGTAGACAAAAAGTACTGTAACTGGGAACTTAACATTCTCTTCAAGATTACTCAGCTTAGAAGGGCTTTCTACTTATTGGTTTGAACATTTCTTAATGTCAAGTACACTCTTCCAGTGTTATTTTCCTTTTTTTAAGGTTGAATTTATAGTCCAGTGTCTTGAGACTGTGCATCTGTAACAAAATATCTTAGCCTGTTTAATTTATAAAGAATAGAGTTTTATTGTTCATAGTTGTGAAGACTGGAAAGTCTGAGATAAAAAGTACCAATAGATTTGGTGTTTGGTGAAGGATTTCTGCTTCATAAATGGTACCTTCAAAATGTCCTCACAGGGTCGAAGGGGCAAACAGGCTTCCTTCAGCCTCCTTTATAAGAACACTAATCCCATTCATGACAGCAATGCCCCTTTGATCTAATTACTTAGGAAACGCCCTACTACTTCTTAATATTAGCATACTGGGTATTAGATTCCAACATCTGAAATTTAGAGAAACACCAAAATTTTTACCATAATATCCAGTTAGTCTGAAATTGTGATATGTATCAAGCTAATTGTTGGCAATGTGTTTGACATTGCTAATTATTGACACTTTTGTGAGCTTTTTTTAAAAAAGCAAAACTTCTGTTTCATCTCCCAGGAAATAGTAAAGAAGATTTTTGAAATAGTTTACAATCATATACTTTGTACATGACTACAGAAAACTTCAACCATAGAAAGTCATTAATTGTGGTGAAACACTTTTATTGGAGAAGGCCAGAAAAAAACAAAAAAAGAATGCTTCCAAATTTGCCTTGTAGTTTGTTGAGTTGAGGATAATATTATGAAATAAATTGGCTATAGTTGACTTTTCCTCTTACCACTGTGTGTGTAATATATTTATCAAGCCAACACCAGCAATCTATTTGTAGATGGAATGTCACCAAGCCACCCTCAAGCTTTGACCAGAGAATTCATCTTATCATGTGTGACAGCAATCACGGGCGAGGGGGGGGTGTCCTGTGTTTACCAATCGTGGCAATGAGTTGGCAGCACAGTTAGTCTGAGACCTGCTCAAGAGAGCTCATGCAACTTTCAAGGCTGATACAAATTTGGTTTAGCTTGAAATGTCAAGAAAATTGAAGCCTTCTTCTATCACTAGCTGGATAATCAAAGGCAAATAACTACAATCTGTTCTTCTCTAAGATATGACTAATAATAAAATTTATTGAATAAAGTGTCTATAAGAGCCAGTGTCACCACACACTGGAGAATTTCAATATGGGACCCCTCCTTAAATACAGAATTTTCATCCTTTGTAACAAGACCTTATAGTTTCCTTCCTCTGAAGGCTTTTACGAACATAGCCTCCTACTGTAGAATCTGAGACTCGACTCATTACTATCTCATCTGAACTTAAGCAGAAGATACATTTCCTTAAATAAAAATACAGAAATGACTGCTTGAATGAAATCAACATAAATAATGGCATGCAGAAACAAATAATTTCAAAGGAAATTATACAAGTTAACATTTTAAAAAGAAAAATAATCATGAGACTTTCTCCCAAAGAAGGTAAAAATATTTCAGTTATAACTGACATGGAAGACTTATTGAATAATTCTGGACACAGTTTATTAAGACCCTATAACTTGATAATGCTTAAAAATATATGTAAATATTAACTTCCTAATGAAAACCTAATGCACATTTGATTTTCTTTAAATTGGAAAAGTAAATTGTGAAATTTCTACCCATCTTTGCTGCCTCACTTCAGCCTCCTGCAGGAAAATATTTATGCAGTTCTTGAACCTGGCAATATGTGGACCTTCAATTTCTGTAGGCATTAATGATAATGGTATTAGACTGCATTCCTCATGTTCCCACATGGCCACTATAGACTCTGAACACTGTATCTACCATCTTTAAACATATTCTATAGAAAAGATTAATGAATAGCTCTTGTGTAAGTATTACATGGTATCACACAAGATGGTTTCCCTATAGAAAAAAGTTATACTAAGGCACTTTATAACAATTACATGAAACACATTCATGGGGAGTATTTATGTAGATTTGCTCTGACCTTACTGAAGAGTGTGAGGTTTTTAATGAATGTAGAGACCCTTAAAATAACAACATGCTTCTGCTAAATTGATTCATTCCCTCATCTGAGAACCATTTATCAAGGACTTACCTTTTGCCAGGTGCTGAATTGCTAATATGAGTAAGACATGGATAAATAAAATGTCACCCTTTTTGGAACCCACAGTATTATAGGGGTAACAGACAACTTCAAGAAAAATGAGGAAAATGGTCATACATTCACATCCAAAGAACTGTAGGGACTCAGAGGTAGCAATTGTCATAGGATCCCATCTTGGGGACAATTATGGGGGATAGCCTTGCAAAAAGCAATGCTTATTTTAGTACTTAATGAGAGACAAATAATGCAAGCCAATAAAATAGCATATGCATTTACATGGAGTCATTTTCAGCATTGCATATGGTTCAGAAGGCCTCGTGCACACAGCATTGCAAGCAAGTGACAGGAAACAGACCCAGAAGGGAACCAAAGTCAGATCATGTTATGTTAAAGAAATTCAGATTGCTTCCTGAGGGCACTGGGAATGACCCAGTTGAATCTGTGATTTAAATTGAGAATTTGTGGAAGCATCAAAAATGATATGGTCAAGCAAAGAGATGGTTGTGACTTGATATTATATATGCCACTTGCCTGATGGAACAATAAGCAAGAAAGTTCCAAGGCTGACTCTACTTAACTGTGGCAGGTGCTGCTAGTTGCCTATGCACTATCTCTTTTCCCTTTTATCACTACCTGGAGAATCACAATTTTTCGTGGGGTGGAAATATGTCAAATTAAAACCTCACATGTGCCCCAGAGATCCATTTGAAGCCAAAATTCATTTGAAGACAGAGTTCTACCCAATAAGATGTGAAGGAAAGTCCACTGGGAAAACTTTCCACAAAAGCTGTTCAGTTTTCCCATTAAAAAGGTAGATACAGAGTTAATGCCTGCCTTTCTGTTCAACCAGTTTCTGCCTGAAACATGATAGAATGCCTAAAAGCAGAACAACTATGTCCTGAACCTCAAGACTAAGTCAATATGTGAAACATAAATTGTATTAGGTAAGGCTCTATAGTCTGATTTCTATGACATATAGCCCAAATTAATACTAGGTGATGCATAAACAAAGGAAACTTTATGGGTAAGAGTAAGGCAAATAAAATTTAAATTAAAAAAAAAAAACCACAAGCAGAGAATGAATCCGGTTCAAGATGGGGGATGAAGCAGAAAACTTACTAGGCTTTTTATTATGTCTTATGTCTCTGAAAGCCTCAGCCTTTGTCTTTATCAAGCTCATCATGTACTGACTTTGTAGGAGTTTAAACCCATGATCTAACTGCTCCATTTCCTCCCCTCCCCACTCCTTTCTTTTCTTTCATTGTCTTGGATGTCTTCGAGATTAAAAGTCTGCCATTATTGATGTGGACAATTAACATGTGGGCATTATTGATGACCTCCATTGTAACTGGAAAATACTATAAATATTAGCAAATAAATACTTTAATTTTTAAATATTTTAATATTTAAAATACCTTAAATATAGCAAGTAAATACTCAGCCTTTAGAGGTTCCCCATGGCACCCTAAGCAAAACCTTCCTCTTCAGTTGCTTGCTAAAAGAACACATTTCACTCCAAGTCACTCCAAAATATCTTCCTACACAAAGTTGGTTTTGCTAAACAATCCATTTTGAGCCATAGTCACAAGATTTTGTTGCTTTCTTGCAGGTCTAGGGATGAAACCCAGGACCTCATGCATGCTAGGCAAGCACTCTACCACTGAGCTACACTCCCAGATCTCCCAGTTTGTTTTAAAGGAAAACAAGTACTGCTTAAATGTCAGCATCATACTAGATTTAAAGCGAAGGAAATTACCATCAATACTTAAATTGCATTTTACAGTGTGCCAGCCCTACCAAGTGAGACTTAAGAACCTGAATACAGAGGACAGGTCACATCTTTTCTCCCAGTCACTGTGCTCCCCTTGGCATTTCTGGGAGCCTGGCCATTGATGGAGGCTAACATGTGGCTCCCAGTCATTCAGTTTCCCTGCACATAACAGGAACTGCTCTGATTATATGTGGGCTAATGCTGACACATTGTGTTGTTCCAACTAAATAATTCCAAACATTCACATCTAAGCTGACCTACATTACTACTCTGGTTGCCAGATGTTCCTGTGAGGAACTGTCTCCTCTGTACCATCATGATCCTTGATTAAAGTAGATGAAGGGCATTCTATTTACTTCATTGCCCTTATGTGGAACAGTGTTCTAGCTATTGATTACAACTAGTCTGCTGTTGGGAAGAATAACCACTGATACACCAAGTGTTCTAAAACTTCAATTGAGCAAACATGTAATACAACTTAACTGATTAATTTTAACTAATGGTCGGTCAGACTGACCTAAATGGACAAATTCCTTTTGATATTACCTACTTTTATTATGGTCCAAGAGTCAGTAAAATCACTTCTGAGAAATTGACTTTCTCTTGGATCAGGATGACAAATAATAAAAGTCATTTCTATATAATACTGCAAAAGACGAGACTTTATGCATAACATATTTTACCTCTACCCAGTTGCAGACTGGTTTGATTGGTTCCAGATGCTAGAGAAAGGAAAAGCAAAAAGCAAACCATATAATTTGTTTAAATCTCTTTTTATTTGTACCTGCATAATCAATACAATGGTCAGAATTCACATTGAAAAATAAGATTCACTATAAAAACTGTTAGTCAAGTTCTATCATAGCACAATCTCTGGAATGACTATGAAAAGTCCTAGAATGGTAGAATTTTCATGGATAGCTGAAATAATGTCTGATAACCAAAGCTGTGCAATCTAGAGCTTTGTAAACTGATGCCTTCTGAAATCAGATAGTTGACATCAATGTAGACTTGACTATATAGGAAAAATCAAATTTTCCTATGGCCAACAGAAGGTTTTCAGTGTACTCATTCTAGATCTGGTGGAGAAGAAACAGCCTATAGCTCTAAAATTCCGTGGCAAGCACACCAAAAGCTTTCAAGAATCACCTGCAACTGACTGTCAGTATGTACAGTATCTACTGATGTTGTCTACTGGGAATTGAGCCCCAAATCAGACAGGAACAATCTCATCAATGATTGGTAACAACTTCCATACATGAGAGTGGGTGAACATGTGGCGAGTACGCATCCTACTGTGGCATGAGTCCTGACAGCTGTACTTGAATATAAATATCATAGTTCCTTGTTTCTTACCTAAAGCCACATAAACAAAAGTTTAGGATAATTTAAGAATTGTAGGTTTTTTTCTCTTTTACCATCTACTCTACCATACCTTGTACAGTTTTTTTTATTTTGGGGGGGTTGTTTGTTTGTTTGTACAATATCATTTTCCATAGCAACAGATGAGCCTATTTTCTGATGATTATTCATGCTATATTTTCTCACTCTATTGTTCTACTTAAGGAACAGAGGTTTATTTATGGATTAACTAGGACATAAATACCTAGAATTTCTGAAAATAAAGTAGAGGATAGGTACTAAAGTTATGTAGATGTTCCTTTACTTATGATGTGGTTATGCCCTGATAAGCTCAAGGTAACTTGAAAATATAGTAAGTCAGAAATGCATTTAAGGGGCTGGAGATTTAGCTCAGTGGCACTGCACCTGCCTCATAAGTGCAAGGTCCTGAGTTTGATCCCTGGTACCAGAAAAAAAAAAAGAAATGCATTTAATATACTTCTACTGAATATCATAGTTTAGCAGCACAGTAGACAAAGACTGTGGGTATTGTGCCCCCCTGATCACATGGCTGAATAGGTGCTGCAGCATGATACCAACACTGAGCATTCAGAATATTGTGTCTAATACCACCAACCTAAGGTAAAGGTCAAAACTCAAATACCTACCGTGTATTGCTTCTGTAACATAAAATTGAAAAAAAAAATGTTGTGGGAGGAGATGGGGAAAGGAAAGAATGGAAAAGAAAAATTATGAGAAAAGAAAAAAAAATGGAAACGAAGTCTATGTAAATAGGGAAGGTGGAGGGGTGAAGAGCGCACAGGGAATGGGGAAAAAAATAAGAACTAAGATACACTGTTTACAGGTACAAGCACCCAATGATAAATGTAAACGTATTGTATACCTAAAATGTACCAATAAAACAATTTAAGAAAAAAAATGTAAGCAGGTTGAGGACCATCTGTAACTGAAATTAGGTAACCAGCTAATTTGTTAAATGTTAACATGAGTTATATTTAACATTACCTAATTTCTCACACTGAGACAGATGACAATCAGCAACACTCTAGAACACATGCCAGAAATTTCTTTCTTTTTTTTTTTGCTTAAATTCTTTTATTGGTACATTTTAGGTACACAATACATTCACATTTATCATTGGGTGCTTGTACCTGCACATGATGTATCTTGGTTCTTATTTTTTCCCCATTCCCTGTGCGCCCTTCACCCCCTCCTCCCTTCCCTATTTACATAGACTTTGTTTCCGTTCTTTTCTTTTCTCACAATTTTTCCTTTCCCCTCTTTCCTTTCCCCTTCCCCTCTCCAGAAATTTATTTCAATTAATATAGATCAGTTATTTCTTCTGTGTTGAGTAGTTTTCTAGGCATTATACATGGGTAAGAGAGTTATTGTGTACTTTAAAACGAATACGATTTTGCTTGTCTTCAGAAAGTTATGATTTGGTAGAAAAGATCAAATATTAAACAAATTGATTATACCAAACAATTTGACAGACTTAAAACAATAGTGTACATCATTTGTGGCTAAATCAGAAATTATAAAATTTCAGAAAACTACTGCTTTTTAACTTAAGCACAGAACAAGAACATTCCAAATCCTTCAGCAAAATCGGTGAATCAAGAATAGGATTATCCTAAAGCTATTATTCCCTCAATGGTTACTTATTCCTCAATGGGGACCCAAAAGAATTCTAAACCTCTTTCTCATCAAAAAAAAAAAAAAAATCACATAAAAATCTGTGCCAGGAGCTTGGAGTTCATATGAAACATCCATCATCTCTCCATTCTGCTATCATGATCTTCTCAGCTGCTCCAAGCAGCTAAATATGAAGGTCTGTTTAGCTGCTCAACATTGAATAAAAGAAGACAGTCATCAGAAAAGTCTTCCAGATGACTATCTTGCCTGGGAATTCTGGAAATGTCCAAAGTGGGCCAAAAGGATAAATCCAGAGGGAAGATTAATTCACTGTCTCATCCACAATTTCCTGATGCCTACTGCATACAAGTCAGTTTGTAGGAAACTGTGAGTAAAAAGTGGATGTAGTTCCAACTTCTGTCCTCCATCTCAACAATCTTACATCTGGCAAGAAACAAAACAACTTGTAAGAAAATAATTGAAATGACTTTGAACATTTTCCTTACCCCTTTCTCTCTGCCTGTAATGCAGACCAATGTATCAGTCTTTTGTTTGGGGTCCTCCTTCCCCACAGCTCATCTCTCAGGTATCTTGGGCACACGCCTCCACCCTCCTGCATGGCCCCTGCCCTTTGCACTGTAATGCTGTCAGCCTGCTGCCATGTCCAGAGCCGGGCAGGCGCAGGAGTGGCAGCATGTGGGTGGAGATGGCAAGAGTGGCCGGGAAATTGGTTGTGCCTCAACAGAGCAAACTGCTGAAGATAGTAAGAGCTGGGTTCCTGGCTTTACTGTTAAAGAATGCACTTATATACACAGAAAGAAAAAAGTCTAGAAAGAACTCTGAAGTGCTGCCTGAAACCATACTGAGATTAGCTACTTATCTATTCAAGTAGAGACAGAAATTCTGTGTGTGTGTGTGTGTGTGTGTGTTTCCCAGCTTTACATGTGGAGAGGACTGAGAAGCAATGGTTTCCCACTAACAGTGAACACATTGGGAAACCAGGTCTTGGAACTAAGACTTCTTTGTGATTGCAGGATCAAGGGAAGGACAGTATAAGCCAAGGAGTCACGTTGAACAGAGCTCCTGCTGGCCCTATTTGAGTGTCAAACTGACAGTGATGTAACAGATTTAAAAAACAATTCCTAAAAATAGGAATCTGTGAGACCATGCTGATTAAATTAAAAATAAGTAAATAGGAGGAAGAAGTTCTTTGCCAACAAATAAGTAGCAGGTAAGAGAAAATCAACATTTAGCTACAGCGATACTGGTGGTTAGTGCAGGTAGGAGTTGTCAATCAGAGTTTCCTAGGCAGCGGGTGAAGGCTGAAGAAGATATGGGCATAATCTCAGGCCAACTTCCCTGAAAAATATGATGAGTTTTAGTGCACGAAGAGAGAGGCAGTGGCTTCCCACAGTGGAGAAACCTAGCAGACACCAACAGGAGCAGGTGACAGGTTAATGTCACCCAGGAAGGCCCCTGAGTGTGAAGACTCAAGAGGAGCACAGCATCATTTCTACAGTGTTCTAGCCCAGAAAGAATGTCCTGAGCCCATTTATTAGGAAACACTGGACAGACCCAGGCTAAGTGTCATCCTATAAACAGAATGTGGAGCCTGTGTTATTTAAAACAGTGGCATGAGAGGGGGAGGGGAAATGCCTGGGCTTCCGACTGAAGGCAACTGAAAAGAGATAATGCAACTCTCCTTCCTGGGTGAGATGCAGGGCCAGGAAGCAAAGAGACTGTTGAACAGCTGAAGACATGTGAATAGGATCTGTGGGTTAGATGGTAGTATTGCATCAGTAATTTCCTGATTTTGAGAGACTCCTGGGCCTTACACAAGATAGGGTCCTTATTTAGGAAAACAAACTCTGTAGTACTGGGGGGCGGAGTATGGAGAGCATGTCTGAAATTTGCTTTCAAATAGCTTTTTTAAAAAGACTAATGATGATGGGGATATATTTATAAAGAGGAGTGATAGAGAAAATGTGGTTAAATGTTGCCAGAAATTTCAATGGGAGATATGCAGGAGGTCTTCATAATATATTTTAAATTTTTCTATAAGTTTGAAATTATTCCAAATAAATCCTTGAACTTTAAAATAATTAATGTGATAAAGACTATTACACAGAGAGGCGGCAGCAACAAACTTCTGACCATAAGCCCGGGTAATATAACTTTCTTCGCTTCTCCCTTACTTAATTGAATTTACAGTTCAACCTCTAGAGTCTGACAAGAATCACAGAAATTTAATATGTGTCAGTCAAAGGACTCTCCACACACCAATTTTCAGAGAATTACATCTAAGTTCTGGACTCTAATAATTTCCAATATTGAAAAGTGGGGGGAAAAGAAGCCCTCAATTTCACTGACCTTCAAGAGTTCCACCCCATCACACTCCAGCAGTACATGCAGGTCTCCAAGGAAACATTCCTCCTTCTGTTTCTACAAATCCACTTCATGACTGCCACGCTCACCACCCCAAGACACCTTGGCATGACTTCAATCTACGTTCTACCATAAACTACATTCATACAACCCAGGGTTGAGCATGCAGGGATTCCTGGATAAACTCACCAGGATTAACTTTCTACCACCACAGGGGAATGGGAACACAAATTTAAAAATTTAACTGAAATACAGAAAAACGTATTTTCCTGGACATTTAAGTTTGTCATGTGGCAAAAAGTAGAGGAATTAAGGAGGGGGAAGTTCCTGCTTGGCTTTTGAATTTCAAAATCCTAGGTCCTAGCAGGAAAGAAAGGAAGGATTCAAGCTTATGTTAAAATATTTAGAGAAAAACATCATAAATAGTAAGGGTGCTCCCTCTCCTTACTCCCCCACTGCCTAAGATGAGAAACAGAGTCTCAAAGCAAGGAGACAAAAAACAGCCAGAAGAGAAATTGTAAGAGACTGCTAGGATCTACAGAGATGCTTCCCTTACTCTGAGCGGCTCCGTAGACATTGCAAAACCCCATATACCTCTATGGGTTCTATATCAAATAGAATTTGCACCCCATTTCCCCAGCAGAGTCTTGTGCAGGTGGCAAAACCCCCCAAAGCACTGGTTACTTGGTTTGCCTCTGGGCTATGACTCTCCTTCTTAGCCAAACATGGAAATCGTGGGCAACTGTACTAATCCTCGGGCGTTTACCCAGGCCAGGACTCTCAAACTATAGCAAATATCAGAATTACCTGAAGCCTTCTTCCAACAAAAGATTTCTGGATCCCACCACAGAGTTTCTGACTCAGTACACCTGGAGTTTACCAAGGATTAGAGATTCAGATTTTCACTGGTCTTCCAGTGAGGCTGAACACTGGTGTTTTAAGACCATACTTCCAGGAATACTGACCCAGGTGTCTGTAGCTTTAAAGTTTCTCAGGTGATTCTTCAGTGCAGCCAGGGTTGAGAAAGCAGATGGAGCCTCAGCTGATTCCCCCACCCTAACTCTGCAGGGAGAAGCACAAAGCAGCCCCCAGGGTGGGGCCCATGAGTCTCATAGTAACAATGGAGTTATTTTGTAACTCTAAAGCTACCATCTGGAGAAACAAGTATCTCCAGAAAAGCCCAGGGCAGTGGCTGCTCAAGAACTAGAAGAAGGACAGGCAGCCTCACAAGGTGTCTCTGTGGCCGGAGGATATCAAAGAGGAGAAAGTCCTTTGTGTCTTTTGGACTCCATCATTCCAACCCAGTCAACACAGTCATGACCAGGACTGAAAGAAAGGGGGCCATGGGAATCACTATTGAAGAGAATGGCGCTTTCATCACCTTAGGAAAGTGGGGACTCAAACTAGAAATTACAATGAAGTACAGAAAAATGTAAAAGCTTATGGACTGGTTACTTTTTCTCTTAAAGTAAGGGACAAGGTAATTTTTCAAGGCTGGGATTGGGGGGGTGCGAAGCAGAAAGGGTGAGAGAAGAGAGCTGTAGGTTTGGAATTTTGGCCCAGGTGACAGGCATGGAAACTGACCAGAGATTAGTTAAAGGATTATCCATGTGGGTTGCAGGGCCAGGCAAAATTGGAAACCATAAACTTGCTGTAGCATCAATTCACATGGTTATGTGACTTCTCCACTAGTAGAGCAGCCTCGCCATGGAAACAGAAGGGATTATATACCTATTGATCCATAGTGGAAGTTTGTGGCCAGGTAGAGCTCAAGGGCAATCAATGAAATAAACTAAAGTTCTTGAAGGTCATTTGAGAAGGTTAACTATTAACTCTCATTGAAAAAGATTGCCAGTCAATTAGGTTTGAAGAAGGTGGAAAATCCACAGCACAGGACATAATTTTTAAAATGTACTGCAAATGGGAAACATATTCAAAGTCAGAATCACTGTGGAGCAAGTATGGAAATAGTTGGTGGATACAGAAAAGGGATAATAGAAGACCACAGCTGGAGAACCTAATCATCAGCTAGAAAACAAATTAACCTTGAGAAACTTAATTTGAAGGCAAATAATAAACTAAAGTTCTATGAAAATGGTAATTCCTGTGTTAGCTTTCCAATTGCTGGACACAATAATTCACACTTACAACTTAAAGAGAAGTTTAGTTTGGCTCATGGTTTCAGGGGATTCCACCCAAGGCAGAATAATCATGGCAGAAAGGTGTGGTTCATGACAGCCAGGAAGCAGAGCAGGGAAACAGTGCCAGAGAGGAAGGGGTCAGGGACCAGACATAGACCCCCAAGGCCATGTCTCTCTGACCCACGCAGACACACCCAAGACTGTGGACCCCAAAGCAAATCACAATGACATTTTGCCCTATCCACCACAATTTCTTTCTGAGAGATGCAGAACACAACACATACACAAGTGTTATTTTTGCCAATTTTTAAAGAGACTAAAAGAGTAATGATTCTTGTATTAAAAAACAACTAAAAATCAATGAGTGTTTAAAATTACAACTTGAAAATTCAAGTTATTTAAAGTTACCTAAATTACTTAATATCATCTACTTAGTGCATAAACATTTCTCAGGATTATTATCTGGTGAACTTTTTAAGATGTTTTGCAGTGATAAATAATTTTAGTGGGCAAAACTAATGGCCCAATTGCTTGCATATTTATCAGGAAGTCATCGTAAAATTTTTAAATGACTTTAAATTGCAAATATTTATGACGTGCCATGTGATGTTTTGATATATGTATACATTGTACAATATTCAAATCAGGGTAAGTTTATCTACTTCCTCAAATATTTATCATTTCTTTGTGGTGAAAACATTCACAATCTTTTCTTCTAGCTTTTTTGAAATATATAGCACATTATCATTATCTATATCAGCATGTTCCATTTTAATAGTCTTTTTCTAAAAATGAAAAAAATCCACTAAACTGGAATTAAACCAAGAGATTTGCTGTGAGTCTGAGAACACAGCATATATGTTTGCCAAAAGAGTTGTGTGATCATGCCGAATTAGGTAGAGCATTTATTGTGAGTTTTAGAAAGGGAAGAATAAAAATTACACAATAGTTTCTCCTAGTTTACCCCAGAGAAAAGCTAATCAGATTCTGCAATTTCTCTTAGGTTAGAAATGCAGAAATGAGTGAGGATCCCACTGAAATGCCTGCAAATACTAAGTGAAATTCCAAGGAGAACCTGAAAATGCTGAACCAGATGGTGGTCAGACAATGTTTGGGACTCCTCTGTCACCATCACTGTGGGCATGACAGAGCTCCAAGGGGGTTACACATTAAACCAGCCAAGCATCCATACTGGGGGATTCTTTCAAACTTTGTCTGAATGTACCTTAGGTCATTATTTATCTTTTTTTCACCTATTTCAATTTCAGATATTTCTAAGGAGACATTCAAGAATTTATGTTCAGTGGCTCTGTAAGTTATCTTTAAATCTATATTTGATTCCATGAGTAAACTTTTAAAACTGAATGGATTGGACATATCAACAAAAAATGTAGCCAATTATTTATTCATCAAATATTTCATGCAAGCTCATCCTTTCTGCTGCTTTCTCCTTCACCATTTTCTTCTCCTTTTCCTGAATACCTACTTATCAATGCTGCACATGGCCTGAAGATCTTACAGTTTAGTTGGAAGGAAAAACAAACATGAATTTTTACAAAATGATGTAAGAGTTATATTACTGGGTACCATGAATGGCAGTGGGAGGATGGAGAGAATGCTTCGATTTGTGCTGAAATCATGGTCATGGAAAGCTTATTGGAGAAGGTGATGTCAAAAACAAGCTGACTTTGGGAATAATAGTCCAAACAAAGGAACAAAATGTATTCATGGAGCTTCACATAGAAAAAAGATTGAGGTGTTAGCAAAAATAAAGTTGGAGTAGCTGTAGCCCCTTGAGAAGGGAGGGAGAGGTGAAGAAGGTGAAGGTGGAGATTAGGGGCTAGCAGGTTGGGGGCTATGCAGCGAGGGAGCCGGCCAGCTTTGGGATGGAGCTGGAACTGTATTCCCAACACAGTAGGTAGACATTGCAGAAGTGGGGAACAACACAGTCAGATCAGATTTGCAGTTTTCGAAGAATCACTGGCTTTTGGCAGAGATTGGATGGGAGAAAGATGAAAGTAAAGGCAGGGAGAATAATGAGGAAACAAATCTTGTAGTCTACGAGGCAAGATATAAAGGTGGCCTGAACCAGGATGGATGCAATGGACACATCCTGCTCCATTTCCGTATTTGGATAACCAGTTCTATTTTCACATTAGCAAAACGGCCCTAGATTTTGCCCATCTTGTATCCACAGTTCTTTTTTTATATAAAAAGGCACAAAGAACCTGTTAGAAAAATTGTATACTATTTTCCTTTAGTTCTAAGTGAACTTTCTACCTTTCTCAAAAATGACATCTTTATTAAGAAGTATATATGAAGGATTTAAAAGAATGATAAAGGGACAGCCAACATTTGTCTTCCCTTAATTGAAAGTAGTCAAATTGTTGCTTAGAGTGAGAGAATAATTGCCATTTAGCTCATAAGAAAACATCCACTTTGTATTTATCCACTCTCTTGTCCTGTGCTCTGGGAAATAGATCTCCCTTTATACAAGCAGGAAAATTAGCTCCAAGTTAACAGTATAAACCTGATCCAAATTTAAAAATTAAACTGAAAATTCAAGTTGTTTCCCAAACAAATTTAAAGTTTGCTGCGTACCATTCCTTCCTTATATCAAGGAAAATACCAGTGCTAATCTCCCCAAGTGGTTTTGGAACTTACGATAAAATTCACCTATATTTCCAAACAATCAGTTAAAGAAAGAAAATTGTCATTTGATGATTCCTTGATGATAGTAATTATAAGTAAAATTAATGTTCATGGTGTGACAGTTCATTTTAGAATAAAGTCTCTTGTTAATATGGTTGTCAGTTTATGAAGGGCATTGTCTCATGGCTAGAATATTTTTCTTATTAGAAAATGAGTAAAATAACTTTTTATCTTAAGTCATCTGTAATCAGGCCTAAATAATTCAATCATTTCTTGTGATCGGAGTTGAGCATTTGTTATCTGTTGTAATTCTACCTCTGGCAGAACCTTCCTCCACAGATAGCAACTTATAATGTGAATTCATGGATATATCAGTAAGAAAGACAGATTTAGGCCATAATCATAATTAGCTGACTTTTTATGAAGGAAAGAAACTATCATTTTTCTATGGTGAAAAAAAATAATTTAGCTTTCCTGAGTCGCAGTGGGGCAGAGCTGAAATCAATTTGGGTTAAAGGCCAATCAATAACACTCCAGCACTCTAAGCATAGCTCAAATCCATTCTATTAATCACCCCAGGGAGTAACTCTCTAATTCCAAATTAGGCCTCTAAATCCCTTTTAATTCTTCAGCTTATCCTGTCTGGTCTGGGGAGCTGTTCATGGTCAGCACCTCCTTCCATTTTTGTTTTCTTTTGCTGTTTCATGAGGCCATTCTTGTGATGAATATTTGAACATCGTTGCACTACTTACATAACCTTAAGTGCCAAGCCTCTCAGGGGGAGTTGAATCAGCCAAGCAGAACATGTCACAGAGGAAGAAATGCTACCATGGTGATTTACCCAAAGGACTCACCCTACATAAATGTTGCATAAATTAAATTCCATTCATCATCCTGCTTGTCTTTGTCAAAGCTATCTCTCCCTTTCATAAACAGCAGCAGGGGTGTGGGGTGCTAGAATACTAAGGAAGTAAGAAGAGACAAGGCAACACATGCACTTGTATAGGGAGGGCATTCAGAAAATCACTCCCCTGCAGCAGTGGTGGAGAAAAGATAATTGCACTAGATAGACAGACCTGCGTCATGGTATAAGAAAAGATTTTCCAAGAGCGTGGATGAAAGACGTAATGATGACATTACCAAATGATGATTGCTGCAATAAATGCCCTATTGACTACAGTGTTTCTTTAGGTATTATCATGTGACAACATTACCCTTGTCACTGTTTCTTACCCAGAACTTCGTTGGTCTTACGTAGTTCTAGCAATATGCTCTCTACAGTGCCCTATGTATGTCCTATGTCCTTAATACGTGGTCATAAAAACCGTACACTTTTGCCATTAATTAGGCAGCAGGTAGCCACCCATAAGTCAGGTGACTGTTGGCAACAAACATGAGAATATCCACGCTGTTTGCCAACCAGGAGATACCTCTGGCCAATTGATTTCCCGGAGTTAGCATGGCCTTATTTGTGTATCTTCAAACTGTGTCACTAGAAAATGTGGGCTCCAGATCCATCAAAGATTAGCATTCCTGACTGAGAGCCAATCAATAACAGTGAGAAAGTTGTGCTGCTCTACCGTCAGTGGACAATATCTTGTTGTTTAGTCAACATTATTTATGTGTCACATTTATTGAATTTGTGATATGCATCATACAGGAGATTCAAAATAGTACCAAAAACCCCTCTAATTAAATATCTAATTAGTGTACTCCAGCTTTTAAAGGTTCTCTCTTCCTCACTAATTAAACTTCATTAAATCATAATCTTGGATTAATCTTTATGAAACTTTTTCAGTTCATTTTCTTACTTTTACTGTTCAAATGGAAAACAAGAGCTACATTAAAAGGACACTTCCCTTTGATTACCAATATTTTTATAATGAAGCTAAATATTCTGAATAATTTAAGAAATATTAAAATGCTAAAGCAGAATAAATATAATTCAGCAACAGAGCTAAGAAATGTTCCCTCGTTGCAAAAAAAAAAAAATCATGTTGAAGGCCGGGGATTTAGCTCAGTGGTTTTGCCGCCTACTGCGCAAGCTCAAGGACCTGAGTTCAATCCCCGGTACCAAAAAAAAAAAAAAAAAATCAAGTTGCCAGAGGAACTCATTCTGAACACCTAGTCTCTGAGCATAAAATAGCGACAATTCCACAATAAGTAAACAAACAAAAATTTTACAAATAGCGAAAATTCATAAGTCTTACCCTTAAGGTATTTGCTAGCTAGTAGAGAATGCAGAAAGCTCTTCTAAGCCAACATGCCCAACAAAGTACATAGGACTCCCTTAAAGCGATTCCTTCCCCTATGTGCTTTTATCTCAAAGGCGGTGTCATCGTCTATCCAGCTCCATAAGCCCTAAAGCTAACAAGCATCTTCGTCATTTCCCTTACACTTAGCTTTCACATCTTACCCAGCGCCAGCCCTGTCAATTTTTATCCCTTAAATGAATGTGTGATGGTTTCACCCTAACCTAATATCTCCCAGATAAATAACTCCAAACCTTGATACTTGTCATTAATTCATTCCAGAACTCATAATGAGTGCCAAACCTGACAAGTACCTAATGAGTTTTCCCATAAGAAATAATGTGATGAGGAGTAATCCATGAAAGTTCTCTAGAATTTTCACTTTTTTTTGGTACCCAGGGCCTTGTGCTTTCAAGGCGGGTGCCAGAACCACTGAGCTAAATCCCCAGAAGAATTTTCACATCTTACTGAACTCATCTAGTCTCCACAATACAGTCAATTGGATTTTTTTCAAAATATAAACCTTATAACTTCCGTAAATTGATGTCCTGCTGTTATCTGGGACCACCAGGCAAGAACAACAGAGGTAATTAACTCAAAAATCAAAATTCATGGTCAAAGAAGCCATGTCAATTAAGAATATATTTTCAGTAAATTTTTTGATATATTACCCCAAGCTCCAGCTATGCAAGTTAGTAACTTCCCCCAGAATATACTGTGGTGAGTCTTTGCTTCTAAAATGAACCTTTCACTGTTTATCTGATGAATTCAGATGTTTTCTTTAGAACTCTGCTGAATCCCTCTTTTCTCGCTTACCCTTTTCCAGCTATGCCAAGGCTGGGCTATCTGACCCTTACACCTGCTGTGTTTTTATGTTCTTGCTATTGTTAGCCTTCTTCTCCACCAAACACTATGGGAAATAATACTTTTATTGTTACTGTGTAACTGTATGGCTACAGTCACCACTGGACTGTTACCAATCTGTGGGTAAAGATGATTTGTTTACTCCATTTCCAACAATTATTTCTAAGTGCCTAATATGCTAATGCATGCAATTTAGCATATGAAATAAATATTCTCTAAATGAATTACAAAAAAAATTTTTGTTGGTGTTCTCTTTTTTAGATGAAAAAGAAGGGTCCAATGGTACTCTTATCCCTATTGTTGATTTTTTCTTTTTGTCTTTTGATTTAATCTTCAGTGTCTGGGACATACTAGATGTTATGCAAATGTATTCTGCATAGATGAACAAAATCCTGAGAAACCTTCACCATATTTCTCCGAAGTAAGCTTCAATTCCTACTCATCTCTTTCAGGAACATCCCTCAAACACTTTTCTCAGCCCTTTCTTTAACATTCCAGAGCAAATGCAGGTAATGTTACCACAGTACTTAGTTGCATTTTAAAATCTTTTTGGAGCAACTGTGTTTTCACTATAGTATAAGCTCTTGATGTTCAGTGTCTAGTTGGCCCTGCATAATGAATAAATGGATGAATGAGGAGCTACAGTGAAATACAGTCTCTAAAGGTGCATAAGGAAGACCCATAAATTTAATTAATTGAAGAAAGAGGAAATGGTATTGGGGTTGAAAAATGAATAAGATGAATAAAATAAAATATCAGGAGTCACAATAGGGTCAAGAACAGGCAGGGCAGACAAAAGGCAGCAGCACACAGCAGAGATGACAGTGCACACGCAGGGGTGCTGGCCACGTCTAGACCACCAGGAAAGCAAGGGATTTGGAGAGGCTGCAGGGAAAGTACTAGAAGGGAGCATGGAACCACGTTGTGCAAGGCTAAGGCTGTCTCAGAAACTCTTCTCATGGGTGGATTTAAATGAGGCTTTGGGATGCAGCACATTAGGGAACACTAGAATCTGAGGAAGGCAGAATGTGGTCACTGAACTTGATGAACAGAAGGTGGGATGCTGATGCCGCAGTGGTGACTTGCTAACCCAGTGACTCAGGAGGCAGAGGCAGGAGGATGGCCTGATCGCAGGAGTTCAAGGCCCGTCTGGGCAATACAGTGAGGTTTGCTCTCAAAAAAGAGTGGGGAGGGGGGAGCTTTTAGGGGACTGTTTTTACTGTATATTGGGGAAGACCAAGAATGCAGCATTTTATAATGTGTAGAAGTAAAACATATGCAAAAAAAAAGCTCATTCTGAGAATTTAAAGAATGAAAGAAAATAAAAAGACAAGAAATCAGAGTCAGTGAGAGGACCTGTAAGTAGGCCTAAGAAAAGGAGGCTAATTAATGGAGGCACTATCAAGAAACAGATGCGAAGGGCTAGCACAAGTGGAAGGTACATCTTAAAAAGGAAGACGATGATTATTTTTCCTTTAAGGATAAAATTTGCAACCTTCAAAGGGGCAGCATGGTAGCCTTCTTGAGGATTGCCTTAATACAGTGTCTAAAGTATAGGTAAATATTAGTATTGAAAAGTACTTTAATTGTATTTTATTTACCTCTTAAATAGATAAATACTGCATTACTGTCAAAAGGAATAGATATTGGCAGTGTTGGCTGACAGATGGTCTCCAAATTTTCCTGAAATTCTAAGTTTCTTTATCTAGTGGCCTTTTCAAAGGACAGTTCCTAAAACCCCGACTGCACTGGAAATATTACAAAGAATCAACAATTGGGATCTCATCTTATTAAAAAGCTTTTGCACAGCAAAAGAAATCACCAACAGAGTGAAAAGACCACCCACAGAGTGGGAAAAATTTTTAACCAATTGTTCCTCAAAAAGTGACTAATATCTAGAACATACAAAGAATTGAAAAAAATCAGCCCACCCAAATTTAAAGTCCCAATCCAAAATGGGCATCTGAGATGAATACATACTTCTCAGATGAAGTACAAACAGCAAACAAATATATGAAAAAATGTTCAACATCATTGGTCATTCAAGAGATGGAAATTAAAACAACACTGAGATTCTATCTCACTCCAGAAAGAATAGAGCTATTATCAAGAAATCAACCAACAACAAATGCTGGTGGGGTTGTGGGGAGAAAGGAACCCTTCTCCACTGTTGGTGGGAGTGTAGAAAGGCATATCCACTGTGGAAATCAGTGTGGAGATTCCTCAAAAAACTAGGATTAGACGTCCCATTTGACCCAGCTATTCCCCTGATGGGTATGTTCCCAAAAGAATTAAAAGAATCATACCACAGCGATATATGTGCACCCATGTTTATAGCAGCACAGTTTGTAATAGCTAAAACTTGGAAACAGCCCAAATGCCTATCAATCAATGAATGGATAAAAAAGATGTAGTTATTCTACATAATGAAGTACTATTCAGACATAAAGAAAGATAAACGAGACATTTCTAAGTAATGGATGCATCTTGAGACCATACTCTTAAGTGAAATAAATCAAACACACATGTTTAAATATCACATTGTCTCTCTGGTATGAGAAACTGAAAGGTAAATAAGGACCAAAATGTATAATATATATTGTGAAACAGGAAGAAATTGCTCAAAATAATACCGAGTGTCAGATACTTTGTTAGTAAATTAAAATATTTTATGCAAAAAAGGTATAATTTTCTTTGGAGATGAGCAATAGATTAGCTATTGAAAATATATTCTTTTAAGATCATGATACACAGTGTATTTACCATTGTTATTCTCTATTTTGTTATGTGATTTTATTTTTTCATAGAAGTGTTTTTATATTTTCTTTATTTTTAATGTAATATCTACTTGTATTACATTAAAATAAAAAAAGAGAAAAAAGTATAGTTCCTTAAGCTTTCAGGTCAGCAATGTAAGAAAGATTGCTCATTCACCATAGGTTTAATGGGCAAGGCTGGTAGATGGGTTCAATTTAATGACTCTAAAACAGTCTTCCATGGAGACAAAAATATTACAGCTAAAAACTTTATTTTTATGTCCAAGCCTCAATCAATGGCCAGCATACCACACTGAAAAGCTATTAAATCAACTTGCCACACAATTAAAACTTGAATTCATGTTAATGTACACTTCTTTTTCCTGAGAGAAGCCAGCACAATAATGAACCCCACAAAGATCATCCAGTACTCAAAGCACTGCCACATATAAAACAAAAAAATCCTAATAAAATTCACTGCAAAACATTAAGCTAATTGAGTATTTCTTGACATAGTGACAATTTTTTTAAATGAATTCTTGGGAAACAAAACCAGTTATTTTATATAGTCTTTGAGTAATTTCTGTGTATTCTAATATCATAAACTAAAATAAAACTTCAGTTAATCCTTACAACTACACCATAATAATCATTGAGTAATTTTTTTTTAACTTTCCAAAATAGACCTAACACGGTTATTTTCTCTTATGGTTTGGATCTTAAATGTCTGTGAAAGCCCCATGTAGTAAGACTTCCTTGCCAGTCTGTGGAACCTTTAGGAGGTAGGACACAGTGAGAGGAAAGTTAGTATCCGGACAGGGCCTCTGGAGGGGACCCTGGGGCTCAGGGCCCTTTTTCTTTCTCTCTTCGCTTATCAGCTGCCATAAGATGAATGACCTCTTCTACAACATGCTCCTGCCATGATGGTCTGCCTTGCCATGTGTCAAAAGCAAAGGAGCCAACCAACCATGAACTGAAACCTTGAGCCAAATTAAATCTTTCCTCTTTATAAGTTGTTTATCTCGGGCATTTTAGCACAGTGATGGAAAGCACACTAATAAACAGTCTATTATAAAAATTATCTAAAACTATGCACAGTGAATTTTAACATTATGCTAAACCTAATTTTAATTATCTTTAATTTCAGCTGTTCTTCATTTTAAAATATCTAGCTTCTCTACTTCAAACCCCCTAGGTCATTTTTTTACTTATGGATATAGACACAGATACCGAGTGAGCAGATACAGACCCATCACATATGTTCTTTAAGGTGTGATCGTTCTTTGTTTGGCAGAAATAGTTTTTAACCTAGATTATGCAAAAAAGAAAGAAAATAAGGAAAGGAGGGAGGGAAAGAGAGATAAAAACAGTTTGACCTAATTTTTTATGGAGCATGTGAACTTCATAGTCTTATTACCATTATTTCCTTTTTAAAATAAATGCTGCTTTTCTTTCCTCTCTTCCTTTAAACATTTTATGAGAGACACACTTGAAAAATGGACAAAAGCCACCTAGTGCTGTGTAGGGTGCTAGCCTTGCCAGTTTTTAAAGACCACATTACTGAGCCTGTCTTCCCATCTTGACTGAGTAGGGCTCAATGACATTGTATCATGCTGATTGCTGCTGTGTCTTTTGCACATCATTGCAAAGTTTACAGTGACAATCTACTTGCCCTCCTACTCCATCAGGTTTTATTGTTATTTGCAGAAGTCATTGATCAGGTTGGCTCTCAAGAAATCCTAAAGGTCTCTTGGGCAATGGGATGGGAAGGGAAGGACTGATGGCCCAATAATAGCAGCATCCAAATTATTCTTGGGGGGGCACCTACCAAATCCACTTTCCAACAAGCATAAAATAAGTGGATTTAAATAAAATAAAAGGGGACCACCTGTACTCTTCCTTTCCAAAAGTGTGGAGAGAAATCCAATTGCATGCATAAAAATATTTTTCAAACTTAAACTGATTTATAGCACATTTAAAATATCATAAATACTGTGCCTCCAACGGAACAGAAAAATATTTGAAGTAGCTCAAGAATACTTGGCTATGTGATATGACAAGGAAGCTACTGGATATTTTTCTTAGATGGGGATTGAACTCAGGGCCTCACACATGCTAGGCAAATGCTCTACCACTGAGCTATATCCTCAGCCCTGAGGAGCCTATTTCAAAAAATAAAATTAATGGCATATTAAAGCGATGTCTCTAGTCCTTGTCTCTACATACACAGGAATAATACAGAATGAACCTAATTGCCATCTAACATTCTAAGAAGGTAATAATTCCACCTATTTTTATGGAAGTAAACTTAATATGAATGCTAACATATATGAAACAGTATAAAAGAGCAACACAAGAGGGACACAAAATATCTAAGCTAAGAAACAGATGGGAATTAGAATACATTCTGTGTGGATTAATACCCTGACATGTACATTTACAGTCATTCAGTGATTTAGAAACAAATTCCTTATAATACTCATCTTCATTTTCAGGTTACAGACATCTCCCTTAGGTAAGGTTTGATGAAAGCATCTTAATGGTTTTGCCGTTTTAACAAAGAGTGAGAATGTGAATAACTTTTCATTTTTTATATAGTCTGAAAACATTTTTTTCTTTTTTAAAGTATATTAGATGAACGATTTCAAGGTAAAGGGTGAAATTTTTTAAGGTTTTTCTCCTCTCAAACAAGTACCTCAAAGTATAACACATGAATGAACAGCCAAAGACTTCTGAATATTTGAGGAAAAAATCCAGCATAAAATAGAAAAATAAACAGATTTTTTCATATAAGACAAGAAAACATTATTAGTAAAGAAAAACTGATGAATCTTATTTATCCAAATTAAAACCCTGTTTTCATTTTTTAAATATTCCATTAAGAAAACAGGCTGAGAGAAAATAGTCTCAATACATATAAATGACCAAAGATTTGAATTGGAAATATGTAAACAATTTCTACAACTCAATAACAAAATGTTAGAAAACCCAATTTTTAAAAAGGTAAAAAAGAATATTATAAAGGAAAATACACACATATCCAATAAGCACATTAAAAAGTTCACAAAATTAGTCATCTGAGAAATATAAATTAAAAAGATAATGACAAACCAGTACAGGCCATTAGGATGACTAACATGAAAAGACAGAATACAAACATGATGAGGATGTGCAGTAACTAGTTCCCTTATACACTGCTAGTAGAAGTACAAAGTGGTACAATCACACATTCACCCATGACAATGACTTCAGCCCTAGATATTTACCAAGAGAAATGAAAACATGTGTCCTCCAAAAGCCTTGTATATGAATGTTTACAGCATTTTGGGTCATAACTCACCAAAACTAGAAACAGCTTTGGGTCCACCAGCGGGAGAATAAACACTGGTATTATCTTATGGTATACTTCTCAGCAGTAAAAAGGAACAGGCTACCGAGGCATGCAGCAAATGAGTCTCAAAATTATTCTGCTGAGGAAAAGCAGCCAGACATAAAACAGTGCCTGCTGCATGATTTCATTTAAATAAAACCCTAGATTAGATCAAACCAATCAATTAGCAATGTTTGATGGGAAGGGTCTTTTTGGAGGGGAAGAGGCACTAGTCCGTTTTGGGGACTGACAGAAATGTTCTGTATCTTGATAAAAGTTTGGGCTACACAGGTGTTTTACTTTTCAGTTCCAGTTGAACTGCACATTTAAGATCTATGCATTTTACTGTATACAGGTGATATCTCAATAAACTTAGGAGAACAAAATAGATGAGCCATGATTTTATGTTAGATTTATAAGACATTTTCCACAGGTATTCCATTAGCCAAAATGACACATTATGAAATATTAGCATACTTATTATATTATTAAATCATAGTAGCATAAATGAAGTTACAAATAATTTTTGATATTTTGGTTTTTAATACTGTCCCATGAGAAGTTCCAGTTGCATGCTATCCCTACTGTTGCTTATGAGGAATATTCTCCTGGGTGGAAGTTAACTTGGAAACCACTCCCACTATAAGCCTGCACATTTTACAAAACACCCTAAGTTAGAGTGTTGAGTTCATATTAGTGACCACCAATGGTCAGAGGTAAGGGAGGGCTATGGGTCTCCTTCCTCACTCACCTAACCTCTGAGAGACACATGATAATGAAAGCAGGACTTTCTTTTGTTAAATGAAATAAACCAGACACAGAAAAACAAACATCACATGTTCCCTCTTCTATGCAGAAGCTAAAAAAAAAGTCTGAAAGTTGAATAGTAATTACTAGAGGATAGGAACAGTAGTGAAGAAAGGGGACAGAGGGAGGTTGGATTGTGGGGACCAAATCATGGTTAGATAAAAGGGATGGTTATAGGGTTCTACAGCACAGTAGGCTGACTGTATTTCACAGTAATCTATTATATATTTTATGAAGAACTAAAAGAGGGGAGCTAGAAGGCTCCAAACATAACAAAATGGCAATGACATGGAAATACTAATTACTCTGACTCAGCCAATACATTGTACCTACATATTGAAATATCACACTATACTCCACAAATACAGAAAACTTTATGTTAATTTAAAAGAAAATAAAAAGCAGGTCATTGAATGAACTGGGTAATACATACCAACATTTATTAGAAGCATCCATGTAAACAATCATACAAACTATTCTGTATGATCAAAGATCCAACCTTCTGTTCTTTTTGGCACTTTAACAACAAGCACTTTGCTTAAAAGTTTAATTAGAAGTAGATGTCCTAGTGGAAGGAGTCAGCTAATGTTCCGCTTATATCAGGTAACAGAATCCTCCCAAGATCTGGGAATATAAGGTAGATGGCAATCTTAAATCAGGGAAGAGGTAGCTCAGGCCACTAGAATTTTAGATCCTGATTGAACTGCTCTGAGGTGGCTCTATCATGTTTTCAGCTCATCTACATGTCTTGAACACCATTCACTTTTATCAACAAAAAATCATTTATAACTTCATTTATGCTAATTTATACTCTAGGGGTGACCTCAGATAACTTGGTTTGTGAGTATTGGAAACTGGTTACAACAGTAGATTTCACTTGTGGATGCATGTTAGAATCATTTGGAGAAAGATTTTAAATTCCAACACCTAGGTCATGCCCTAGACCAACAGAATCAGAATTTCTGAGAGTGGAATCCAATCATCAGCATTATTCAAACCTTCCTAAGTTATTCCAATTTGTAGGCAAAGTTGAAAACTACTGGCCTAGTTGCAGTGTATGTATTCCTGAATGATGTCGTGAATATGACTTATTCACCTTTAAGGACAAAACAGCATACACTATCTATCACTCTGTTGGTGTTTAAATATTTTTAAGTGAGTTAAAACAATACTACAGTATGAAACTCATCCCATTTCCTTCATGTGAGAACAGACAACAGGACAAGAGAGAGAGCAACCAAAACTGTAACAGCTGTAATGACCTTCCGGAAGGGAATTCAACCAAGTAATGGATGCATTTAAAGACAGATGATAAAGACCTTGGAAATTTGGTCTCTGAGCAATTACATACTGAAAACTGTCTGTGAGTAATAATATGAACTCGAATCCAAGGAAGTGACTGTTCTCAGCCGGCCCATGTTGAAGAAAGAGCAGCAAGAATAAACACAAGGAAAGAGAATAAACAAAACCTAGGTGACAAAAGAAGAAAACCTAAAACAGACCAGAGCAAGAATTCCCTAAGCCCAGCTGCCAAAGATCTTACTAGTTCCTAGTGATGAGAAATAACCATTGCAAGTTATGTATTTGTGGCTTATAAATAACTTCATGTAAATTGCTAAGTAATATGTTTTCTTATGTGGTGAGAGTTTAGGCATTATCCTTTTACCTTTCTATTTTATATAAAGCGTAGTATAGCACAAACTTTGTGCAATCCCAATCAGCTTCCTACCTTGAAAGATTCTCTACCTTAAAGAACTTGAGCCCAGACTTCAAAGCCCTAGAAGTATTTGTCCCCTGACTCCCCACTCAGGGACATGGCCACACTTGCCAGGATTGTATTCTATTTTACTGCAACAATTTATAATAAATTTACTTTTTCTTTGTTAACCAGTTAGCTGGGGATATTTTGGAGAGTTCAACAGTAACATCATAAAGAATACCTCATCAAGGCTGATTCCTTTTTAAATGTGTTATTAGTGCATGTTTGCAGTACATAATGTTTACATTTCTCATATGGAGTAGAAACAAATTTATCAGTATAAAACTTCAACAAGAAATATTGTAAAATATTTTGTACTATCCTATTGTTAAAGAAGAGTCTGGAAGGTCCTTGAGGAAAAGCAAACACCCATCCTATCAAAATAGAGGTATTTTACAAGTGTAAAGTTACCTAAACGCTATTACAGGTATATTCCTTTCGGTTTTACATCCAAATACTATATTCAGTCTCAGTGCTTTGGATTATTATTGCCTTCCACTTGCAATTCTCTTTTTGTAATCATTTTTCAAAAGACAGTTTAAATGAAATTTCCATGATGCTTTTGATGTGCACTAACAGCCTTCCTTTTTTAAATTATTATTCCCTCCTCTCAGCTACCTCTTTTGAGTTTATCATACAGTCTTCGTATTCATTTCTTTCTTCACTCATTATACATTAACATACTTGAGAGTAGGAAACTATATGCATGTGTGTATATATATATATATGTATACATACATATTTATATAATTTGCTCTATATACATAGTTGTTTCAAAATCCACGACTATATGTTTATTCATTTATACTTGAGAGCAGAATAATACATACTCAGTATAAATAATTGCACCACAGCCTAAATATTTTTAATTATTCAACCAGATCTTTCAGTTCTGTGATTATTTTGTTTAATTGCAAATACTACTTGCAAACACAGACCAATGATGCCTCAATGGTACATTACTTTTCCATGAGAGAAACACCAACTAAGAGACACATGATAATCACATGGTTGAGACAGAAGTTACTGTAGCTGGAATAAGATCAACAAAAGGAAAGCTAGAAAGGTACTAAAGGCAAATGTCAGCTATTTCAGGAACATTCTGAGAATTCTGTAGAGATTTTGTAGCTTTTGCATCCATTCTAGGGAAATCTGGTATGCTTTGTATACTATTTTAGAATAATTTACTTTATGCATAAGCCAGTTTTGATTTGGAAAAATATGAGTGCAAATTTCTATGAGGTTCAAAAGTTGTGTTTGAATAAATGTGCAAATGTGTGTGTGTGTGTGTGTGTGTCTGTTCTTGCAGAAGAGAAAGTTAAATCACCATATAGTGATTGGTCCTGAATTATTTTCAGGGATATGTTCTCGTCATTTTATTCCCTCTTTTTAAAATGTGTACATTCGTCAATGAAAGAAGCAACTTTTCTCTCTTTAAAGAGGGCCTGAGAAGTTAAATGACAATATGCAGGCCACTAATAAAATGAATGTTAGAGTTGACATGAATCGCAATTCCCCTACAAGCCCCCTTGCTCTGCCAGAAGAAAGACATTAGCTTTAGGATTCAAATTCCTGAGGCTGAACTGGAAATCCACAGCTCATCTGTGCAGGAGTTGTCTGTTATTTCACAGGCCATTTCTGGACTTCAGTTTCTTCTCTGACAAAATGGGAATAGTACCTGCTTTACAGAATTTATCCTGAGTAACATGTAAAACTGAGACAGGAGACAGGGAGGGGCAAAGCTGGCTGAGGAAATAAGTGGAATATGTTAATTACAAATCCCAGGACAGCACCACATAATTCCCAGGACCAGATATGTAGAAGTTCTCAAAGACTCCCAGGAGATATGGACCTAGCCACCATGAGGGGCTGGCTATCATGACTCTTCACAGTAGCCCACCCTGAGAGACCCAGGGTGTAGTTTTGTTTTTGCTCTTTTTCTCTTTTCCTCTTTTCTTTGGACCAAGTTTTCTCTGCAGAGCCAATTTTTCCCTTACCCATTCACCCCTTACTTTTCAAATAAACTTTGGGAACTTTTTTTAACTTGTCTCCTTTAATTCTTTGTTCAAGGTGAGAAGGACCTGGGATCAGTTTAATTAGTGAGTCATTTCTAAAGGAACCAACCAATAACAAAAGGACACGCTAAGCAAAAAAACAAAACAAAACAAAATGGTCCTTTTGGAGCTAGAAATGTATTCACAGCAACTCTGTAAATCAGTACGTCAGTAAGATAATTTCATTCATCTGAATGGTCATCACTATATTTGAGACCTTCTACTGCACTTGGTTTGATGCAACTTCTCCAAGAGTAACTGAGGCAATGTAAGATTTGTTTTTTTATTTTTTATTTAAATTAATTTTAATGATACATTTATGTACAAAATAATGACATTCATCATTGGAAATTTGCACCTTTACCTAATCTCTCTTGGTTCTTATTTTTTCCCCATTCCCCTCCCCTCCCTTCAACCCCTCCATCCCTCCCTATTTACAAAGACTTTGTTTCCATTTTTTCCTTTTCTCATATTAATTCCATTCCCTTCTTTCCTTTCCTCTACCCCTCCCACTTCCCCTTCCCTTTTGCCCTTTTTCTTCCTATTTCACTTTATCTATTAAACATTTTAGTCCTTATTTACACTTTCAGTTTCTCACACTAGAGAAATTTCAGTATTTACATGTATGTCCTATTTATTTCACTTAAGAGTATAGCCTCAATTGTCACCCATTTAGCTATAAATGTCTCTAATTTCTTGTTTTTTATGGCTGAGTCGTACTCCATTTTATTTTTTTAAAACCCACATTTTCTTTATCCAGTCTCCAGTTGATGGGCAATTGGGCTGCTTCCAAGTTTTGGCTATTACAAACGGTGCTGCTATGAACATGGGTGCACATATATCACTGTGCTATGATTCTTTGGGGAAGATACCCAGCAGGGGAATAGCTGGGTCAAATGGGACTTGCAGTCCTACTTCTTTGAGGTAGCTCCATCCATACTGATTTCCACCCTGGTTGCACCAGTCTACACTCCCACCAGCAGTGGAGCAGGGTTCCTCTTTCCCCACAGCCCTGCCACCATTTGTTATTGGTTGATTGCTTGATAGCCATTCTTAGTGGGAGAGGTGGAACCTTACTGTTGTCTTCATTTGCATCTCTCGAATGACCGTGATGTTGAATATTTTTTCATGTTTATTTGCTATTTCTACTTCTTTGTCTGAGAAATGTCTGTTCATTTCAAATGCCCATTTTTGGATTGGGTCTTTAAATTTGGGAGGTCTGATTTTTTTAAATTCTTTGTAGACTCGAGATAGTAGTCCTTTGAGGAACAGACGGTGAAGTTTTTTCCCACATTATGGGCTGTCTCTTCACTCTGTTCGTGGTTTCTCCTGCTGTTCAGAGCTTTTTAATAAGAAGAGATCCCGCTTGTTGATTGTGCTAGTTCATGGGCAACTGAGGTTTTGTTTATAAATTATTTTCCTACACCAATGTTTTCAAGAGTTCCACCTAACCTCTGTTTCAGCTGGTTCAGTGTTTCTGTTTTGATATTTACATCTTTAATTCATTTTGATTTTAGTTTAGTGCATGGTGAGGGATACAGGTCTAGTTTTAATCTTTGGCAAGTTGAAACACAAATTTTCCAGCATCATTTATTAAAGAGGCTATCTTTGCTCCAGTGAGGGTGTTTCACTCATTTTTGAAGATGTTGAAGATGAGGTGGCTGAGTGGGTCTGGAGTTGTTTCTGAATCTTCTGATCTGTTCCAGTGATCCTCCGATCTGTTTCTTTGGCATGAAAGTATCTTATTTCTCCATCAATTTTGAAAGATAGTTAGGCAGGGTTCATCAGTCTGGGTTGGAGGCTGCTTTCCTTTAGGGCTTGAAATACATCACTCCAAGTTCTTCTTGCCTTGAGGGTTTGCATTCAGAAGTCTGCTGTGACTCTGATGGGCTTTCCTTTGTATGTGATTTGTTTCTTTTCTCTAACTGTTTGTAGAATTTTGTTTTTCTGTTGGGTTTCTGGAATCTTAACTATTATATGCCTATGTGTAGATGTTTTTTGATGAAGGTTAGTTGGAGTCCTGTATACCCCATTTATCTGTATGTCAAGTTCTTTTCCCCTGCTGGGGCAGTTTTCTGCCATCACTTCTGTGAAGAGTTTTTTTACATTGTCTACACTCTCTCTTGTTTCTTCATTAATGCCAATCAGTCTTATGTTATTCTTCTTTGCATCATCTCACAGCTGCTGCATTGATTTCTTGTGGTCCCCTACTATTTTAACAAGATTTTTCTTTTCCTGGTCACTAATTCCAATGTTATCTTCTATATCTGAAATTCTGTCCTCACATTGGTTTCTTCTGCTTCGTAAACTTTCAATGTATTTCTTAACCTCCTGGAAATCTGTTTTTCATCTCTTTCATGCATTCCATTTGTTTCCTGTGTTGGGATTCCATCACGTTCCTGAGCTCCTCTACTTTTTTATCTATGTCCTCTCTAAATTTATTTATCATGTCTTGCATTATGGTACAATCTCTGCTGTTATGTGTGAAATTATTTCTGATTTCATTTTTTCCAGATCTTCTTTTGTGAGGCAATGTAAGATTTGCCAGGATGCTGCAGCCAGTAAACCACACTTAGCAGGAGACCACAGAGGTGCTTTGACACCTACAAGTGGTCTAAATCTCTGTTTATGTCTCCTCTGAAAGAAGGTGACATGTTTTTCTCCATCAAGCTTTCACAGACAGAGTGGGCAGAAATGTCAGCCGTGTGACCTTAATGACTTATCACATGAACAAGTTCCATATGCACTACTTTGGAAATGTCACCAAATTAAATGCTCCATTTAGAAAGGGCAAACAATTGAATGAGATAATTCAATTGTCATTCCCTGGTGCACAATTGAAGACATCACCTTTGCTGCTAGAAAATACAAGAGGGATACAGTAAGTTTGGTCACTACATTGTACAGCAATTATCCAAAACATCCCATTGTGCATGTTTTATCTTGAAGGTTGGTTGTTTTCCCAAACAAAATCAAATAAACCCAAATAAAACCTACAGAGTAATGCCTGGCATATCCTACAGGTATGTGTTCTGCTGTTAGACAATTGGCTATTCGGCCAGTGCTTAAAATGCATATGTAGTCACTCACATTTAACACATTTTTGTGTTACTGTATGTATAGGTGATAAACAGTTAAAAACTCTCACAGAGAAAATACTTCTGGAACTCCCTTCTATTCTAAGCTTGTTACCCATGGAACTATTCCAGACAAAACAAGCAGTAAGATTTTCAAGGTACCTCTGTGCAGCTCTCATCTCTCATTCATATGATTGAACTCTCATCTCATTGCCATTTGGCAGCACAAGGTATTTCTAAAACTTCATTAGCTTACACCATTATATTGTACATGTACCATTACAGTGAATATCATGTACTCTAACTAGCTGTTCCACTGGACAGTGATAAATGGCATACATTTTTATGCTCACCCTAGACTATGAGTTCCTAGAAGGTTGAGGAAATGTAATAACTAGGTAATTTTTATATCTCTGATGCTTAAAAAAGAATATGGCATCCAGTTGGCCTTCAATAAATATTTGTTGACTACTTTAAGAGGGTCATACTACAAGAATACTTGCACATTCATGTTTATAGTGACATAATTCACAATAGCCCAGATATTAAACCAGCCTACAAGCCCATTGACAGATGAATGGATTGAAACTATAGTATGTACAAACAATGGAATACTATTCAACCATAAAGAAGAGCAAAGTTATGTCATTGGCAGGAGAATGGATGGAACTAGAGATCATCTTGTGATTTATTTAAGTGAAATAAACCAAACTCAGAGAAACAAGTATCCCATGTTTTCTCTAATATGTGGTATCTTTAAAAATTACATGAAAATAGAAGGGATACTATTTATTACTAGAATATGGAAGAAAAGGAAGAGAATATGAGGGTGGCGGTCTGGAGGCATAAGGGAGGATAACAGGGCAATGAATAAGATCAAAATATGTTATAGACATTGTGATGGCTTATATCTAGATGTTCCCCAAAGCCTCATGTCATCCTAAATGATACTCTTTGAAGATGACCTAGGTTGTGTGAATGTGGATTAAGGGTGTGTGGCACTGGATTAATCTACTAACTGGTTTATCAGAGTTCCAGTCATGGAAAATGGGAAGGCCCACACTGAGTTTTGGTAGCACCACCCAAAAGGTTGTAGCCTGGATGCAATAAAAGGGAAAGGGAAGCTTGTTTCACTGCTGCTGCTTGCTGTTCACTGCCTCCTGCCTACCCTGCCATGGACTGTTTCTCCTCTGTGATGCTTCTCTGCCCTGACAACCTGCCTTGAAGCCAGCTGACTGTGTACTAAAACCTCCACAAACTGTCAGCTAAAATAATCCTTTTCTCCTTTAACTTTGGGTGTCGGGTATTTTGTCCCAGCAACAGAAAGTAACTAAGACAGGCATGTATGAAAATACAACATTGAAACACAATATTTTGTAAAATTAATTTATATAATAAAATGCATCAAAAAGAGTGCATTAGTTATTATATCTTCTTCCCTATCAGCCTCATACCATCCATTTTTTAAAATGTTTCTGGATTCCATGCTCCTAGGACAGAGAAGGTAAGCCAGTCCCAGCACCTGGAAGAAGGCTCCCCCACTGCCATTCCACGTGCCTAGGGCAGAGAAGGTGAGCCGAGTGGGAGCCAGAAGCAACTCCCGCCCCCGTGGAAATGAGAAGACATGTAAATAAGCCTCAAAAACAGACTTCCAGATCACTTACAGCAACCCCAAAGGGAAGCAAGATAGAATAATCTGATACTCAACCACCTATACTTTCTGAATGGCAACAAAAGAGGATCTGGGAAAAATGAAAACAGAAACAATTACTCAGATAACAGCAAAGATTGTGCTCATGGTGCAAGATATGATTAATAAATCTAGAGAGGACACAGATTAAAAAAATAGAGGATCTGAGGAACATGATGGAATCCTAACATAGGAAACAAATGGAATCCATAAAGCAGATGCAAACAGATTTCCAGGAGATTAAAAACTCCATCGAAAATCTGTGCAGAATGAACCTATGTGAGGATAGAATTTCACATATAGAAGATAATATTGCAATTAGTGAGCAGAAAAAGAAAAATTGCTTTAAAATTGTAAGGGAACATGAGAAATCAATCCAGCAGCTGCTTGACGATGCAAAGAAGAATAACATAAGACTGATTGGAGTCAATGAAGGAACAGGAGAGAGTGCAGATGACATAAAAATACTGTTCACAGAAGTGATGGCAGAAAACTTCCCAAGCTGGGGAAAAGAACTTGACATACAGATAAGTGAGGCATATAGG